>OZ023247.1:23488579-23996079 GCA_964006365.1 Trididemnum miniatum | reverse complement strand
TCCACTTCGGCCTTCGAGGGTTTCGCTTGAATGTTTGCTACTACCACCAAGATCTGCACCGCCGACCGCTCCAGCCGAGCTCGCGCCCGGGCCTTCTCCGCGATCGGCGCGCCCGCCTACTCGAACGGGCATTCGTTGTTTCTTCGTTGTTCGACTTGCACGTCACGTTCGACGGAGCACGGGCCCGACGCTCCAGCGCCATCCATTTTCAGGGCCGATCGATTCGGCAGGTGAGTCGTTACACACTCCTTGGCGGTTGCCGACTTCCATGGCCACCGTCCTGCTGTCTCTACCGATCGACACCTTTTGTGGGCTCTGATGAGCGTCGCGTCGGGCGCCTTGTCTCCGCGTTCGGTTCATCCCGCATCGCCAGTCCTGCTTACCAAGAATGGCCCACTCGGCGTGGGAATCTCTTTTTGCCGACGCGCCCGCGTCCGGCATTCGTTCGGTCGACGCGCGCTAGTTTTCACTCAAGCAAGGCGCGCGCGCCGCACTTTCTCTCGTTTGCCAATTTAAAGTTCGAGAATAGGTCGAGGACGTTTCGTCCCCGATCGGATCGGCATCAAAGCTCGACCTCTAATCGTTCGCTTTACCAGACACGACTTGCGAACTTCGTTCCCTTGCCGGCTATCCTGAGGGAAACTTCGGCAGGAACCAGCTATCAGAAGGTTCGATTGGTCTTTCGCCCCCACGCTTAGGTCGGACGATCGATTTGCACGTCAGAATCGCGGCGGCCTTCCACCAGACTTTCGTCCGGCTTCGGCCTGCCCGAGCGTAGTTCACCATCTTTCGGGTCCTTACAAATGCACTTCGGTCGAAAATCTTCTTCGATTTTCACTCTCGATCCGGCCGCGCCGACATCGACGGGCTTCTCGTTTGCTCGCCTTCGCTTCGCATCGAGGCTTCGTATTCACGCGACTTCTCGCTTCTGCCTTGTCCGTTCTTCGATCGTTCAAACGTTCGATCGCCTTGTCCGTGCTCTTCGGTCTCGTTCTCTCGTTGCTTGCGCATGCGTTAGACTCCTTGGTCCGTGTTTCAAGACGGGTCGCTTGGGCCGCAGCCATCAGAGCCGCAGACTCGCGCTGCTCGACGCAGCGCCGTCGTCACCCAGGCTCGGCCCCGGCTTCGGAAGCTCGCGCCGCCGCGCGCCCCGCGAAGGAGCGGCGGCTTCGGGCGTCGAGCGACCTCGACCCGAGCCAGGCCGGTCGCGGCTTACTTCGACGTCGGTCATCGACGGCCGGCCGTCGGCGCGCAAGCGCGCCGAGACGCCGACCGCGCGTCGGACGACCGCGTCCAACGCCGGCTCGCCCATGCGGTTTCTCTCCTTTCGGACGGTTTCGCGGCCTCTTTGACTCTCTCTTCAGAGTGCTTTTCGACTTTCCCTCGCGGTACTTGTGCGCTATCGGTCTCGCGATCGGTGTCGAGCCTCGGATGGAGCGAACCACCCGGCTTCGGGCTGCGTTCTCAAACGACCCGACTCTCGAACCGACGCGCCGTTTCGACCTCGAAGCTCGCGCGCGCTAACGGGCCCGACACCCTCGCAGGGCCGGAACCGATCAAGGAGGCTTAGGCGCGCTCACCTCTCGGGACTACTTCGACTGCCGCCGGTCCATACGCCACATGTCGACGAACCGGTCTCTCGACCGGCCGGATTCGGCGCTGGGCTCTCGATGCATTTCCATGATCGTCTCTCGCTTCACTCGCCGTTACTGAGAGAACCCCAGTTGGTTTCTTTTCCACCGCTTAGTAATATGCTTAAATTCGGCGGGTAATCACGCCCGACCTCAGGTCCGAACTTGTCCGAGCCAAATCGCTTTTTTTCCGGCTGCTTGCCAGCGACGCCGCCGCTTCCCTGCCAACAACTCTCGGATCTGCCGATCGATCGTTATAGGCGGTCGACGAACGGCGAACGCACGCAGCCGTGCCGTCTCGCCCTTATCAGTTCATCAGTTCATTCGGGCAACAGTTGGCTTCTTCTTTATTCGCAAAAGCCAAGTTCGACGCTTGGCACAAACGGACACTGAGGCGGACGAGGCATCGCGCCCAAACGAGAGCGCATGCCGTCATGCACGTTCAGATTGTCGACGATCAATGTACTCTGCAATTCACACCATTTCTCGCAGCTTGCTGCGTCCTTCATCGACTCGCGAGCCGAGTGGTCCACCGTCAGAAGGCTTTGCTTTTCCGGCCTTGTTTTGTCTCGAGCCACCCCCGCAGCTGGTCGTCTGCGACGGCGACTTTAATGCTGACCTTCAACCGACTTTGGCGAGACCCCGGTCAGATCGAAGGGTAACACGCCGGGCGAAAATCCTGGTCTTTCCGCCTTCAGGCAAAATCTCGATCGATGTCGTTCAAGCTGACATCGGTGTGTGCGGCGAGCGGACCTTGGCCAATGGCCGATGGTGTAAGAAGGATGGTCCCCCCGCTCGCACTTAAAGCAGCGTCTGGGCCTTGCGCAGTAGGTCATCTGCGATGGCAACTTCAATGCCGACCTCAAGCCGTCAGCGGACGCACCCCGGTCGACTCGAGGGTCGCATCCTGTTGTCTGGATACGGGCGGCCGGCGACCTCGACACAAGATCGAGAAGAACGCCGAAATCGAGACACACACTTGCCGCCTTTGACGGGCTCTTTTCTCCGAGCTCGTGCTCCGTGGTTTTGTCCTGTTGACCACCACCTTCAACCGACTTTTGGCGAGCCGACCCCGGTCAACTCGAGGGTCGCGTCCGCCTTGTTCCCATGCGTTAGACTCGTTTGGTTCAACCACTGACCTGATGCCGACTTTGGCGAGACCCCGGTCAGATCGAAGGGTAACGCCGAGTGAATTCTTCACGATTGCCGCCTTTCAAAATTACATTTGCCGATGTCGTTCAAAGCGCACCGGCGACGACTGCAGCGGACCTTGCCGCCATTGTCCGGGCCCTTCTGTCCCGGGCCGCTCGCAGTAGGTCATCTGCGACAGCGTTATCGTGGCTGACCACCTTCAACCGACTTTGGCGAGACCCCGGTCAGATCGAAGGGCAACGCCGATCAAAAAAGCATTCTTTTTCCGCCCTTGCAAGGCTTTTTCTCCCGATGCCAGCGACATCGGAGCGACGGGCGGACCTCGGGCGGTGTGTACAAAGGCAAGTCCCCCGTCGTCGTTCGGCACTTCGCAATTCACGTTCGATCCTCGGTTCATTTGTTCCTTGTTACGACTTTTTCACGATCGATCGAGAGCGACGACGATCAGCATCACGAAAGTTTCTGCTCCTTTGTCGAGCAGCGGTGCGGCCGATCGAAGTCAACAAAACAAAAGCACGACACAGGCGACTCGAGCGGGCGCGGCGCCGAAGCGTCTCCCGGACTCAAGTTAATGATCCTTCCGCAGGTTCACCTACGGAAACCTTGTTACGACTTTTACTTCCTCTAAGTGCCCGAGTTTGATCGCTTTCTCGACCGGCGCCGGCTCCGCGAGGAAGGCGCGACGCGCGATCGATCGGACGACCTCACTAGGACGCTCGATCGGTAGTAGCGACGGGCGGTGTGTACAAAGGGCAGGGACGCAGTCGGCACGAGCTGATGACTCGCGCCTACTGGGAATTCCTGGTTCGAGAGAAACAATTGCAAGTCTCTGTCCCAACTACGATCGGGTTTCCATTGGTTTCGCGAGCCTCTCGACCCGCGGACCATCTCGACGACAAGCTCGCCGAGACCGGCGTCGCTCGGGCGGCGCCGTGTCGGTCTCCTCGTTGCTCCGACCATTGTAGCACGCGTGCGGCCCCGAACATCGAAGGGCATCACAGACCTGTTATCGCTCGATCTCGTGCGGCTTACCGCCGCCGGTCCTTCTGAGAATAGAACACTTCGCGTCCTTTTTAAGTGCAGTCCGACGACGCCGCAAAGAGCGCCGCCGGCGCGGACGCGACCCGATGCAGCAGCCGCTCGCGCGAGGCGAGAGCTTCTCGATCGGGTCCCACATATAAGCAAAATCGAGTCTCGTTCGTTATCGGAGTCGACCAGACGAATCGTTCCACGAACTAAGAACGGCCATGCACCACCAAATCTCGCCGAATCGAGAAAGAGCTGTCAATCTGTCAATCCTCGCAACGTCCGGGCCGGGTGAGTTTCCCCGCGTTGAGTCAAATTAAGCCGCAGGCTCCACTCCTGGTGGTGCCCTTCCGTCAATTCCTTCAAGTTTCAGCTTTGCAACCATACTTCCCCCGGAACCCGAAGACTCCGGTTTCCCTCCCCGCTCGGCCACCCCGACATGCCCGACCTCTTTGAGCGCCCGGCGCCCGCCTTGCGACGCCTGACGGCGCCGCGCCGCGGAACGCGCGCGACGTTCGAGATCTTTGAATACGTCGGCGACCGCACGGTCGGCATCGTTTACGGTCGGAACTACGACGGTATCTGATCGTCTTCGAACCTCCGACTTTCGCTCTTGATTAAGGAGAACGTACTTGGCGTCCGCTTTCGCTTCAGTTCGTCTTGCGCCGATCCACGGATTTCACCCCTCCCGGCACAGTACGAACGCCCCCGTCCGTCTCTCTTGATCATTGCCACGCGCACATTTCTCGACGCCGGCGGCGGAGCCGCGGCCATCTTCCGTTGTACCATGCACGAATGTTCTCGGTCGACCTGGACTCCCGTCGCCGGGAGCGGTCTTTGCTTGACGTCGACCCGCCCTGATCGCTTCACTTTCTTCAGGGCAACTTGCGGAGCGACTCTCGACGTGCAACTTCCGCCTGGACGGGAGCCACGCCGGCCGTCCGCGCACCGAGCCGGGCTTCGCACCGCCGTCGAAACGGCGGCGCTCGACCCGACCGGCGCTTTGGATCCGTGTTCGTCTGCGCGCCGGCACGACGCCCGCCGCCACCGCGAGAAGCAGCGACGACGAACGGAGCGCGCCGGGCGCCGACGGCGAAAAGCTTTTTTCCAACTACGAGCTTTTCAACCGCAACAACTTAAGCATACGCTTTCGGAGCTGGAATTACCGCGGCTGCTGGCACCAGACTTGCCCTCCGATTGATACTTGCAAGACGCGCGCCCCCGCGAACGGGCGGCGCAAGTGCGCCCGGTCGGTTTTTTGAACCGCACTCATTGCGATTGTCGGCGCCCGCTAAGGCCCGGCATCGCTATTTCTCGTCACTACCTCTCAGAGTCTGAAATGGGTAATTTGCGCGCCTGCTGCCTTCCTTGGAAGTGGCAGCCGTTTCTCGGGCTCCCTCTCCGGAATCGAACCCTGATTCCCCGTCACCCGTGAGCACCTCGGTAGGCCGAGACCTTACCGACAACAGTTGATAGGTCAGACGCTCGAATGGTTCGTCGCCCGATCTCCGAGGACCGGCGATCTGCACAGTTATCCAGAGTCACCACGATCGAAGCGGCCGACCACGAGCGCGCGCGACCGCCGAAGCGGACGCGACGTCGAACGGCCGGCCGGCCGACGCGCGGACTGATAAATGCACGCCTCCCGAAGTCGGCGCTCGTTTGCATGTATTAGCTCTAGCTTTTCCACGGTTATCCACCTTTGACGACTCTCGTCGCCGCACGACCATGTAGACCACGACTGATTTAATGAGCCTTTCGCAGTGTCGTCGTTTTTCGAGCACGACTCGTACTTGCACTTGCATGGCTTAGCCTTTGAGACGAGCATATACTCCTGGCAGGATCAACCAGGTAAGCCGATCTTCGATCGACGTTGCTTTTTCGCTTTTGACCGACGTCGCGTTACGGAAACCCGGCCGCTTGGCGTCGGGCTCCGCTCGCCTCGTGATGTTTCGGTCGCGCGGTCGGCGACTGCCGCACGACTCCTTCTTGGATCGACCGAGGTCGGTCGACCGATCGGGCGCCTCCCCTTTCGCCCGGTGCGCGCCTTTTCTTCCTGGCCGCGCCCCATCGCGTCTTTGCATCGATCGATCGATCGAGCGCTCGCATCGAAAGAAGATTTCTGCTCGGGGCGGCGAGCAGCGTTTCGATCGAGACGCTCGACACCTTGACAACTGCGACAGAGTCCGCCCGACCAAGTCGCTCTGATGCCCCGCGGCAACCGCGCGCCACCATTCAAATAGCGTCGTGTCCTGCTGCCGCCGACGCCTTTGTTTTTGCCATCCGCATCGCCAACGGCCGTCCGCTCGGCCTTCTCCGATCATCGGCGGCGGCGCCACCGATGTCCATCGATCGAGCGCTCGCGTCGAAAAAAAGTCTTTGCTCGGGGCGGCGAGCAGCGTTTCGACCGAGATGCTTGACATTGACAAATGCGACAAAGTCCGCCCGACCTAGTCGCTCCGACATCACCATCTTTCGCATGTGTATTCATACAGTAGTTTTTCGAGCACATCCCGCGTGTGCTCGCGCGCGTCGTCGCTCACTCGACGCGCCGCTCTCGGGTTTCCTTCTCGACCCAAGTCTTTTCGACCGCCCGAGGTCACAAGCCTCGGCGACGGCTCACGTTTTTGTCCGGGCGTCGGCAACTCGTCGCCAACGAATCTCGAAAAGCTTTGCCGCAAAGACTGCCGAGCATGCGCAAGGCGCCGGGCGGCGTTTGCCATACAGGTCGACACACAACCAACGGTTGTTGTTGTCGTCGTCGTTCTTCGAGGGTGTCCTTGTCCGGTGACGGGCGGCGGCGCGCTCCCTCAAGTCGCGCCACGGCCCCCGATCAGTGAGACCTCGGGGCTCTCTCAACGCTTCGCGATCGCAATGTCGCTCAGGCGAGAACGAAACCCCGGCCTGCTGGCCGCTCGTCCGGCGGTGATCTTGGCCATGTCAATATTCTGTCCGCGATTCGAAATCGCCGCGCCCGCGCCTCGCAAGGTCGGACGCCAAAGGTTCGTGCACCCGATCGCGGTCGCCCGCGACCCGGCTATCTGTCACCCCGTCGGGGACAAGCGACTGACGTTCCGCAAAGACCGAGGATCGAACCATTCCTTCGGCTCGGATTCCGACTTAGAGGCGTTCAGCCGTAATCCGGCGAAAGGTAGCTTTGCGCCATCGGCCCGTCGACCGAGCACGCGTACCAAACGTTCGAAGCTGTGGTTCCTCTCGTACTGAACAGCATTGCCGTCACGATCCTCGTCCGATCGGCGGCCGGCGACGGCCCGAGGGCCGCGCGCGAGACCGCACCAAGCCGACACACACTTTGCAAATTTTCTCAAAGTCAAGTTTGAGATCGGTAGGGTAAAACTAACCTGTCTCACGACGGTCTAAACCCAGCTCACGTTCCCTGTTAGCGGGTGAACAATCCGACACTTGGCGAATTCTGCTTCGCAATGATAGGAAGAGCCGACATCGAAGGATCAAAAAGCAACGTCGCTTCGGACGCTTGGCTGCCACAAGCCAGTTGCCCCGGCGGTAGTTTGTCGAACACCTCTCGCCGTCCGCTCGACGACGAATCCCGGCCGCTCGGGTGTGCGCGGCGCCGAGGTCGCTGACGCGCGAACGCACGCGGCCGGGACAATCTTTTGCACGACACAAAAAAATCGTTAGGCCGCGCTTTCGCGGTCGTTATTTGCACTGAAGATTTCGATCGATCGGGCTTTTGCCCTTATGTTCCGCACGAGATTTCGTGATTCAACACCTGCAATCTTCGATTACTTGCTTCAACACAAAAACATTCAGCAACGGTTATATGTATAGAAGATTGTAATGTTGGTGTTTCAGTTCAGTTTTAAAAACTTTTTTTCCGCACACAAGCATGAAGGAAATCCACAAATTACTTTCTTCTTCCATCTACATTAGTCCAGGGAGACGGTATGTGTTCCTAGGACCTTTTGTGGCGTTTTAAGGGATATGCAGAATGGAAATAAGAATACCAAAATGAAACTCATATGCTCTGAATACAACTGTTTATGACTAAAGATTATGACGTCACAATGAATTGTTTCAATTCTGCTGCATTTTTTGTTCAGTTTCCATTATGTGGTTATTAGCCTAGTAATATACTGTATTGACGAAGCCATGAAGGCAGAAACGCGTATACAGTTAACAAACAGCTACTACGTTACTGTTGTGTTTTTTGCCCAGTAAAAGTAATAAGATATCCGAAGACCAAGTGAAGAGTGATTCAACACCTGCAATCTTCGATTACTTGCTTCAACACAAAAACATTCAGCAACGGTTATATGTATAGAAGACTATAAATTTGGTGTTCGAGTTCAGCTTTTAAAGTTCTGTTCCGCACACAAGGATGAAGGAAATCCACAAATTACTTTCTTCTTCCATCTACATTAGTCCAGGGAGACGGTATGTGTATCTAGGACCCTTTGTGCCATTTCCATGGATATGCAGATTGGAAATAAGGATACCGGGATAGAACTCATATGCCCTGAAAAACACTGTTTATGACTAAAATTTATGACGCCATCATGAATTGTTTCATATCTGCTGGATTTTTTGTTCAGTTTCCATTATGTGGTTATTAGCTTAGTAGTATACTGTACTGACGAAACCATGAAGGCAGAAACGCGTTTACAGTTAACAAAAAACTACTACGTTACTGTTGTGTTTTTAGCCCAGTAAAAGTAATAAGATATTCGAAAACCAACTGAAAAGTGATTCAACACTTGAAATCTTCGATTACTTCCTTCAACACAAAAACATTCAGCAACGGTTATATGTATAGAAGACTGTAAATTTGGTGTTCGAGTTCAGCTTTTAAAATTCTGTTCCGCACACAAGGATGAAGGAAATCCACAAATTACTTTCTTCTTCCATCTACATTAGTCCAGGGAGACGGTATGTGTTCCTAGGACCCTTTGTGCCATTTCGATGGATATGCAGATTGGAAATAAGGATACCGGGATGGCACTCATATGCCCTGTAGACAACTGTTTATGACTAAAATTTATGACGTCATAATGAATTGTTTCATATCTGCTGCATTTTTTGTTCAGTTTCCGTTATGTGGTTATTAGCCTAGTAGTATACTGTACTGACGAAAACATTAAAGCAGAAACGCGTATACAGTTAACAAAAAGCTACTACGTTACTGTTGTGTTTTTAGCTCAGTAAAAGTAATAAGATATCCGAACACCAAGTGAAGAATGAGTCAACACCTGCAATCTTCGATTACTTGCTTCAACACAAAAACATTCAGCAACGGTTATATGTATAGAAGACTGTAAATTTGGTGCTCGAGTTCAGCTTTTAAAATTCTGTTCCGCACACAAGGATGAAGGAAATCCACAAATTACTTTCTTCTTCCATCTACATTAGTCCAGGGAGACGGTATGTGTTCCTAGGACCCTTTGTGCCATTTCGATGGATATGCAGATTGGAAATAAGGATACCGGGATGGCACTCATATGCCCTGTAGACAACTGTTTATGACTAAAATTTATGACGTCATAATGAATTGTTTCATATCTGCTGCATTTTTTGTTCAGTTTCCGTTATGTGGTTATTAGCCTAGTAGTATACTGCACTGACGAAAACATTAAAGCAGAAACGCGTATACAGTTAACAAAAAGCTACTACGTTACTGTTGTGTTTTTAGCTCAGTAAAAGTAATAAGATATCCGAACACCAAGTGAAGAATGAGTCAACACCTGCAATCTTCGATTACTTGCTTCAACACAAAAACATTCAGCAACGGTTATATGTATAGAAGACTGTAAATTTGGTGCTCGAGTTCAGCTTTTCAAAATTTGTACCGCCTACAAGGATGAAGGAAATCCACAAATTACTTTCTTCTTCCATCTACATTAGTCCAGGGAGACGGTAAGGTTCCTAGGACCCTTTGTGCCGTTTCGATGGATATGCAGATTGGAAATAAGGATACCAAATTGAAACTCATATGTTTTGAAGACAACTGTTTATGACTAAAATTTATGACGTCACAATGAATTGTTTCATATCTGCTAAATTTTTTGTTCATTTTCCATTATGTGGTTATTAGCTTAGTATTATACTGTACTGACGAAGCCATGAAGGCAGAAACGCGTATACAGTTAACAAAAAGCTACTACGTTACTGTTGTGTTTTTAGCCCAGTAAAAATAATAAGAAATCCGAAAACCAAGTGAAGAGTGAGTCAACACCTGCAATCTTCGATTACTTGCTTCAACACAAAAACATTCAGCAACGGTTATATGTATAGAAGACTGTAAAATTGGTGCTCGAGTTCAGTTTTTCAAGTTCTGTTCCGCACACAAGGATAAAGGAAATCCACAAATGATTTTTTTCTTCCATCTACATTAGTCCAGGGAGACGGTATGTGTTCCTAGGACCCTTTGTGCCATTTCGATGGATATGCAGATTGGAAATAAGGATATCGGGATGAAATTCATATGCTCTGAAGACAAGTGTTTAGGACTAAAATTTATGACGTCATAATGAATTGTTTCTTATCTGCTGCATTTTTTGTTCAGTTTCCATTATGTGGTTATTAGCCTAGCAGTATACTGTACTGACGAAGCCATGAAGGCAGAAACGCGTATACAGTTAACAAAAAGCTACTACGTTACTGTTGTGTTTTTAGCCCAGTAAAAGTAATAAGATATCCGAACACCAAGTGAAGAGTGATTCAACACCTGCAATCTTCGACTACTTGCTTCAACACAAAAACATTCAGCAACGGTTATATGTATAGAAGACTGTAAATTTGGTGTTCGAGTTCAGCTTTTAAAGTTCTGTACCGCAAACAAGGATGAAAGAAATCCACAAATTACTTTCTTCTTCCATCTACATTAGTCCAGGGAGACGGTATGTGTATCTAGGACCCTTTGTGCTATTTCGATGGATATGCAGATTAAAAATAAGGATACCGGGACAGAATTTATATGCTCTGAAGACAACTGTTTATGACTGAAATTCATGACGTCATAATGAATTGTTTCATATGTGCTGCATTTTTTCTTCAGTTTCCATTATGTGGTTATTAGCCTAGTAGTATACTGTACTGACGAAACCATGAAGGCAGAAACGCGTTTACAATTAATAAAAAATAAAAATAAAAAAAAACTGAGGTTATTTTCAAATTATACTGAACAGAAAATTCAACGGTAATTGAAAAAGACTGCGAAGTAAGCTTGCGTTTTTCGAATCAGCAGCCACCCGTTAAAAATGTCAAATGCGATCGGCTCCAGCCGCGAATCGAACCCGTCACGCAAGATCTGTCACTTGCGTTCGACACCGCTAGGCCATGTTGCTGACGAAAAGCTACTACGTTACTGTTGTGTTTTTAGCCCAGTAAAAATAATAAGATATCCTAAAACCAAGTGAAGAGTGATTCAACACCTGCAATCTTCGATTACTTGCTTCAACACAAAAACATTCAGCAACGGTTATATGTATAGAAGACTGTAAATTTGTTGCTCGAGTTCAGCTTTTAAAGTTCTGTTCCGCACACAAGGATAAAGGAAATCCACAAATTACTTTCTTCTTCCATCTACATTAGTCCAGGGAGACGGTATGTGTTCCAAGGACTCTTTGTGCCATTTCGATGGTATTGCAGATTGGAAATAAGGATACCGGGATGGAACTCATATGCCCTGAAGACAACTGTTTATGATTAAAATTTATGACGTCATAATGAATTGTTTCATATCTGCTGAATTTTTTGTTCAGTTTCCATTATGTGGTTATTAGCCTAGTAGTATACTGTACTGACGAAACCATGAAGGCAGAAACGCGTATACAGTTAACAAAAAACTACTACGTTACTGTTGTGTTTTTAGCCCAGTAAAAGTAATAAGATATCCGAAGACAAAGTGAAGAGTGATTCAACACCTGCAATCTTCGATTACTTGCTTCAACACAAAAACATTCAGCAACGGTTATGTGTATAGAAGACTGTAAATTTGGTGCTCGAGTTCAACTTTTAAAGTTCTGTTCCGCACACAAGGATGAAGAAAATCCACAAATTACTTTCTTCTTCCATCTACATTAGTCCAGGGAGACGGTATGTGTTCCTAGGATCCTTTGTGCCGTATCGATGGATATGCAGATTGGAAATAAGGATACCAAATTGAAACTCATATGCTTTGAAGACAACTGTTTATGACTAAAATTTATGACGTCACAATGAATTGTTTTATATCTGCTGCATTTTTTGTTCAGTTTCCATTATGTGGTTATTAGCTTAGTAGTATACTGTATTGACGAAACCATGAAGGCAGAAACGCGTATACAGTTAACAAAAAGTTACTACGTTACTGTTGTGTTTTTAGCCCAGTAAAAGTAATAAGATATCCGAAAACCAATAGAAAAGTGATTCAACACCTGCAATCTTCGATTATTTGCTTCAACACAAAAACATTCAGCAACGGTTATATGTATAGAAGACTGTAAATTTGGTGCTCGAGTTCAGCTTTTAAAGTTCTGTTCCGCAAACAAGGATGAAAGAAATCCACAAATTACTTTCTTCTTCCATCTACATTAGTCCAGGGAGACGGTATGTGTTCCTAGGACCCTTTGTGCCATTTCGATGGATATGCAGATTGGAAATAAGGATACCGGAAAAGAATTCATATGCTCTGAAGACAACTGTTTATGACTAAAATTTATGACGTCATAATGAATTGTTTCATTTGTGCTGCATTTTTTGTTCAGTTTCCATTATGTGGTTATTAGCCTAGTAGTATACTGTACTGACGAAGCCATGAAAGCAGAAACGCGTATACAGTTAACAAAAAACTACTACGTTACTGTTGTGTTTTTAGCCCAGTAAAAATAATATAATACCCGATGACCAATAGAAGAGTGATTCAACACCTGCAGACTTCCATTGCTTGCTTCAACACAAAAACATTCAGCAACGGTTATATGTACAGAATACTGCAATTTTGGTGTTCAAGTTCAGCTTTTAAAGTTCTGTTCCTCACAAAAGGATGAAGGAAATCCACACATTACTTTCTTTTTCCATCTACATTAGTCCAGGGAGACGGTATGTGTTCCTAGGACCCTTTGTGCCATTTCGATGGATATGCAGATTGAAACAAAAGATACTAAAATGAAACTCATATGCTCCTAAGACAACTGTTTATGACTAAAATTTATGACATCACAATGAATTGTTTCATATCTGCTGCATTTTTTGTTCATTTTCCATTGTGTGGTTATTAGCCTAGCAGTATACTGTACTGACGAAGCCATGAAGGCAGAAACGCGTATACAGTTAACAAAAAACTACTACGTTACTGTTGTGTTTTTAGCCCAGTAAAACTAATAAGATATCCGAAGACCAAGTGAAGAGTGATTCAACACCTGCAATCTTCGATTACTTGCTTCAACACAAAAACATTCAGCAACGGTTATATGTATAGAAAACTGTAAATTTGGTGCTCGAGTTCAGCTTTTAAAATTCTGTTCCGCACACAAGGATGAAGGAAATCCACAAATTACTTTCTTCTTCCATCTACATTAGTCCAGGGAGACGGTATGTGATCCTAGGAGACTTTGTGCCGTTTCGATGGATATGCAGATTGGAAATAAAAATATTATAATGAAACTCATATGCTTTGAAGACAACTGTTTATGACTAAAATTAATGACGTCACAAGAAATTGTTTCTTATTTGCTGCATTTTTTGTTCAGTTTCCGTTATGTGGTTATTAGCCTAGTAGTATACTGTACTGACGAGGCCATGAAGGCAGAAACGCGTATACAGTTAACAAAAAACTACTACGTTACTGTTGTGTTTTTAGCCCAGTAAAAGTAATAAGATATCCGAACACCAAGTGAGGAGTGATTCAACACCTGCAATTTTCGATTACTTGCTTCAACACAAAAACATTCAGCAACGGTTATATGTATAGAAGACTGTAAATTTGGTGCTCGAGTTCAGCTTTTAAAGTTCTGTTCCGCACACAAGGATGAAGAAAATCCACAAATTACTTTCTTCTTCCATCTACATTAGTCCAGGGAGACGGTATGTGTATCTAGGACCCTTTGTGCCATTTCGATGGACATGCAGATTGGAAATAAGGATACCGGGATGAAACTCATATGCCCTGAAGACAACTGTTTATGATTAAAATTTATGACGTCATAATGAATTGTTTCAATTCTGCTGAATTTTTTATTCAGTTTCCATTATGTGGTTATTAGCCTAGTAGTATACTGTGCTGACGAAGCCATGAAGGCAGAAACGCGTTTACAGTTAACAAAAAGCTACTACGTTACTGTTGTGTTTTTAGCCCAGTAAAAGTAATAAGATATCCGAAAACCAACTGAAAAGTGATTCAACACTTGCAATTTTGGATTACTTGCTTCAACACAAAAACATTCAGCAACGGTTATATGTATGGAACACTGTAACAATTTGTAACAATTTGCTTCAACAATTTGGTGCTCGAGTTCAGCTTTTAAAGTTCTGTTCCGCACACAAGGATGAAGGAAATCCACAAATTACTTTCTTCTTCCATCTACATTAGTCCAGGGAGACGGTATGTGTTCCTAGGACCCTTTGTGCCATTTCGATGGATATGCAATATGGAAATAAGGATACCGGAATAGACTTCAAATGCTCTGAAGACAACTGTTTATGACTAAAATTTATGACGTCATAATGAATTGTTTCATTTGTGCTGCATTTTTTGTTCAGTTTCCATTATGTGGTTATTAGCCTAGTACTATACTGTACTGACGAAACCATCAAGCAGAAACGCGTATACAGTTAACAAAAAGCTACTACGGTACGGTTGTGTTTTTAGCTCAGTAAAAGTAATAAGATATCCGAACACCAAGTGAAGAGTGATTCAACACCTGCAATCTTCGATTGCTTGCTTCAACACAAAAACATTCAGCAACGGTTATATGTGTAGACGACTGTAAAGTTGGTGTTCGAGTTCAGCTTTTAAAGTTGCGTACCGCAAACAGGGATGAAAAAAATCCACAAATTACTTTCTTCTTCCATCTACATTAGTCCAGGGAGACGGTATGTGTTCCTAGGACCCTTTGTGCCATTTCGATGGATATGCAGATTGGAAATAAGGATACCGAGATAGAACTCATATGCCTTGAAGTCAACTGTTTATGACTAAAATTTATGACGTCTGAATGAATTGTTTCATATTTGCTGCATTTTTTGTTCATTTTCCGTTATGTGGTTATTAGCCTAGTAGTATACTGTACTGACGAAACCATGAAGGCAGAAACGCGTATACAGTTAACAAAAAACTACTACGTTACTGTTGTGTTCTTAGCCCAGTAAAAATAATAAGATATCCGAAGACCAAGTGAAAAGTGAGTCAACACCTGCAATCTTCGATTACTTGTTTCAACACAAAACTTTTCAGCAACGGTTATATGTATAGAAAACTGTAAATTTGGTGCTCGAGTTCAGTTTTTCAAGTTTTGTTCCGCCCACAAACATAAAGGAAATCCACAAAATACTTTCTTTTTCCATCTACATTAGTCCAGGGAGACGGTATGTGTTCCCAGGATCTTTTGTGCCATTTCGATGGATATGCAGATTGGAAATAAAGATACCGGGATAAAATTTATATGTTCTGAAGACAACTGTTTATGACTAAAATTTATGACGTCATCATGAATTGTTTCATATATGCTGCATTTTTTGTTCAGTTTCCATTATGTGGTTAGTAGTCTAGTAGTATACTGTACTGACGAAGCCATGAAGGCAGAAACGCGTATACAGTTAACAAAAAGCTACTACGTTACTGTTGTGTTTTTAGCCCAGTAAAAGTAATAAGATATCCGAACACCAGGTGAAGAGTGATTCAACACCTGGAATTTTCGATTACTTGCTTCAACACACAAACATTCAGCAACGGTTATATGTATAGAAGACTGTAAATTTGGTGCTCAAGTTCAGCTTTTAAAGTTCTGTTCCGCACACAAAGATGAAGGAAATCCACAAATTACTTTTTTCTTCCATCTACATTAATCCTGAAAAACGGTATGTGTTTCTAAGGACCCTTTGGCCAATTCGACGGATATGCAGTTTGGAAATAAGGATACCAAAATAGAATTCAAAAACCTTGAACACAACTGTTTATGACTAAAGATTATGACGTCACATTGATTTTTTGTTCAGTTTCCATTATGTGGTTATTAGCTTAGTAATATACTGTACTGACGAAGCCATGAAGGCAGAAACGCGTATACAGTTAACAAAAAGCCACTGCGGTACTGTTGTGTTTTTAGCCCAGTAAAACTAATAAGTAATTCGAACACCAAGTGAAGAGTGATTCAACACCTGCAATCTTCGATTACTTGCTTCAACACAAAAACATTCAGCAACGGTTATATGTATAGAAGACTGTAAATTTGGTGTACGAAGTCAGCTTTTAGTGTTCTGTACCGCACACAAGGATAAAGGAAATCCACAAATTGCTTTCTTCTTCCATCTACATTAGTCCAGGGAGACGGTATGTGTTCCTAGGACCCTTTGTGCCATTTCCATGGATATGCAGATTGGAAATAAGGATACCGGGATAAAATTCATATGTCCTGAAAACAACTGTTTATGACTAAAATTTATGACGTCATCATGAATTGTTTCATATCTGCTGCATTTTTTGTTCAGTTTCCATTATGTGGTTAATAGCCTAGTAGTATACTGTACTGACGAAGCCATGAAGGCAGAAACGCGTTTACAGTTAACAAAAAGCTACTACGTTACTGTTGTGTTTTTAGCCAAGTAAAAGTAATAAGATATCCGAAAACCAACTGATAAATGATTCAACACTTACAATCTTCGATTGCTTGCTTCAACACAAAAACATTCAGCAACGGTTAAATGTATAGAAGACTGTAAATTTGGTGTTCGAGTTCAGCTTTTAAAGTTCTGTTCCGCACACAAGGATGAAGGAAATCCACAAATTACTTTCTTCTTCCATCTACATTAGTCCAGGGAGACGGTATGTGTTCCTAGGACCCTTTGTGCCATTTCGATGGATATGCAGATTGGAAATAGGGATACCGGGATGGAACTCATATGCCCTGAAGACAACTATTTATGATTAAAGTCTATGACGTCATAATGAATTGTTTCATATCTGCTGCATTTTTTGTTCAGTTTCCATTATGTGGTTATTAGCCTAGTAGTATACTGTACTGACGAAGCCATGAAAACAGAAACGCGTATACAATTAATAAAAAATAAAAATAAAAAAAAATGAGGTTATTTTCAAATTATATTGAACAGAAATATCAACGGTAATTGAAAGAGACTGAGAAGTAAGCTTGCGTTTTTCGAGTCAGCAGCCACCTGTTAAAAATGTCAAATGCGATCGGCTCCAGCCGCGAATCGAACCCGTCACGCAGGATCTGTCACTTGCGTTCGACACCGCTAGGCCATGTTGCTGACAAAAAGCTACTACGTTATTGTTGTGTTTTTAGCCCAGTAAAAGTAATAAGATATCCGAAGACCAAGTGAGGAGTGATTCAACACCTGCAATCTTCGATTACTTGCTTCAACACAAAAACTTCAGCAACGGTTATATGCATAGAAGACTGTAAGTTTGTTGCTCGAGTTCAGTTTTTAAAGATCTGTTTCGCACACAAGAAATAAGGAAATCAACAAGATAATTTCTTCTTCCATCTACATTAGTCCAAGGAGACGGTATGTGTTCCTAAGACCTTTTGTGCCATTTCGATGGTATTGCAGATTGGGAATAAGGATACCGGGATGGAACTCATATGCCCTGAAGACAACTGTTTATGATTAAAATTTATGACGTCATAATGAATTGTTTCATATCTGCTGAATTTTTTGTTCAGTTTCCATTATGTGGTTATTAGCCTAGTAGTATACTGTACTGACGAAGCCATGAAGGCAGAAACGCGTATACAATTAACAAAAAGCTACTACGGTACTGTTGTGTTTTTAGCCCAGTAAAAGTAATAAGATATCCGAAGACCAAGTGAAGAGTGATTCAACACCTGCAATTTTCGATTACTTGCTTTAACACAAAAACATTCAGCAACGGTTATATGTATAGAAGACTGTAAATTTGGTGCTCAAGTTCAGCTTTTAAAGTTCTGTTCCGCACACAAAAATGAAGGAAATCCACAAATTACTTTCTTCTTCCATCTACATTAATCCTGAAAAACGAGATGTGTTTCTAAGGACCCTTTGGCCATTTCGACGGATATGCAGTTTGGAAATAAGGATACCAAGATAGAATTCAAAAACCTTGAACACAACTGTTTATGACTAAAGAGTATGACGTCACACTGATTTTTTGTTCAGTTTCCAATATGTGGTTATTACCTTAGAATAATACTGTACTGACGAAGCCATGAAGGCAGAAACGCGTATACAGTTAACAAAAAGCCACTGCGGTAATAGTGTGTTTTTAGCCCAGTAAAAGTAATAAGTAATTCGAACACCAAGTGAAAAGTGATTCAACACCTGCAATCTTCGCATACTTGCTTCAACACACAAACATTCAGCAACGGTTATATGTATAGAAGACTGTAATGTTGGTGTTTAAGTTCAGTTTTAAAAACTTCTGTTCCGCACACAAGGATGAAGGAAATCCACAAATCACTTTCTTCTTCCATCTACATTAATCCAGGGAGACGGTATGTGTTCCTAGGACCCTTTGTGCCATTTCGATGGATATGCAGATTTGAAATAAGGATACCGGGAGAAAACTCATATGCTCTGAGAACAACTGTTTATGACTAAAATTTATGACGTCAAAATGAATTGTTTCTTTTGTGCTGCATTTTTTGTTCAGTTTCCATTATGTGGTTATTAGCCTAGTAATATACTGTACTGACGAAACCATGAAGTCAGAAACGCGTATACAGTTAACAAACAGCTACTACGTTACTGTTGTGTTTTTAGCCCAGTAAAAGTAATAAGATATCCGAAAACCAAATGAAAAGTGATTCAACACCTGCAATCTTCGATTACTTGTTTCAACAAAAACATTCAGCAACGGTTATATGTATAGAAGACTGTAATGTTGGTGTTCGAATTCAGCTTTTAAAGTTCTGTTCCGCACACAAGGATGAAGGAAATCCACAAATTACTTTCTTCTTCCATCTACATTAGTCCAGGGAGACGGTATGTGTTCCTAGGACCCTTTGTGCCATTTCCATGGATATGCAGATTGGAAATAAGGATACCGGGATAGAACTCATATGCCCTGAAAACAACTGTTTTAGACTAAAATTTATGACGTCATCATGAACTGTTTCATATCTGCTGCATTTTTTGTTCAGTTTTCATTATGTGGTTATTAGCCTAGTAGTATACTGTACTGACGAAACCATGAAGGCAGAAACGCGTTTACAGTTAACAAAAAGCTACTTCGTTACTGTTGTGTTTTTAACCCAGAAAAGTAATAATATATCCGAAAACCAACTGAAAAATGATTCAACACCTGCAATCTTCGATTGTTTGCTTTAACACAAAAACATTCAGCAACGGTTATATGTATAGAAGACTGTAAATTTGGTGTTCGAGTTCAGCTTTTAAAATTCTGTTTCGCACACAAGGATGAAGGAAATCCACAAATTTATTTTCTTCTTCCCTCTACATTAATCCAAAGAAACAGTTTGTGTTCCTAGGACCCTTTGTGCCATTTCGATGGATATGCAGATTAAAAATAAGGATGCCGAGATAGAATTCATATGCTCCTAAGACAACTGTTTATGACTGAAATTTATGACGTCATATTGAATTGTTTCATATCTGCTGCATTTTTCGTTGAGTTTCCATTATGTGGTTATTAGCTTAGTAATATACTGTACTGAAGAAGCCATGAAAACAGAAACGCGTATACAGTTAACAAAAAGCTACTACGTTACGGTTGTGTTTTTAGCCCAGTAAAAGTAATAGGATATCCGAACACCAAGTGAAGAGTGATTCAACACCTGCAATCTTCCATTATTTGCTTCAACACAAAAACATTCAACAACGGTTATACGTACAAAAGACTGTAATTTTTGTGTTCAAGTTCAGCTTTTAAAGTTTTGTTCCGCACACAAGGATGAAGGAAATCCACAAATTACTTTCTTCTTCCATCTACATTAGTCCAGGGAGACGGTATGTGTTTCTAGGACTCTTTGTGCCATTTCGATGGATATGCAGATTGGAAATAAGGATTATAAAATGAAACTCATATGCTCCTAAGACAACTGTTTATGACTAAATATTATGACGTCACAAAAAATTGTTTCATATCTGCTGCATTTTTTGTTCAGTTTCCATTATGTGGTTATTAGATTAGTAGTATACTGTACTGACGAAACCATGAAAGCAGAAACGCGTATACAGTTAACAAAAAACTACTACGTTACTGTTGTGTTTTTAGCCCAGTAAAAGTAATAAGTCATCCGAAGACCAAGTGAAGAGTGATTCAACACCTGCAATCTTCGATTGCTTGCTTCAACACAAAAACATTCAGCAACGGTTATATGTATAGACGACTGTAAAGTTGGTGTTCGAGTTCAGCTTTTAAAGTTGCGTACCGCAAACAAGGATGAAGGAAATCCACAAATTACTTTCTTCTTCCATCTACATTAGTCCAGGGAGACGGTATGTGTTCCTAAGACCCTTTGTGCCATTTCGATGGATATGCAGATGGGAAATAAAGATACCGAGATAGAACTCATATGCGTTGAAGACAACTGTTTATGACTAAAATTTATGACGTCATAATGAATTGTTTCACATCTGCTGCATTTTTTCTTCAGTTTCCGTTATGTGCTTATTAACTTAGTAGTATACTGTACTGACGAAACCATGAAGGCAGAAACGCGTATACAGTTAACAAAAAGCTACTACGTTACTGTTGTGTTTTTAGCCCAGTAAAAATAATAAGTCATCCGAACACCAAGTGAAGAGTGATTCAAAACCTGCAATCTTCGATTACTTGCTTCAACACAAAAACATTCAGCAACGGTTATATGTATAGAAGACTGTAAATTTGGTGCTCAAGTTCAGTGTTTAAAGTTCTGTTCCGCACACAAAGATGAAGGAAATCCACAAATTACTTTCTTCTTCCATCTACATTAGTCCAGTGAGACGGTATGTGTTCCTAGGACCTTTTGTGCCATTTCGATGGATATGCAGATTGGAACAAAGGATACCAGGATGAAATTTATATGTTCTAAAGACAACTGTTTATGACTAAATTTTATGACGTCATAATGAATTGTTTCATATATGCTGCATTTTTTGTTCAGTTTGCATTGTGTGGTTATTAGCTCAGCAGTATACTGTACTGACGAAACCATGAAAGCAGAAACGCGTATACAGTTAACAAAAAGCTACTACGTTTCTGTTGTGTTTTTAACCCAATAAAAGTAATAAGATATCCGAACACCAAGTGAAGAGTGATTCAACACCTGTAATCTTGGATTACTTGCTTCAACACAAAAACATTCAGCAACGGTTATAAGTATAGAAGACTGTAAATTTGGTGTTCGAGTTCAGCTTTTAAAGTTGCGTACCGCAATTAAGGATAAAAGAAATCCACAAATTACTTTCTTCTTCCATCTACATTAGTCAAGGGAGACGGTATGTGTTCCTAAGACCCTTTGTGTCGTTTCGATGGATATGCAGATTGGAAATAAGGATACCGGGATAGAATTCATTTCCTCTGAAGACAACTGTTTATGACTGAAATTTATGACGTCATAATGAATTGTTTCACATGTGCTGCATTTTTTGTTCAGTTTCCATTATGTGGTTATTAGCCTAGTAGTATACTGTACTGACGAAGCCATGAAAGCAGAAACGCGTATACAAATAATAAAAAATAAAAAATAAAAAAAAACTGAGGTTAACTTCAATGTATACTGAACAGAAAATTCAACGGTAATTGAAAAAGACTGCGAAGTAAGCTTGCGTTTTTCGAGTCAGCAGCCACCCGTTAAAGATGTCAAATGCAATCGGCTCCAGCCGCGAATCGAACCCGTCACGCAGGATCTGTCACTTGCGTTCGACACCGCTAGGCCATGTTGCAGACAAAAAGCTACTACGTTACTGTTGTGTTTTTAGCCCAGTAAAAGTAATAGGATATCCGAAGACCAAGTAAAGAGTGATTCAACACCTGCAATCTTCGATTACTTGCTTCAACACAAAAACATTCAGCAACGGTTATATGTATAGAAGACTGTAAATTTGGTGCTCGAGTTCAGCTTTTAAAGTTCTGTTCCGCACACAAGGATGAAGGAAATCCACAAATTACTTTCTTCTTCCATCTACAATAGTCCAGGGAGACGGTATGTTTCCTAGGACCCTTTGTGCCATTTCGATGGTATTGCAGATTGGAAATAAGGATACCGGAATAGACTTCATATGCTCTGAAGACAACTGTTTATGACTAAAATTTATGACGTCATAAAGAAATGTTTCATATTTGCTGCATTTTTTGTTCAGTTTCCGTTATGTGGTTATTAGCCTAGTAGTATACTGTACTGACGAAACCATCAAGCAGAAACGCGTATACAATTAACAAAAAGCTACTACGGTACTGTTGTGTTTTTAGCCCATAAAAAGTAATAAGATATCCGAAGACCAAGTGAAAAATGAGTCAACACCTGCAATCTTCGATTGCTTGCTTCAACACAAAAACATTCAGCAACGGTTATATGTAGAGAAGACTGCAATTTTGGTGTTCAAGTTCAGCTTTTAAAAATCTGTTTTGCACACAAGGATGAAAGAAATCCACACATTACTTTCTTCTTCCATCTACATTAGTCCAGGGAGACGGTATGTGTTCCTAGGACCCTTTGTGCCATTTCGATGGTACTGCAGATTGGAAATAAAGATACCAATTTGAAACTCATATGCTTTGAAGACAACTGTTTATGACTAAAATTTATGACGTCACAATGAATTGTTTTAAATCTGCTGCATTTTTTGTTCAGTTTCCAATATGTGGTTATTAGCTTAGTAGTATACTGTACTGACGAAGCCATGAAGGCAGAAACGCGTTTACAGTTAACAAAAAACTACTACGTTACTGTTGTGTTTTTAGCCCAGTAAAAGTTCTAAATCATCCGAACACCAATTGAAGAATGATTCAACACCTGCAATCTTCGATTACTTGCCTCAACACAAAAACAGTCAGCAACGGTTATATGTATAAACGACTGTAAATTTGGTGTTCGAGTTCAGCTTTTAAGGTTGCGTATTGCAAACAAGGATGAAAGAAATCCACAAATTACTTTCTTCTTCCATCTACATTAGTCCAGGGAAACAGTATGTGTTCCTAAAACTTTTTGTGCCATTTCGATGGATATGCAGATTGGAATTAAGGTAACCAAATTGAAACTCATATGCTCTGAAGACAACTGTTTATGACTAAAAATGATGACGTCACAATGAATTGTTTTATATTTGCTGCATTTTTTGTTCAGTTTCCATTATGTGGTTAGTAGTCTAGTAGTATACTGTACTGACGAAGCCATGAAGGCAGAAACGCGTATACAGTTAACAAAAAGCTACTACGTTACTGTTGTGTTTTTAGCCCAGTAAAAGTAATAAGATATCCGAAGACCAATAGAAGAGTGATTCAACACCTGCAATCTTCGATTGCTTGCTTCAACACAAAAACATTCAGCAACGGTTATATGTAAAGAAGACTGCAATTTTGGTGTTCAAGTTCAGCTTTTAAAAATCTGTTTTGCACACAAGGATGAAAGAAATCCACACATTACTTTCTTCTTCCATCTACATTAGTCCAGGGAGACGGTATGTGTTCCTAGGACCCTTTGTGCCATTTCGATGGTACTGCAGATTGGAAATAAAGATACCAATTTGAAACTCATATGCTTTGAAGACAACTGTTTATGACTAAAATTTATGACGTCACAATGAATTGTTTTAAATCTGCTGCATTTTTTGTTCAGTTTCCATTATGTGGTTATTAGCTTAGTAGTATACTGTACTGACGAAGCCATGAAGGCAGAAACGCGTATACAGTTAACAAAAAACTACTACGTTACTGTTGTGTTTTTAGCCCAGTAAAAGTTCTAAATCATCCGAACACCAATTGAAGAGTGATTCAACACCTGCAATCTTCGATTACTTGCCTCAACACAAAAACAGTCAGCAACGGTTATATGTATAAACGACTGTAAATTTGGTGTTCGAGTTCAGCTTTTAAGGTTGCGTATTGCAAACAAGGATGAAGGAAATCCACAAATTATTTTCTTCTTCCATCTACATTAGTCCAGGGAGACGGTATGTGTTCCTAAAACTTTTTGTGCCATTTCGATGGATATGCAGATTGGAATTAAGGATACCAAATTGAAACTCATATGCGCTGAAGACAACTGTTTATGACTAAAAATGATGACGTCACAATGAATTGTTTTATATTTGCTGCATTTTTTGTTCAGTTTCCATTATGTGGTTAGTAGTCTAGTAGTATACTGTACTGACGAAGCCATGAAGGCAGAAACGCGTATACAGTTAACAAAAAGCTACTACGTTACTGTTGTGTTTTTAGCCCAGTAAAAGTAATAAGATATCCGAACACCAGGTGAAGAGTGATTCAACACCTGGAATTTTCGATTACTTGCTTCAACACACAAACATTCAGCAACGGTTATATGTATAAAAGACTGTAAATTTGGTGCTCAAGTTCAGTGTTTAAAGTTCTGTTCCGCACACAAAGATGAAGGAAATCCACAAATTACTTTCTTCTTCCATCTACATTAATCCTGAAAAACGGTATGTGTTTCTAAGGACCCTTTGGCCAATTCGACGGATATGCAGTTTGGAAATAAGGATACCAAAATAGAATTCAAAAACCTTGAACACAACTGTTTATGACTAAAGATTATGACGTCACATTGATTTTTTGTTCAGTTTCCATTATGTGGTTATTAGCTTAGTAATATACTGTACTGACGAAGCCATGAAGGCAGAAACGCGTATACAGTTAACAAAAAGCCACTGCGGTACTGTTGTGTTTTTAGCCCAGTAAAACTAATGAGTAATTCGAACACCAAGTGAAGAGTGATTCAACACCTGCAATCTTCGATTACTTGCTTCAACACAAAAACATTCAGCAACGGTTATATGTATAAAAGACTGTAAATTTGGTGTACGAATTCAGCTTTTAGTGTTCTGTTCCGCACACAAGGATAAAGGAAATCCACAAATCACTTTCTTCTTCCATCTACATTAGTCCAGGGAGACGGTATGTGTTCCTAGGACCCTTTGTGCCATTTCCATGGATATGCAGATTGGAAATAAGGATACCGGGATAGAATTCATATGCCCTGAAAACAACTGTTTATGACTAAAATTTATGACGTCATCATGAATTGTTTCATATCTGCTGCATTTTTTGTTCAGTTTCCATTATGTGGTTAATAGCTTAGTAGTATACTGTACTGACGAAGCCATGAAGGCAGAAACGCGTTTACAGTTAACAAAAAGCTACTACGTTAGTGTTGTGTTTTTAGCCAAGTAAAAGTAATAAGATATCCGAAAACCAACTGATAAATGATTCAACACTTACAATCTTCGATTGCTTGCTTCAACACAAAAACATTCAGCAACGGTTATATGTATAGAAGACTGTGAATTTGGTGTTCGAGTTCAGCTTTTAAAATTCTGTTCCGCACACAAGGATGAAGGAAATCCACAAATTACTTTCTTCTTCCATCTACATTAGTCCAGGGAGACGGTATGTGTTCCTAGGACCCTTTGTGCCATTTCGATGGATATGCAGATTGGAAATAGGGATACCGGGATGGAACTCATATGCCCTGAAGACAACTATTTATGATTAAAGTCTATGACGTCATAATGAATTGTTTCATATCTGCTGCATTTTTTGTTCAGTTTCCATTATGTGGTTATTAGCTTAGTAGTATACTGTACTGACGAAGCCATGAAAACAGAAACGCGTATACAATTAATAAAAAATAAAAATAAAAAAAAATGAGGTTATTTTCAAATTTAATTGAACAGAAATATCAACGGTAATTGAAAGAGACTGAGAAGTAAGCTTGCGTTTTTCGAGTCAGCAGCCACCTGTTAAAAATGTCAAATGCGATCGGCTCCAGCCGCGAATCGAACCCGTCACGCAGGATCTGTCACTTGCGTTCGACACCGCTAGGCCATGTTGCTGACAAAAAGCTACTACGTTATTGTTGTGTTTTTAGCCCAGTAAAAGTAATAAGATATCCGAAGACCAAGTGAGGAGTGATTCAACACCTGCAATCTTCGATTACTTGCTTCAACACAAAAACATTCAGCAACGGTTATATGCATAGAAGACTGTAAGTTTGTTGCTCGAGTTCAGTTTTTAAAGATCTGTTTCGCACACAAGAAATAAGGAAATCAACAAGACAATTTCTTCTTCCATCTACATTAGTCCAAGGAGACGGTATGTGTTCTTAAGACCTTTTGTGCCATTTCGATGGTATTGCAGATTGGGAATAAGGATACCGGGATGGAACTCATATGCCCTGAAGACAACTGCTTATGATTAAAATTTATGACGTCATAATGAATTGTTTCATATCTGCTGAATTTTTTGTTCAGTTTCCATTATGTGGTTATTAGCCTAGTAGTATACTGTACTGACGAAGCCATGAAGGCAGAAACGCGTATACAATTAACAAAAAGCTACTACGGTACTGTTGTGTTTTTAGCCCAGTAAAAGTAATAAGATATCCGAAGACCAAGTGAAGAGTGATTCAACACCTGCAATTTTCGATTACTTGCTTTAACACAAAAACATTCAGCAACGGTTATATGTATAGAAGACTGTAAATTTGGTGCTCAAGTTCAGCTTTTAAAGTTCTCTTCCGCACACAAGGATGAAGGAAATCCACAAATTACTTTCTTCTTCCATCTACATTAATCCTGAAAAACGGTATGTGTTTCTAAGGACCCTTTGGCCATTTCGACGGATATGCAGTTTGGAAATAAGGATACCAAGATAGAATTCAAAAACCTTGAACACAACTGTTTATGACTAAAGAGTATGACGTCACATTGATTTTTTGTTTAGTTTCCAATATGTGGTTATTACCTTAGAATAATACTGTACTGACGAAGCCATGAAGGCAGAAACGCGTATACAGTTAACAAAAAGCCACTGCGGTAATAGTGTGTTTTTAGCCCAGTAAAAGTAATAAGTAATTCGAACACCAAGTGAAGAGTGATTCAACACCTGCAATCTTCGATTACTTGCTTCAACACACAAACATTCAGCAACGGTTATATGTATAGAAGACTGTAATGTTGGTGTTTAAGTTCAGTTTTAAAAACTTCTGTTCCGCACACAAGGATGAAGGAAATCCACAAATCACTTTCTTCTTCCATCTACATTAATCCAGGGAGACGGTATGTGTTCCTAGGACCCTTTGTGCCATTTCGATGGATATGCAGATTTGAAATAAGGATACCGGGAGAAAACTCATATGCTCTGAAGACAACTGTTTATGACTAAAATTTATGACGTCAAAATGAATTGTTTCTTTTGTGCTGCATTTTTTCTTCAGTTTCCATTATGTGGTTATTAGCCTAGTAATATACTGTACTGACGAAACCATGAAGTCAGAAACGCGTATACAGTTAACAAACAGCTACTACGTTACTGTTGTGTTTTTAGCCCAGTAAAAGTAATAAGATATCCGAAGACCAAATGAAAAGTGATTCAACACCTGCAATCTTCGATTACTTGTTTCAACAAAAACATTCAGCAACGGTTATATGTATAGAAGACTGTAATGTTGGTGTTCGAATTCAGCTTTTAAAGTTCTGTTCCGCACACAAGGATGAAGGAAATCCACAAATTACTTTCTTCTTCCATCTACATTAGTCCAGGGAGACGGTATGTGTTCCTAGGACCCTTTGTGCCATTTCCATGGATATGCAGATTGGAAATAAGGATACCGGGATAGAACTCATATGCCCTGAAAACAACTGTTTTAGACTAAAATTTATGACGTCATCATGAATTGTTTCATATCTGCTGCATTTTTTGTTCAGTTTCCATTATGTGGTTATTAGCCTAGTAGTATACTGTACTGACGAAACCATGAAAGCAGAAACGCGTTTACAGTTAACAAAAAGCTACTACGTTACTGTTGTGTTTTTAACCCAGAAAAGTAATAATATATCCGAAAACCAACTGAAAAATGATTCAACACCTGCAATCTTCGATTGTTTGCTTTAACACAAAAACATTCAGCAACGGTTATATGTATAGAAGACTGTAAATTTGGTGTTCGAGTTCAGCTTTTAAAATTCTGTTTCGCACACAAGGATGAAGGAAATCCACAAATTTATTTTCTTCTTCCCTCTACATTAATCCTAAGAAACAGTTTGTGTTCCTAGGACCCTTTGTGCCATTTCGATGGATATGCAGATTAAAAATAAGGATGCCGAGATAGAATTCATATGCTCCTAAGACAACTGTTTATGACTGAAATTTATGACGTCATATTGAATTGTTTCATATCTGCTGCATTTTTCGTTGAGTTTCCATTATGTGGTTATTAGCTTAGTAGTATACTGTACTGAAGAAACCATGAAAACAGAAACGCGTATACAGTTAACAAAAAGCTACTACGTTACGGTTGTGTTTTTAGCCCAGTAAAAGTAGAAGGATATCCGAACACCAAGTGAAGAGTGATTCAACACCTGCAATCTTCCATTATTTGCTTCAACACAAAAACATTCAACAACGGTTATACGTACAAAAGACTGTAATTTTTGTGTTCAAGTTCAGCTTTTAAAGTTCTGTTCCGCACACAAGGATGAAGGAAATCCACAAATTACTTTCTTCTTCCATCTACATTAGTCCAGGGAGACGGTGTGTGTTTCTAGGACTCTTTGTGCCATTTCGATGGATATGCAGATTGGAAATAAGGATTATAAAATGAAACTCATATGCTCCTAAGACAACTGTTTATGACTAAATATTATGACGTCACAAAAAATTGTTTCATATCTGCTGCATTTTTTGTTCAGTTTCCATTATGTGGTTATTAGATTAGTAGTATACTGTACTGACGAAACCATGAAAGCAGAAACGCGTATACAGTTAACAAAAAACTACTACGTTACTGTTGTGTTTTTAGCCCAGTAAAAGTAATAAGTCATCCGAAGACCAAGTGAAGAGTGATTCAACACCTGCAATCTTCGATTGCTTGCTTCAACACAAAAACATTCAGCAACGGTTATATGTATAGACGACTGTAAAGTTGGTGTTCGAGTTCAGCTTTTAAAGTTGCGTACCGCAAACAAGGATGAAGGAAATCCACAAATTACTTTCTTCTTCCATCTACATTAGTCCAGGGAGACGGTATGTGTTCCTAAGACCCTTTGTGCCATTTCGATGGATATGCAGATGGGAAATAAAGATACCGAGATAGAACTCATATGCGTTGAAGACAACTGTTTATGACTAAAATTTATGACGTCATAATGAATTGTTTCACATCTGCTTCATTTTTTCTTCAGTTTCCGTTATGTGCTTATTAACTTAGTAGTATACTGTACTGACGAAACCATGAAGGCAGAAACGCGTATACAGTTAACAAAAAGCTACTACGTTACTGTGGTGTTTTTAGCCCAGTAAAAGTAATAAGTCATCCGAACACCAAGTGAAGAGTGACTCAAAACCTGCAATCTTCGATTACTTGCTTCAACACAAAAACATTCAGCAACGGTTATATGTATAGAAGACTGTAAATTTGGTGCTCAAGTTCAGTGTTTAAAGTTCTGTTCCGCACACAAAGATGAAGGAAATCCACAAATTACTTTCTTCTTCCATCTACATTAGTCCAGTGAGACGGTATGTGTCCCTAGGACCTTTTGTGCCATTTCGATGGATATGCAGATTGGAACAAAGGATACCAGGATGAAATTTATATGTTCTAAAGACAACTGTTTATGACTAAAATTTATGACGTCATAATGAATTGTTTCATATATGCTGCATTTTTTGTTCAGTTTGCATTGTGTGGTTATTAGCTCAGCAGTATACTGTACTGACGAAACCATGAAGGCAGAAACGCGTATACAGTTAACAAAAAGCTACTACGTTACTGTTGTGTTTTTACCCCAATAAAAGTAATAAGATATCCGAACACCAAGTGAAGAGTGATTCAACACCTGTAATCTTGGATTACTTGCTTCAACACAAAAACATTCAGCAACGGTTATATGTATAGAAGACTGTAAAGTTGGTGTTCGAGTTCAGCTTTTAAAGTTCTGTTCCGCACACAAGGATGAAGGAAATCCACAAATTACTTTCTTCTTCCATCTACATTAGTCCAGGGAAACGGTATGTGTTCCTAGGACCTTTTGTGCCATTTCGATGGATATGCAGACTGGAAATAAGGATACCGGGATGGAACTCATATGCCCTGAAGAACACTGTTTATGATTGAAATTTATGACGTCATAATGAATTGTTTCATATCTGCTGATTTTTTTGTTCAGTTTCCATTTAGTGGTTATTAGCCTAGTAGTATACTGTACTGACGAAACCATACAGCAGAAACGCGTATACAGTTAACAAAAAGCTACTACGCTACTGTTGTGTTTTTAGCCCAGTAAAAGTAATAAGATATCCGAAGACCAAGTGAAAAGTGAGTCAACACCTGCAATCTTCGATTACTTGCTTCAACACAAAAACATTCAGCAACGGTTATATGTATAGAAGACTGTAAATTTGGTGCTCGAGTTCAGCTTTTAAAGTTCTGTTCCGCACACAAGGATGAAGGAAATCCACAAATTGCGTTCTTTTTCCATCTACATTAGTGCAGGGAAACGGTATGTGTTCCTAGGACTTTTTGTGCCATTTCGATGGTACTTCAGATTGGAAAGAAGGATACCGGGATGGAACTCATATGCTTTGAAGACAACTGCTTATGATTAAAATTTATGACGTCATAATGAATTGTTTCATATCTGCTGAATTTTTTGTTCAGTTTCCATTATGTGGTTATTAGCCTAGTAGTATACTGTACTGACGAAGCCATGAAGGAAGAAACGCGTATACAATTAACAAAAAGTTACTACGTTACTGTTGTGTTTTTAGCCCAGTAAAAGTAATAAAATATCCGAAGACCAAGTGAAGAGTGATTCAACACCTGCAATTTTCGATTACTTGCTTCAACACAAAAACATTCAGCAACGGTTATATGTATAGAAGACTGTAAATTTGGTGTTCGAGTTCAGCTTTTAAAATTCTGTATCCAAACAAGGATGAAGAAAATCCACAAATTACTTTCTTCTTCAGTCTACATTAGTCCAGGGAGACGGTATGTGTTCCTAGGACCCTTTGTGCCATTTCGAAGGATATGCAGATTGGAAATAAGGATACCGGGATAAAACTCATATGCTCTGAAGACAACTGTTTATGACTAAAATTTATGACGTCAAAATGAATTGTTCCATTTGTGCTGCGATTTTTGTTCAGTTTCCATTATGTGGTTATTAGCCTAGTAGTATACTGTACTGACGAAGCCATGAAGGCAGAAACGCGTTTACAGTTAACAAAAAGCTACTCCGTTACTGTTGTGTTTTTAGCCCAGTAAAAGTAATAAGTCATCCGAAAACCAAGTGAAGAGTGATTCAAGACCTGCAATCTTCGATTACTTGCTTCAACACAAAAACATTCAGCAACGGTTATATGTATAGAAGACTGGAAATTTGGTGTTCGAGTTCAGTGTTTAAAGTTCTGTTCCGCACACAAGGATGAAGGAAATCCACAAATTACTTTCTTCTTCCATCTACATTAGTCCAGGGAAACGGTATGTGTTTTTTGGACCCTTTGTGCCATTTCGATGGATATGCAAATTGGAAATAAGGATACCGGGATGGAACTCATATGCCCTGAAGACAACTGGTTATGATTAAAGGCTATGACGTCATAATGAATTGTTTCATATCTGCTGCATTTTTTGTTCAGTTTCCATTATGTGGTTATTAGCCTAGTAGTGTATTGTACTGACGAAGCCATGAAGGCAGAAACGCGTATACAGTTAACAAAAAGCTACTGCGTTACTGTTGTGTTTTTAGCCCAGTAAAAGTAATAAGTCATCCGAAGACCAAGTGAAAAGTGATTCAACACCTGAAATCTTCGATTACTTGCTTCAACACAAAAACATTCAGCAACGGTTATATGTATAGAAGACTGTAAATTTGGTGCTCGAGTTCAGCTTTTCAAGTTTTGTACCGCACACTAGGATGAAGGAAATCCACAAATTACTTTCTTCTTCCATCTGCATTAGTCCAGGGAGACGGTATGTGTTCCTAGGACCTTTTGTGCCGTTTCGATGGATATGCAGATTGGAAATAAGGATACCAAATTGAAACTCATATTGCTTGAAGACAACTGTTTATGACTAAATTTTATTACGTCACAATGAATTGTTTTATAGCTGCTGCATTTTTTGTTCAGTTTCCATTATGTGGTTATTAGCTTAGTAGTATACTGTACTGACGAAGCCATGAGGGCAGAAACGCGTATACAGTTAACAAAAAGCTACTACGTTACTGTTGTGTTTTTAGCCCAGTAAAACTAATAAATCATCCGAAGACCAAGTAAAGAGTGATTTAACACCTGCAATCTTCGATTACTTGCTTTAACACAAAAACATTCAGCAACGGTTATATGTATAGAAGACTGTAAAGTTGGTGCTCGAGTTCAGCTTTTAAAGTTCTGTTCCGCACACAAGGATGAAGGAAATCCACAAATTACTTTCTTCTTCCATCTACATTAGTCCAGGGAGACGGTATGTGTTCCTAGGACCCTTTGTGCCGTTTCGATGGATATGCAGATTGGAAATAAGGATAGCAAATCGAAACTCATATTGCTTGAAGACAACTGTTTATGACTAAAATTTATTACGTCACAATGGATTGTTTTATATCTGCTGCATTTTTTGTTCAGTTTCCATTATGTGGTTGTTAGCTTAGTAGTATACTGTACTGACGAAGCCATGAGGGCAGAAACGCGTATACAGTTAACAAAAAGCTACTACGTCACTGTTGTGTTTTTAACCCAGTAAAAATAATAAGTCATCCGATGACCAAGTGAAAAGTGATTCAACACCTGCAATCTTCGATTACTTGCTTCAACACAAAAACATTCAGCAACGGTTATATGTATAGAAGACTGTAAAGTTGGTGCTCGAGTTCAGCTTTTAATATTCTGTTCCGCACACAAGGATGAAGGAAATCCACAAATTACTTTCTTCTTCCATCTACATTAGTCCAGGGAGACGGTATGTGTTCCTAGGACTTTTTGTGCGGTTTCGATGGATATGCAGATTGGAAATAAGGATACCAAGATGAAACTCATATGCTTTGAAGACAACTGTTTATGACTAAAATCATGACGTCACAATGAATTGTTTTATATCTGCTGCATTTTTTGTTCAGTTTCCATTATGTGGTTAGTAGTCTAGTAGTATACTGTACTGACGAAGCCATGAAGGCAGAAACGCGTATACAGTTAACAAAAAACTACTACGTTACTGTTGTGTTTTTAGCCCAGTAAAAGTAATAAGATATCCGAAAACCAAGTGAAGAGTGATTCAACACCTGCAATCTTCGATTTATTTGCTTCAACACAAAAACATTCAGCAACGGTTATATGTATAGAAGACTGTAAATTTGGTGCTCAAGTTCAGCTTTTAAAGTTCTGTTCCGCACACAAAGATGAAGGAAATCCACACATTACTTTCTTTTTCCTTCTACATTAATCCAGAAAAACGGTATGTGTTTCTAAGGACCTTTTGTGCCAATTCGACGGATGAGCAGTTTGGAAAAAAAGATACCAAGATAGAACTCAAAAACCTTGAACACAACTGTTTATGACTAAAGAATATGATGTCACATTGATTTTTTGTTCAGTTTCCATTATGTGGTTATTAGCTTAATAATTTACTGTACTGACGAAGCCATGAAAGCAGAAACGCGTATACAATTAACAAAAAGCCACTGCGGTACTGTTGTGTTTTTTGCCCAGTAAAAATAATAAGATATCCGAAGACCAAGTGAAGAGTGATTCAACACCTGCAATCTTCGATTGCTTGCTTCAACACAAAAACATTCAGCAACGGTTATATGTATAGACGACTGTAAAGTTGGTGTTCGAGTTCAGCTTTTAAAGTTGCGTACCGCAAACAAAGATGAAGGAAATCCACAAATTACTTTCTTCTTCCATCTACATTAGTCCAGGGAGACGGTATGTGTTCCTAGGACCCTTTGTGCCATTTCGATGGATATGCAGATGGGAAATAAAGATACCGAGATAGAACTCATATGCGTTGAAGACAACTGTTTATGACTAAAATTTATGACGTCATAATGAATTGTTTCACATCTGCTGCATTTTTTCTTGAGTTTCCGTTATGTGCTTATTAACTTAATAGTATACTGTACTGACGAAGCCATGAAGGCAGAAACGCGTATACAGTTAACAAAAAGCTACTACGTTACTGTTGTGTTTTTAGCCCAGTAAAAGTAATAAGTCATCCGAACACCAAGTGAAGAGTGATTCAAAACCTGCAATCTTCGATTACTTGCTTCAACACAAAAACATTCAGCAACGGTTATATGTATAGAAAACTGTAAATTTGGTGCTCAAGTTCAGTGTTTAAAGTTCTGTTCCGCACACAAAGATGAAGGAAATCCACAAATTACTTTCTTCTTCCATCTACATTAATCCTGAAAAACGGTATGTGTTTCTAAGGACCCTTTGGCCAATTCGACGGATATGCAGTTTGGAAATAAAGATACCAAGATAGAAATCAAAAACCTTGAACACAACTGTTTATGACTAAAGATTATGACGTCACATTGATTTTTTGTTCAGTTTCCATTATGTGGTTATTAAGTTAAAATAATACTGTACTGACGAAACCATGAAAGCAGAAACGCGTACACAGTTAACAAAAAGCCACTGCGGTACTAGTGTGTTTTTAGTCCAGTAAAAGTAATAAGTAATTCGAACACCAAGTGAAGAGTGATTCCACACCTGCAATCTTCGATTACTTGCTTCAACACAAAAACATTCAGCAACGGTTATATGTATAGAAAACTGTAAAGGTGGTGTTTCGGTTCAGTTTTAAAAACTTCTGTTCCGCACACAAGGATGAAGGAAACCCACAAATTACTTTCTTCTTCCATTTACATTAGTCCAGGGAGACGGTATGTGTTCCTAGGACCCTTTGTGCCATTTCGATGGATATGCAGATTGGAAATAAGGATACCGGGATAAAACTCATATGCTCTGAAGACAACTGTTTTTGACTAAAATTTATGACGTCAAAATGAATTGTTTCATTTGTGCTGCATTTTTTGTTCAGTTTCCATTATGTGGTTATTAGCCTAGTAATATACTGTACTGACGAAACCATGAAGTCAGAAACGCGTATACAGTTAACAAACAGCTACTACGTTACTGTTGTGTTTTTAGCCCAGTAAAAGTAATAAGATATCCGAAGACCAAGTGAAGAGTGATTCAACACCTGCAATCTTCGATTACTTGCTTCAACAAAAACATTCAGCAACGGTTATATGTATAGAAGACTGTAAATTTGGTGTTCGAATTCAGCTTTTAAAATTCTGTTCCGCACACAAGGATGAAGGAAATCCACAAATTACTTTCTTCTTCCATCTACATTAGTCCAGGGAGACGGTATGTGTTTTTAGGACCCTTTGTGCCATTTCCATGGATATGCAGATTGGAAATAAGGATACCGGGATAGAACTCATATGCCCTGAAAACAACTGTTTATGACTGAAATTTATGACGTCATCATGAATTGTTTCATATCTGCTGCATTTTTTGTTCAGTTTCCATTATGTGGTTATTAGCCTAGTAGTATACTGTACTGACGAAGCCATGAAGGCAGAAACGCGTTTACAGTTAACAAAAAACTACTACGTTACTGTTGTGTTTTTAGCCCAGTAAAAGTAATAAGATATCCGAAAACCAACTGAAAAGTGATTCAACACTTGCAATCTTCGTTTGCTTGCTTCAACACAAAAACATTCAGCAACGGTTATATGTATAGAAGACTGTAAATTTGGTGTTCCAGTTCAGCTTTTAAAGTTCTGTTCCGCACACAAGGATGAAGGAAATCCACAAATTACTTTCTTCTTCCATCTACATTAGTCCAGAAAGACGGTATGTGTAACTAAGACCTTTTGTGCCATTTCGATGGATATGCAGATTGGAAATAGGGATACCGGGATGGAACTCATATGCCCTGAAGACAACTGTTTATGATTAAAGTCTATGACGTCATCATGAATTGTTTCATATCTGCTGCATTTTTTGTTCAGTTTCCATTATGTGGTTATTACCCTAATAGTATACTGTACTGACGAAGCCATGAAAACAGAAACGCGTATACAATTAATAAAAAATAAAAATAAAAAAAAAATGAGGTTATTTTCAAATTATACTGAACAGAAATATCAACGGTAATTGAAAGAGACTGCGAAGCAAGCTTGCGTTTTTCGAGTCAGCAGCCACCCGTTAAAAATGTCAAATGCGATCGGCTTCAGCCGCGAATCGAACCCGTCACGCAAGATCTGTCACTTGCGTTCGACATTGCCAGGCCATGTTGCAGACAAAAAGTTACTACGTTACTGTTGTTGTTTCAACCCAGTAAAAGTAATAAGATATCCGAACACCAAGTGAAGAGTGATTCAACACGTGCAATCTTCGATTACTTGCTTCAACACAAAAACATTCAGCAACGGTTATATGTATAGAAGACTGTAAATTTGGTGCTCGAGTTCAGTTTTTAAAGTTCTGTTCCGCACACAAAGATGAAGGAAATCCACAAATTACTTTCTTTTTCCATCTACATTAGTCCAGGGAAACGGTATGTGTTCCTAGGACCCTTTGTGCCATTTCGATGAATATGCAAAAAGGAAATAAGGATACCCGGATGGATTTCATATGCCCTGAAGACAACTGTTTATGATTAAAATTTATGACGTCATAATGAATTGTTTCATATCTGTTGAATTTTTTGTTCAGTTTCCATTATGTGGTTATTAACCTAGTAGTATACTGTACTGACGATACCTTGAAAACAGAAACGCGTATACAGTTAACAAAAAGCTACTACGCTACTGTTGTGTTTTTAGCCCAGTAAAAGTAATAAGATAGCCGAAAACCAAGTAAAGAGTGATTCAACACCTGCAATTTTCGATTACTTGTTTCAACACAAAAACATTCAGCAACGGTTATATGTATGGAAGACTGTAAATTTGGTGCTCGATCTCAGCTTTTAAAGTTCTGTACCGCACAGAAGGATGAAGGAAATCCACAAATTATTTTCTTCTTCCATCTACATTAGTCCAGGGCAAAGGCTTGTGTTCCTAGGACCCTTTGTGCCATTTCGATGGTATTGCAGATTGGAAATAAGGATACCGGGATGGAACTCATATGCCCTGAAGACAACTGTTGATAATTAAAATTTAAGACGTCATAATGAATTCTTTCATATTTGCTGAAATTTTTGTTCAGTTTCCATTATGTGGTTATTAGCCTAGTAGTATACTGTATTGACGATACCATGAAAACAGAAACGCGTATACAGTTAACAAAAAGCTACTACGCTACTGTTGTGTTTTTAGCCCAGTAAAAGTAATAAGATATCCGAACACCAAGTGAAGAGTGATTCAACACCTGCAATCTTCGATTACTTGCTTCAACACAAAAACATTCAGCAACGGTTATGTGTATAGAAGACTGTAATTTTGGTGTTCGAGTTCAGCATTTAAAGTTCTGTACCGCACAGAAGGATGAAGGAAATCCACAAATTACTTTCTTCTTCCATCTACATTAATCCAGGGAGACGGTTTGTGTATCTAGGACCCTTTGTGCCGTATCGATGGATATGCAAATTGGAAATAAGAATACCATATTGAAACTCATATGCTTTGAAGACAACTGTTTATGACTAAAATTTATGACGTCACAATGAATTGTTTCATATCTGGTGAGTTTTTTGTTCAGTTTCCATTATGTGGTTATTAGCCTAGTAGTATACTGTACTGACGAAGCCATGAAAGCAGAAACGCGTATACAGTTAACAAAAAGCTACTACGTTACTGTTGTGTTTTTAACCCAGTAAAAGTAATAAGATATCCGAAGAACAATAGAAAAGTGATTCAACACCTGCAATCTTCGATTACTTGCTTCAACACAAAAACATTCAGCAACGGTTAAATGAATAGAAGACTGTAAAATTTGGTGCTCGAGTTCAGTTTTTCAAGTTCTGTTCTGCGCACAAGGATAACAGAAATCCTCAAAAAATTTTTTTCCTTCATCTACATTAGTCCAGAGAGACGGTATGTGTTCCTAGGACCTTTTGTGCCATTTCGATGGATATGCAGATTGGAAATAAGGATACCGGGATGAAATTCATATGCCCTGAAGACAACTGTTTATGACTAAACTTTATGACGTCATCATGAATTGTTTCATATCTGCTGCATTTTTTGTTCAGTTTCCATTATGTGGTTATTAGCCTAGCAGTATACAGTACTAACGAAAGCATGAAAGCAGAAACGCGTATACAGTTAACAAAAAGCTACTACGTTACTGTTGTGTTTTTAGCCCAGTAAAAGTATTAAGATATCCGAAGACCAAGTGAAGAGTGATTCAACACCTGCAATTTTTGATTATTTGCTTCAACGCAAAAACATTCAGCAACGGTTATATGTATAGAAGACTGTAAATTTGGTGTTCGAGTTCAGTTTTTAAAATTCTGTACCGCAAACAAGGATGAAGGAAATCCACAAATTAGTTTCTTCTTCCATCTACATTAGTCCAGGGAGACGGTATGTGTTCCTAGGACCCTTTGTGCCATTTCGATGGATATGCAGATTAAAAATAAGGATACCGGGATAAAATTCATATGCTCTGAAAACAACTGTTTATGACTGAAATTTAAGACGTCATAATGAATTGTTTCATATCTGCTGCATTTTTTGTTCAGTTTCCATTATGTGGTTATTAGCTTAGTAGTATACTGTACTGACGAAGCCATGAAAGCAGAAACGCGTATACAGTTAACAAAAAACTACTACGTTACTGTTGTGTTTTTAGCCCAGTAAAAGTAATAAGATATCCGAAAACCAAGTGAAGAGTGATTCAACACCTGTAATCTTCGATTACTTGCTTCAACACAAAAACATTCAGCAACGGTTATATGTACAATAAACTGCAATTTTGGTGTTCAAGTTCAGCTTTTAAAGTTCTGTTCCGCACACAAGAACGAAGGAAATCCACAAATTACTTTCTTCTTCCATCTACATTAGTCCAGGGAAACGGTATGTGTTCCTAGGACTCTTTGTATTATTTCGATGGATATGCAGATTGAAAATAAGGATATTAAAATGAAACTCATATGCTCTGAAGACAACTGTTTATGACTAAAATTTATGACGTCACAAGAAATTGTTTCATATCTGCTGCATTTTTTGTTCAGTTTCCATTGTGTGGTTATTAGATTAGTAGTATACTTTACTGACGAAACCATGAAAGCAGAAACGCGTATACAGTTAACAAAAAACTATTACGTTACTGTTGTGTTTTTAGCCCAGTAAAAGTAATAAGTTATCCGAAGACCAAGTGAAGAGTGATTCAACACCTGCAATCTTCGATTACTTGCTTCAACACAAAAACATTCAGCAACGGTTATATGTATAGACGACTGTAAAGTTGGTGTTCGAATTCAACTTTTAAAGTTCTGTTCCGCAAACAAAGATGAAGGAAATCCACAAATTACTTTCTTTTTTTATCTACATTAGTCCAGGGCAACGGTATGTGTTCCTAGGACCTTTTGTGCCATTTCGATGGATATGCAGATGGGAAATAAAGATACCGAGATAGAACTCATATGCCTTGAAGACAACTGTTTATGACTAAAATTTATGACGTCATAATGAATTGTTTCATATGTGCTGCATTTTTTGTTCAGTTTCCGTTATGTGGTTATTAACCTAGTAGTATACTGTACTGACGAAGCCATGAAAGCAGAAACGCGTATACAGTTAACAAAAAGCTACTACGTTACTGTTGTGTTTTTAGCCCAGTAAAAATAATAAGTCATCCGAACACCAAGTGAAGAGTGATTCAACACCTGCAATCTTCGATTACTTGCTTCAACACAAAAACATTCAGCAACGGTTATATGTATAAAAGACTGTGAATTTGGTGCTCGAGTTCAGCTTTTAAAGTTCTGTTCCGCACACAAGGATTAAGGAAATCCACTAAGTCTTTTCTTTTTCCATCTACATTAGTCCAGGGAGACGGTATGTGTTCCTAGGACTTTTTGTGCCATTTCGATGGATATGCAGATTGGAAAAAAGGATACCGGGATGGAATTCATATGCCCTGAAGACAACTGTTGATGATTAATTATTATGACGTCATAATGAATTGTTTCATATCTGTTGCATTTTTTGTTCAGTTTCCATTATGTGGTTATTAGCCTAGTAATATACTAAATTGACGAAGCCATGAAAGCAGAAACGCCTATACAGTTAACAAAAAGCTATTACGTTACTGTTGTGTTTTTAACCCAGTAAAAGTAATAAGATATCCGAAGACCAAGTGAAGAGTGATTCAACACCTGCAATCTTCGATTACTTGCTTCAACACAAAAACATTCAGCAACGGTTCAATGTATAAAAGACTGCAAATTTGTTGCTCGAATTCAACTTTTAAAGTTCTGTTCCGCACACAAGGATGAAGGAAATCCACAAATTACTTTCTTCTTCCATCTACATTAGTCCAGGGAAACGGTATGTGTTCCTAGGACCCTTTGTGTCATTTCGTTGGTATTGCAGATTGGAAAAAAAGATACCGGGATGGAACTTATATGCCCTGAAAACAACTGTTTATGACTAAAATTTATGACGTCATAATGAATTGTTTCATATCTGCTGAGTTTTTTGTTCAGTTTCCATTATGTGGTTATTAGCCTAGTAGTATACTGTACTGACGAAGCCATGAAAGCAGAAACGCGTATACAGTTAACAAAAAGCTACTACGTTACTGTTGTGTTTTTCGCCCAGTAAAAGTAATAAGATATCCGAACACCAAGTGAAGAGTGATTCAACACCTGCAATTTTCGATTACTTGCTTCAACACAAAAACATTCAGCAACGGTTATGTGTATAGAAGACTGTATTTTTGGTGCCCGAGTTCAGCTTTTAAAGTTCTGTTTTGCACACAAGGATGAAGGAAAACCACAAATTACTTTCTTCTTCCATCTACATTAGTCCAAGAAACGGTATGTGTTCCTAGGACCTTTGTGCCATTTCGATGGTATTGCAGACTGGAAATAAGGATACCGGGATGGAACTCATATGCTATGAAGACAACTGTTTATGACTAAATTTTATGACGTCATAATGAATTGTTTCATTCGTGCTGCATTTTTCGTTCAGTTTCCATTATGTGGTTATTAGCCTAGTAATATACTGTATTGACGAAGCCATGAAAGCAGAAACGCGTACACAGTTAACAAACAGCTACTACGTTACTGTTGTGTTTTTTGTTTAGTAAAAGTAATAAGATATCCGAAGACCAAGTGAAAAGTGATTCAACACCTGCAATCTTCGATTACTTGCTTCAACAAAAACTTTCAGCAACGGTTATATGTATAGAAGACTGTAAATTTGGTGTCCGAATTCAGCTTTTAAAGTTCTGTTCCGCACACAAGGATGAAGGAAATCCACAAATTACTTTCTTCTTCCATCTACATTAGTCCAGGGAGACGGTATGTGTTCCTAGGACCTTTTGTGCCATTTCCATGGACATGCAGATTGGAAATAAAGATACCGAGATAGAATTGATATGCCCTGAAGACAACTGTTTATGACTAAAATTTATGACGTCATCATGAATTGTTTCATATCTGCTGCATTTTTTGTTCAGTTTCCATTATGTGGTTATTAGCCTAGTAGTATATTGTACTGACGAAGCCATGAAGGCAGAAACGCGTTTACAGTTAACAAAAAGCTACTACGTTACTGTTGTGTTTTTAGCCCAGTAAAAGTAATAAGATATCCGAAAACCAACTGATGAATGATTCAACACTTGCAATCTTCGATTGCTTGCTTCAACACAAAAACATTCAGCAACGGTTATATGTATAGAAGACTCTAAATTTGGTGTTCGAGTTCAGCTTTTAAAATTCTGTTCCGCACACAAGGATGAAGGAAATCCACAAATTAGTTTGTTCTTCCATCTACATTAGTCCAGGGAGACGGTATGTGTTCCTAGGACCCTTTGTGCCATTTCGATGGATATGCAGATTGGAAATAGGATGGAACTCATATGCCCTGAAGACAACTGTTTATGATTAAAGTCTATGACGTCATAATGAATTGTTTCATATCTGCTGCATTTTTTGTTCAGTTTCCGTTATGTGGTTATTAGCTTAGTAGTATACTACACTGACGAAGCCATGAAAGCAGAAACGCGTATACAATTAATAAAAAATAAAAATAAAAAAAAAATCAGGTTATTTTCAAATTATATTGAACAGAAATATCAACGGTAATTGAAAAAGACTGCGAAGTAAGCTTGCGTTTTTTGAGTCAGCAACCACCCGTTAAAAAAGTCAAATGCGATCGGCTCCAGCCGCGAATCGAACCCGTCACGCAGGATCTGTCACTTGCGTTCGACACCGCTAAACCATGTTGCACACAAAAAGCTACTACGTTACTGTTGTGTTTTTAGCCCAGCAAAAGTAATAAGATATCCGAAGACCAAGTGAAGAGTGATTCAACACGTGCAATCTTCGATTACTTGCTTCAACACAAAAACATTCAGCAACGGTTATATGTATAGAAGACTGTAAGTTTGTTGCTCGAGTTCAGTTTTTAAAGTTCTGTTCGGCACACAAGGATGAAGGAAATCCACAAATTATTTTCTTCTTCCATTTACATTAGTCCAGGGAGACGGTAGGTGTTCCTAGGACCCTTTGTGCCATTTCGATGGTATTGCAGATTGGAAATAAGGATACCAAAATGGAACTCATATGCCCTAAAAACAACTGTTTATGATTAAAATTGATGACGTCATAATGAATTGTTTCATATCTGCTGATTTTTTTGTTCAGTTTTCATTATGTGGTTAATAGCCTAGTAGTGTACTGTACTGACGAAGCCATGAAAGCAGAAACGCGTATACAGTTAACAAAAAGTTACTACGCTACTGTTGTGTTTTTAGCCCAGTAAAAATAATAAGATATCCGAACACCAAGTGAAGAGTGATTCAACACCTGCAATCTTCGATTACTTGCTTCAACACAAAAACATTCAGCAACGGTTATATGTATAAACGACTGTAAATTTGGTGCTCGAGTTCAGCTTTCAAAGTTTTGTTCCGCACACAAGGATGAAGGAAATCCACAAATTACTTTGTTCTTCCATCTACATTAGTCCAGGGCAACGGTATGTGTTCCTAGGACCCTTTGTGCCATTTCGATGGTACTGCAGATTGGAAATAAGGATGCCAAATTGAAACTCATATGCTTTGAAGACAACTGTTTATGATTAAAATTTATGACGTCACAATGAATTGTTTTATATCTGCTGCATTTTTTGTTCAGTTTCCATTATGTGGTTATTAGCCTAGTAGTATACTGTACTGACGAAGCCATGAAAGCAGAAACGCGTATACAGTTAACAAAAAACTACTGCGTTACTGTTGTGTTTTTAGCCCAGTAAAAGTATTAAATCATCCGAAGACCAAGTGAAGAGTGATTCAACACCTGCAATCTTCGATTACTTGCCTTAACACAAAAACATTCAGCAACAGTTATATGTATAGACGACTGTAAAATTGGTGTTCGAGTTCAGCTTTTAAGGTTGTGTACCGCAAACAAGGATGAAGGAAATCCACAAATTACTTTCTTCTTCCATCTACATTAGTCCAGGGAGAGGGTATGTGTTCCAAGGACCCTTTGTGCCATTTCGATGGATATGCAGATTGGAATTAAGGATACCAAATTGAAACTCATATGCTTTGAAGACAACTGTTTCTGACTAAAAATTATACGTCACAATGAATTGTTTTATATTTGCTGCATTTTTTGTTCAGTTTCCATTATGTGGTTATTAGCCTAGTAGTATACTGTACTGACGAAGCCATGAAAGCAGAAACGCGTTTACAGTTAACAAAAAGCTACTACGTTACTGTTGTGTTTTTAGCCCAGTAAAAGTAATAAGATATCCGAAAACCAAGTGAAGAGTGATTCAACACCTGCAATTTTCGATTTCTTGCTTCAACACACAAACATTCAGCAACGGTTATATGTATAGAAGACTGTAAATTTGGTGCTCAAGTTCAGCTTTTAAAGTTCTGTTCCGCACACAAAGATGAAAGAATCCCACAATATACTTTCTTCTTCCATCTACATTAATCCTGAAAAACGGTAGGTGTTTCTAAGGACCCTTTGGCCAATTCGACGGATATGCAGTTTGGAAATAAGGATACCAAAATAGAATTCAAAAACCTTGAACACAACTGTTTATGACTAAAGATTATGACGTCACATTGATTTTTTGTTCAGTTTCCATTATGTGGTTATTAGCTTAGTAGTATACTGTACTGACGAAGCCATGAAAGCAGAAACGCGTATACAGTTAACAAAAAGCCACTGCGGTACTGTTGTGTTTTTAGCCCAGTAAAAGTAATAAGTAAATCGAACACCAAGTGAAGAGTGATTCAACACCTGCAATCTTCGATTACTTGCTTCAACACAAAAACATTCAGCAACGGTTATATGTATAGAAGACTGTAATTTTGGTGTTCGAGTTCAGCTTTTAGTGTTCTGTTCCGCACACAAGGATGAAGGAAATCCACAAATTGCTTTTTTCTTCCATCTACATTAGTCCAGGGAGATGGTATGTGTTCCTAGGACCCTTTGTGCCATTTCCATGGATATGCAGATTGGAAATAAGGATACCGGGATAGAACTCATATGCCCTGAAAACAACTGTTTATGACTAAAATTTATGACGTCATCATGAATTGTTTCATATCTGCTGCATTTTTTGTTCAGTTTCCGTTATGTGGTTAATAGCCTAGTAGTATACTGTACTGACGAAGCCATGAAAACAGAAACGCGTTTACAGTTAACAAAAAGCTACTACGTTACTGTTGTGTTTTTAGCCCAGTAAAAATATTAAGATATCCGAAAACCAACTGATGAATGATTCAACACTTGCAATCTTCGATTGCTTGCTTCAACACAAAAACATTCAGCAACGGTTATATGTATAGAAGACTCTAAATTTGGTGTTCGAGTTCAGCTTTTAAAATTCTGTTCCGCACAGAAGGATGAAGGAAATCCACAAATTAGTTTCTTCTTCCATCTACATTAGTCCAGGGAGACGGTATGTGTTCCTAGGACCCTTTGTGCCATTTCGATGGATATGCAGATTGGAAATAAGGATACCGGGATAGAACTCATATGCCCTGAAGACAACTGTTTATGATTAAAGTCTATGACGTCATAATGAATTGTTTCATATCTGCTGCATTTTTTGTTCAGTTTCCATTATGTGGTTATTAGCCTAGTAGTATACTGTACTGACGAAGCCATGAAAACAGAAACGCGTATACAAATAATAAAAAATAAAAATAAAAAAAAAATGAGGTTAATTTCAAATTATACTGAACAGAAATGTCAACGGTAATTGAAAAAGACTGAGAAGTAAGCTTGCGTTTTTTGAGTCAGCAGCCACCCGTAAAAATGTCAAATGCGATCGGCTCCAGTTGCGAATCGAACCCGTCACGCAGGATCTGTCACTTGCGTTCGACACCGCTAGGCCATGTTGCTGACAAAAAGCTACTACGTTACTGTTGTGTTTTTAGCCCAGTAAAAGTAATAAGATATCCGAAGACCAAGTGAAGAGTGATTCAACACGTGCAATCTTCGATTACTTGCTTCAACACAAAAACATACAGCAACGGTTATATGTATAGAAGACTGTAAGTTTGTTGCTCGAGTTCAGTTTTTAAAGTTCTGTTTCGCACACAAGAAATAAGGAAATCCACAAGATATTTTTTTCTTCCATCTACATTAGTCCAGGGAGACGGTATGTGTTCCTAGGACCCTTTGTGCCATTTCGATGGTATTGCAGATTGGAAATAAGGATACCGGGATGGAACTCATCAGCCCTGAAAACAACTGTTTATGATTAAAATTGATGACGTGATAATGAATTGTTTCATAACTGTAAATTTTTTTGTTCAGTTTCCATTATGTGGTTATTAGCTTAGTAGTATACTGTACTGACGAAGCCATGAAAGCAGAAACGCGTATACAGTTAACAAAAAGCTACTACGCTACTGTTGTGTTTTTAGCCCAGTGAAAGTAATAAGATATTCGAACACCAAGTGAAGAATGATTCAACACCTGCAATCTTCGATTACTTGCTTCAACACAAAAACATACAGCAACGGTTATATGTATAGAGGACTGTAACTTTGGTGCTCGAGTTCAGCTTTTAAAGTTTTGTTCCGCAAACAAGGATGAAGGAAATCCACAAATTACTTTCTTTTTCCATCTACATTAGTCCAAAGCAACGGTATGTGTTCCTAGGACCCTTTGTGCCATTTCGATGGTACTACAGATTGGAAATAAGGATACCAAATTGAAACTCATATGTTTTGAAGACAACTGTTTATGACTAAAATATATGACGTCACAATGAATTGTTTTATATCTGCTGCATTTTTTGTTCAGTTTCCATTATGTGGTTATTAGCTTAGTAGTATACTGTACTGACGAAGCCATGAAGGCAGAAACGCGTATACAGTTAACAAAAAACTACTACGTTACTGTTGTGTTTTTAGCCCAGTAAAAGTATTAAATCATCCGAACACCAAGTGAAGAGTGATTCAACACCTGCAATCTTCGATTACTTGCTTCAACACAAAAACATTCAGCAACGGTTATATGTATAGACGACTGTAAAGTTGGTGTTTGAGTTCAGCTTTTAAGGTTGCGTACCGCAAACAAGAATGAAGGAAATCCACAAATTACTTTCTTCTTCCATCTAGATTAGTCCAGGGAGACGGTATGTGTTCCTAGGACCCTTTGTGCCATTTCGATGGATATGCAGATTAGAATTAAGGATACCAAATTGAAACTCATATGCTTTGAAGACAACTGTTTATGATTAAAATTTATGACGTCACAATTAATTGTTTTTTATCTGCTGCAATTTTTGTTTAGTTTCCATTATGTGGTTATTAGCCTAGTAGTATACTGTACTGACGAAGCCATGAAAGCAGAAACGCGTGTACAGTTAACAAAAAGCTACTACGTTACTGTTGTGTTTTTAGCCCAGTAAAAGTAATAAGACATCCGAAAACCAAGTGAAGAGTGATTCAACACGTGCAATTTTCGATTACTTGTTTTAACACAAAAACATTCAGCAACGGTTATATGTATAGAAGACTGTAAATTTGTTGCTCAAGTTCAGCTTTTAAAGTTCTGTTCCGCACACAAAGATGAAGGAAATCCACAAATTACTTTCTTCTTCCATCTACATTAATCCTGAAAAACGGTATGTGATTCTAAGGACCCTTTAACCAATTCGACGGATATGCAGTTTGGAAATAAAGATGCCAAGATAGAATTCAAAAACCTTGGACACAACTGTTTATGACTAAAGAGTATGACGTCACATTGATTTTTTGTTCAGTTTCCATTATGTGGTTATTAGCTTAGAATAATACTGTACTGACGAAGCCATGAAGGCAGAAACGCGTATACAGTTAACAAAAAGCCACTGCGGTACTGTTGTGTTTTTAGCCCAGTAAAAGTAATAAGTAAATCGAACACCAAGTGAAGAGTGATTCAACACTTGCAATCTTCGATTACTTGCTTCAACACAAAAACATTCAGCAACGGTTATATGTATAGAAGACTGTAATGTTGGTGTTTCAGTTCAGTTTTAAAAACTTCTGTTCTGCACACAAGGATGAAGGAAATCCACAAATTACTTTCTTCCATCTACATTAATCCAGGGAGACGTTATATGTTCCTAGGACCCTTTGTGCCATTTTGATGGATATGCAGATTGGAAATAAGGATACCGGGATAAAACTCATATGCTCTGAAGACAACTGTTGATGATTAAAATTTATGACGTCAAAATGAATTGTTTCAGTTGTGCTGCATTTTTTGTTCAGTTTCCATTAAGTGGTTATTAGCCTAGTAATATACTGTATTGACGAAACCATGAAGGCAGAAACGCGTATACAGTTAACAAACAGCTACTACGTTACTGTTGTGTTTTTTGCCCAGTAAAAGTAATAAGATATCCGAAGACCAAGTGAAAAGTGATTCAACACCTGCAATCTTCGAGTACTTGCTTCAACAAAAACATTCAGCAACGGTTATATGTATAAAAGACTGTAATGTTGGTGTTCGAGTTTAGCTTTTAAAGTTCTGTTCCGCACACAAGGATGAAGGAAATCCACAAATTATTTTCTGCTTCCATCTACATTAGTCCAGGGAGACGGTATGTGTTCCTAGGACCCTTTGTGCCATTTCGATGGTATTGCAGATGGGAAATAAGGATACCGGGATAGAACTCATACGCCCTGAAAACAACTGTTTATGACTAAAATTTATGACGTCATAATGAATTGTTTCATATCTGCTGCATTTTTCGTTCAGTTTCCATTATGTGGTTATTAGCTTAGTAGTATACTGAACTGAAGAAGCCATGAAAACAGAAACGCGTATACAGTTAACAAAAAGCTACTACGTTACGGTTGTGTTTTTATCCCAGTAAAAGCAATAGGATATCCGAAAACCAAGTGAAGAGTGATTCAACACCTGCAATCTTCCATTATTTGCTTCAACACAAAAACATTCAGCAACGGTTAAACGTACAAAAGACTGCAATTTTCGTGTTCAAGTTCAGCTTTTAAAGTTCTGTTCCGCACACAAGGATGAAGGAAATCCACAAAGTACTTTCTTCTTCCATCTGCATTAGTCCAGGGAGACGGTATGTGTTTTTAGGACTCTTTGTAATATTTCGATGGATATGCAGATTGGAAATAAGGATATTAAAATGAAACTCATATGCTCTTAAAACAACTGTTTATGACTAAAATTTATGACGTCACAATGAATTGTTTCCTATCTGCTGCATTTTTTGTTCAGTTTCCATTATGTGGTTATTAGATTAGTAGTATACTGTACTGACAAAACCATGAAAGCAGAAACGCGTATACAGTTAACAAAAAACTATTACGTTACTGTTGTGTTTTTAGCCCAGTAAAAGTAATAAGTCATCCGAAGACCAAGTGAAGAGTGATTCAACACCTGCAATCTTCGATTGCTTGCTTCAACACAAAAACAATCAGCAACGGTTATATGTATAGACGACTGTAAAGTTGGTGTTCGAGTTCACCTTTTAAAGTTTTGTACCGCAAACAAGGATGAAGGAAATCCACAAATTACTTTCTTCTTCCATCTACATTAGTCCAGGCAGACGGTATGTGTTCTTAGGACTCTTTGTGCCATTTCGATGGATATGCAGATAGGAAATAAAGATACCGAGATAGAACTCATATGCCTTGAAGACAACTGTTTATGACTAAAATTTATGACGTCATAATGAATTGTTTCACATCTACTGCATTTTTTCTTCAGTTTCCGATATGTGCTTATTAACTTAGTAGTATAAGTACTGACGAAGCCATGAAGGCAGAAACGCGTGTACAGTTAACAAAAAGCTACTACGTTACTGTTGTGTTATTAGCCCAGTAAAAGTAATAAGTCATCCGAACACCAAGTGAAGAGTGATTCAACACCTGCAAACTTCGATTACTTGCTTCAACACAAAAACATTCAGCAACGGTTATATGTATAGAAGACTGTAAATTTGGTGCTCAAGTTCAGCTTTTAAAGTTCTGTTCCGCACACAAAGATGAAGGAAATCCACAAATTACTTTCTTCTTCCATCTACATTAATCCTGAAAAACGGTATGTGTTTCTAAGGACCTTTTGGCCAAATCGACGGATATGCAGTTTGGAAATAAAGATACCAAGATAGAATTCAAAAACTTTGAACACAACTGTTTATGACTAAAGATTATTATGTCACATTGACTTTTTGTTCAGTTTCCATTATGTGGTTATTAGGTTAGTATAATACTGTACTGACGAAACCATGAAGGCAGAAACGCGTATACAGTTAACAAAAAGCCACTGCGGTACTAGTGTGTTTTTAGCCCAGTAAAAGTAATAAGTAAATCGAACACCAAGTGAAGAGTGATTCAACACCTGCAATCTTCGATTACTTGCTTCAACACAAAAACATTCAGCAACGGTTATATGTATAAAAGACTGTAAAGTTGGTGTTTCGGTTCAGTTTTAAAAACTTCTGTTCCGCACACAAAGATGAAGGAAATCCACAAATTACTTTCTTCTTCCATCTACATTAGTCCAAAGAAACGGTATGTGTTCCTAGGACCCTTTGTGCCATTTCGATGGTTATGCAGATTGGAAACAAGGATACCGGGATAAAACTCATATGCTCTGAAGACAACTGTTTATGACTAAAATTTATGACGTCAAAATGAATTGTTTCATTTGTGTTGCATTTTTTGTTCAGTTTCCATTATGTGGTTATTAGCCTAGTAATATACTGCATTGACGAAACCATGAAATCAGAAACGCGTATACAGTTAACAAACACCTACTACGTTACACTTGTGTTTTTTGCCCAGTAAAAGTAATAAGATATCCGAAGACCAAGTGAAAAGTGATTCAACACCTGCCATCTTCGAGTACTTGCTTCAACAAAAACATTCAGCAACGGTTATATGTATAGAAGACTGTAAATTTGGTGTTCGAATTCAGCTTTTAAAGTTCTGTTCCGCACACAAGGATTAAGGAAATCCACAAAATGCTTTCTTCTTCAATCTACATTAATCCAGGGAGACGGCATGTGTTCCTAGGACCCTTTGTGCCATTTCCATGGATATGCAGATTCGAAATAAGGATACCGGGATAGAACTCATATGCCCTGAAAACAACTGTTTATGACTAAATTTTATGACGTCATCATGAATTGTTTCATATCTGCTGCATTTTTTGTTCAGTTTCCATTATGTGGTTATTAGCCTAGTAGTATACTGTTCTGACGAAACCATGAAAACAAAAACGCGTATACAGTTAACAAAAAGCTACTACGTTACTGTTGTGTTTTTAGCCCAGTAAAAGTAATAAGACATCCGAAAACCAACTGCTGAATGATTCAACACTTGCAATCTTCGTTTGCTTGCTTCAACACAAAAACATTCAGCAACGGTGATATGTATAGAAGACTGTAAATTTGGTGTTCGAGTTCAGCTTTTAAAGTTCTGTTCCGCACACAAGGATGAAGAAATCCCACAAATTACTTTCTTCTTCCATCCACATTAGTCCAGGGAGACGGTATGTGTTCCTAGGACCCCTTGTGCCATTTCGATGGATATGCAGATTGGAAATAGGGATACCAAGATGGAACTCATATGCTTTGGAAACAACTGTTTATGATTAAAGACTATGACGTCATCATGAAATGTTTCATATCTGCTGCATTTTTTCTTCAGTTTCCGTTATGTGGTTATTAGCCTAGTAGTATACTGTACTGACGAAGCCATGAAAACAGAAACGCGTATACAAATAATAAAAAATAAAAATAAAAAAAAAATGAGGTTATTTTTAAATTATACTGAACAGAAATATCAACGGTAATTGAAAGAGACTGCGAAGTAAGCTTGCGTTTTTTGAGTCAGCAGCTACCCGTTAAAAATGTCAAATGCGATCGGCCCCAGCCGCGAATCGACCCGTCACGCAAAATCTGTCACTTGCGTTCGACACCGCTAAGCCGTGTTGCAGACAAAAAGCTACTACGTTATCGTTGTGTTTTTAGCCCAGTAAAAGTAATAAGATATCCGAAGACCAAGTGAAGAGTGATTCAACACGTGCAATCTTCGATTACCTGCTTCAACACAAAAACATTCAGCAACGGTTACATGTATAAAAGACTGTAAATTTTGTTGCTCGAGTTCAGTTTTTAAAGTTCTGTTCCGCACACAAGGATGAAGGAAATCCACAAATTATTTTCTTTTTCCATCTACATTAGTCCAAGGAAACGGTATGTGTTCCTAGGACCTTTTGTGCCATTTCGATGGATATGCAAATTGGAAATAAGGATACCGGGATGGAACCCATATGCCCTGAAAACAACTGTTTATGATTAAAATTTATGACGTCATAATGAATTGTTTCATATCTGCTGCATTTTTTGTTCAGTTTCCATTATGTGGTTATTAGCCTAGTAGTATACTGTACTGACGAAGCCATGAAAGCAGAAACGCGTATACAGTTAACAAAAAGCTACTACGCTACTGTTGTGTTTTTAGCCCAGTAAAAGTAATAAGATATCCGAAAGCCAAGTGAAGAGTGATTCAACACCTGCAATTTTCGATTACTTGCTTCAACACAAAAACATTCAGCAACGGTTATATGTATAGACGACTGTAAATTTGGTGATCGAGTTCAGTTTTTCAAGTTCTGTTCCGCACAGAAGGATGAAGGAAATCCACAAATTACTTTCTTCTTCCATCTACATTAGTCCAGGGAAACGGTATGTGTAACTAGGACCCTTTGTGCCGTATCGATGGATATGCAGATTGGAAATAAGGATACCAAATTGAAACTCATATGCTTTGAAGACAACTGTTTATGACTAAAAATTATGACGTCACAATGTATTGTTTTATAGCTGCTGCATTTTTTGTTCAGTTTCCATTATGTGGTTATTAGCCTAGTAGTATACTGTACTGACGAAGCCATGAAAGCAGAATCGCGTACACAGTTAACAAAAAGCTACTACGTTACTGTTGTGTTTTTAGCCCAGTAAAAGTAATAAGATATCGGAAGACCAATAGAAAAGTGATTCAACACCTGCAATTTTCGATTACTTGCTTCAACACAAAAACATTCAGCAACGGTTATATGTATAGAAGACTGTAAAATTTGGTGCTCGAGTTCAGTTTTTCAAGTTCTGTTCCGCACACAAGGATTAAGGAAATCCACAAATTGTTTTTTTCCTCCATCTACATTAGTCCAGGGAGACGGTATGTGTTCCTAGGACCCTTTGTGCCATTTCGATGGTATTGCAGATTGGAAATAAGGATACAAGGATGGAACTCATATGCCCTGAAGACAACTGTTTATGATTAAAATTTAAAACGTTTTATGAATTGTTTCATATCTGTTGCATTTTTTGTTCAGTTTCCATTATATGGTTATTAGCCTAGCAGTATACTGTACTGACGAAGCCATGAAGGCAGAAACGCGTATACAGTTAACAAACAGCTACTACGTTACTGTTGTGTTTTTAGCCTAGTAAAAATATTAAGATATCCGAAGACCAAGTGAAGAGTGATTCAACACCTGCAATCCTCGATTACTTGCTTCAACACAAAAACATTCAGCAACGGTTATATGTATAGAAGACTGTAAATTTGGTGTTCGAGTTCAGTTTTTAAAATTCTGTACCGCAAACAAGCATGAAGGAAATCCACAAATTACTTTCTTCTTCCATCTACATTAGTCCAGGGAAACGGTATGTGTATCTAGGACCCTTTGTGCCATTTCGATGGATATGCAGATTAAAAATAAGGATACCGGGATGGAATTCATATGCTCTGAAGACAACTGTTTATGACTGAAATTTATGACGTCATAATGAATTGTTTCATATCTGCTGCATTTTTTGTTCAGTTTCCATTATGTGGTTATTAACCTAGTAGTATACTGTACTGACGAAGCCATGAAAGCAGAAACGCGTATACAGTTAACAAAAAGCTACTACGTTACTGTTGTGTTTTTAGCCCAGTAAAAATAATAGGATATACGAAAACCAAGTGAAGAGTGATTCAACACCTGCAATCTTCGATTTCTTGATTCAACACAAAAACAGTCAGCAACGGTTATATGTACAAAAGACTGCAGTTTTGGTGTTCAAGTTCAACTTTTAAAGTTCTGTTCTGCACACAAGAATGAAAGAAATCCACAATATACTTTATTCTTCCATCTACATTAGTCCAGGGAGACGGTATGTGTTCCTAGGACTCTTTGTAATATTTCGATGGATATGCAGATTGGAAATAAGGATATTAAAATGAAACTCATATGCTTCTAAGACAACTGTTTATGACTAAAATTTATGACGTCACAAAAAATTGTTTCATATCTGCTGCATTTTTTGTTCAGTTTCCATTATGTGGTTATTAGATTAGTAGTATACTGTACTGACGAAACCATAAAAGCAGAAACGCGTATACAGTTAACAAAAAACTACTACGTTCCTGTTGTGTTTTTAGCCCAGTAAAAATAATAAGTCATCCGAAGACCAAGTGAAGAGTGATTCAACACCTGCAATCTTCGATTACTTGCTCCAACACAAAAACATTCAGCAACGGTTATATGTATAGACGACTGTAAAGTTGGTGTTCGAAGTCGGCTTTTAAAGTTCTGTTCCGCAAACAAGGATGAAAAAAATCCATAAATTACTTTCTTCTTCCATCTACATTAGTCCAGGGAAACGGTATGTGTTCTTAGGACCTTTTGTGCCATTTCGATGGATATGCAGATGGAAAATAAAGATACCGAGATAGAACTCATATGCCTTGAAGACAACTGTTTATGACTAAACTTTATGACGTCATAATGAATTGTTTCATATCTGCTGCATTTTTTGTTCAGTTTTTGTTATGTGCTTATTAACCTAGTAGTATACTGTACCGACGAAACCATGAAGGCAGAAACGCGTATACAGTTAACAAAAAGCTACTACGTTACTGTTGTGTTTTTAGCCCAGTAAAAAGAATAAGATATCCGAACACCAAGTGAAGAGTGATTCAACACCTGCAATCTTCGATTACTTGCTTCAACACAAAAACATTCAGCAACGGTTATATGTATAAAAGACTGTAAAGTTGGTGCTCGAGTTCAGCTTTTAAAGTTCTGTTCCCCACACAAGGATGAAGGAAATCCACAAAATACTTTCTTCTTCCATTTACATTAGTCCAGGGAAACGGTATGTGTTTTTAGGACCCTTTGTGCCATTTCGATGGTACTGCAGATTGGAAATAAGGATACAGGGATGGAACTCATATGCCCTGAAGACAACTGTTTATGATTAAAATTTAAAACGTCATAATGAATTGTTTCATATCTGCTGAATTTTTTCTTCAGTTTCCATGATGTGGTTATTAGCCTAGTAGTATACTGTACTGACGATACCATGAAGGCAGAAACGCGTATACAGTTAACAAAAAACTACTACGTTACTGTTGTGTTTTTAGCCCAGTAAAAGTAATAGCATATCCGAAAACCAAGTGAAGAGTGATTCAACACCTGCAATCTTCGATTACTTGCTTCAACACAAAAACATTCAGCAACGGTTATGTGTATAGAAAACTGTAATGTTGGTGCTCGAGTTCAGCATTTAAAGTTTTGTACCGCACAGAAGGATGAAAGAAATCCACAAAATACTTTCTTCTTTCATCTACATTAGTCCAGGGAGACGGTATGTGTATCTAGGACCTTTTGTGCCGTATCGATGGATATGCAGATTGGAAATAAGAATACCAAATTGAAACTCGTATGCTTTGAAGACAACTGTTTATGATTAAAATTTATGACGTCACAATGAATTGTTTCATATCTGCTGCATTTTTTGTTCAGTTTCCATTATGTGGTTATTAGCCTAGCAGTATAATGTACTGACGATACCATGAAAGCAGAAACGCGTATACAGTTAACAAAAAGTTACTACGTTACTGTTCTGTCTTTAACGCAGTATAAATAATACGATATCCGAAGAACAATAGAAAAGTGATTCAACACCTGCAATCTTCGATTACTTGCTTCAACACAAAAACATTCAGCAACGGTTATATGTATAGAAAACTGTAAAGTTTGGTGCTCGAGTTCAGTTTTTCAAGTTCTGTTCCGCACACAAGGATGAAGGAAATCCACAAATTATTTTTTTCCTCCATCTACATTAGTCCAGGGAGACGGTATGTGTTCCTAGGACCCTTTGTGCCATTTCGATGGATATGCAGATTGGAAATAAGGATACCGGGATGAAATTCATATGCCCTGAAGACAACTGTTTATGACTAAACTTTATGACGTCATATTGAACTGTCTCATATCTGCTGCATTTTTTGTTCACTTTCCATTATGTGGTTATTAGCTTAGTAGTATACTGTACTGACGAAGCCATGAAAGCAGAAACGCGTATACAGTTAACAAAAAGCTACTACGTTACTGTTGTGTTTTTAGCCCAGTAAAAGTAATAGGATAATTGAACACCAAGTGAAGAGTGAGTCAACACCTGCAATCTTCGATTACTTGATTCAACACAAAAACATTCAGCAACGGTTATATGTACAAAAGATTGCATCTTTGGTGTTCAAGTTCAGCTTTTAAAGTTCTGTTCCGCAAACAAGAATGAAAGAAATCCACAAATTACTTTCTTCTTCCATCTACATTAGTCCAGGGAGACGGTATGTGTTCCTAGGACTCCTTGTAATATTTCGATGGATATGCAGATTGGAAATAAGGATATTAAAATGAAACTCATATGCTCCTATAACAACTGTTTATGACTAAAATTTATGACGTCATCATGAATTGTTTCATATCTGCTGCATTTTTTGTTCAGTTTCCATTATGTGGTTATTAGATTAGTAATATACTGTACTGACGAAACCATGAAAGCAGAAACGCGTATACAGTTAACAAAAAACTACTACGTTAATGTTGTGTTTTTAGCCCAGTAAAAGTAATAAGATAGCCGAAGACCAAATGAAGAGTGATTCAACACCTGCAATCTTCGATTACTTGCTTCAACACAAAAACATTCAGCAACGGTTATATGTATAGAAGACTGTAAAGTTGGTGCTGGAGTTCAGCTTTTAAAGTTCTGTTCCGCCAACAAAATTGAAGGAAATCTACAAATTATTTACTTCTTCCATCTACATTAGTCCAGGGAGACGGTATGTGTTCCTAGGACCTTTTGTGCCATTTCGATGGATATGCAGATGGGAAATAAAGATACCGAGATAGAACTCATAGGCTTTGAAGACAACTGTTTATGACTAAAATTTATGACGTCATAATGAATTGTTTCATATGTGCTGCTTTTTTTGTTCAGTTTCGGTTATGTGGTTATTAACTTAGTAGTATACTGTACTGACGAAGCCATGAAGGCAGAAACGCGTACACAGTTAACAAAAAGCTACTACGTTACTGTTGTGTTTTTAGCCCAGTAAAAATAATAAGTCATCCAAACACCAAGTGAAGAGTGATTCAACACCTGCAATCTTCGATTACTTGCTTCAACACAAAAACATTCAGCAACGGTTATATGTATAGAAGACTGTAAATTTGGTGCTCGAGGTCAGCTTTTAAAGTTCTGTTTTGCACACAAGGAGGAAGGAAATCCACTATTTACTTTCTTTTTTTATCTACATTAGTCCAAAAAAACGGTATGTGTTCCTAGGACCCTTTGTGCCATTTCGATGGATATGCAGATTGGAAATACGGATACTGGGATGGAATTCATATGCCCTGAAGACAACTGTTGATGATTAAAATTTATGACGTCATAATGAATTGTTTCATATCTGCTGCATTTTTTGTTCAGTTTCCATTATGTGGTTATTAGCCTGGTAGTATACTGTACTGACGAAGCCATGAAAGCAGAAACGCGTATACAGTTAACAAAAAGCTACTACGTTACTGTTGTGTTTTTAGCCCAGTAAAAGTAATAAGATATCCGAAAGCCAAGTGAAGAGTGATTCAACACCTGCAATTTTCGATTACTTGCTTCAACACAAAAACATTCAGCAACGGTTATATGTATAAAAGACTGTAAATTTGTTGCTCGAATTCAGCTTTTAAAGTTCTGTTCCGCACACAAGGATGAAGGAAATCCACAAATTACTTTCTTCTTCCGTCTACATTAGTCCAGGGAAACGGTATGTGTTCCTAGGACCCTTTGTGCCATTTCGATGGTATTGCAGGTTGGAAATAAAAATACCGGGATGGAACTCCTATGCCCTGAAGACAACTGTTTATGATTAAAATTGATGACGTCATAATGAATTGTTTCATATCTGCTGAATTTTTTGTTCAGTTTCCATTATGTGGTTATTAGCCTGGTAGTATACTGTACTGACGAAGCCATGAAAGCAGAAACGCGTATACAGTTAACAAAAAGTTACTACGTTACTGTTGTGTTTTTAGCCCAGTAAAAGTAATAAGATATCCGAAAAACAATAGAAAAGTGATTCAACACCTGCAATTTTCGATTACTTGCTTCAACACAAAAACATTCAGCAACGGTTATATAAATAGAAGTCTGTAAATTTTGGTGCTCGAGTTCAGTTTTTCAAGTTCTGTTCCGCGCACAAGGATAAAGGAAATCTCCAAATTATTTTTTTCCTTCATTTACATTAGTCCAGGGAGACGGTATGTGTTCCTAGGACCCTTTGTGCCATTTCGATGCATATGCAGATTGGAAATAAGGATACCGGGAGAAATTCACATGCCCTGAAAACAACTGTTTATGACTAAAATTTATGACGTCATCATGAATTAATTCATATCTGCTGCATTTTTTGTTCAGTTTCCATTATGTGGTTATTAGCTTAGCAGTATACAGTACTAACGAAACCATGAAGGCAGAAACGCGTATACAGTTAACAAAAAGCTACTACGTTACTGTTGTGTTTTTAGCCCAGTAAAAGTATTAAGATATCCGAAGACCAAGTGAAGAGTGATTCAGCACCTGCAATCTTTGATTATTTGCTTCAACGCAAGAACATTCAGCAACGGTTATGTGTATAGAAGACTGTAAATTTGGTGTTCGAGTTCAGTTTTTAAAGTTCTGTACCGCAAACAAGGATGAAGGAAATCCACAAATTAGTTTCTTCTTCCATCTACATTAGTCCAGGGAGACGGTATGTGTTCCTAGGACCCTTTGTGCCATTTCGATGGATATGCAGATTAAAAATAAAGATCCCGGGATAGAATTCATATGCTCTGAAGACAACTGTTTATGACTGAAATTTATGACGTCATAATGAATTGTTTCATATCTGCTGCATTTTTTGTTCAGTTTCCATTATGTGGTTATTAGCCTAGTAGTATACTGTACTGACGAAGCCATGAAGGCAGAAACACGTATACAGTTAACAAAAACCTACTACGTTACTGTTGTGTTTTTAGCCCAGTAAAAACAATAGGATATCCGAACACCAAGTGAAGAGTGATTCAACACCTGCAATCTTCGATTACTTGCTTTAATACAAAAACATTCAGCAACGGTTATATGTACAAAAGACTGCAGTTTTGGGTTTCAAGTTCAGCTTTTAAAGTTCTGTTCCGCACACAAGGATGAAAGAAATCCACAAATTACTTTCTTTTTCCATCTACATTAGTCCAGGGAGACGGTATGTGTTCCTAGGACTTTTTGTAATATTTCGATAAATATGCAGACTGGAAACAAAGATATTAAAATGAAACTCATATGCTCCTAAGACAACTGTTTATGACTAAAATTTATGACGTCACAAGAAATTGTTTCATATCTGCTGCATTTTTTGTTCAGTTTCCGTTATGTGGTTATTAACTTAGTAGTATACTGTACTGACGAAGCCATGAAAGCAGAAACGCGTATACAGTTAACAAAAAGCTACTACGTTACTGTTGTGTTTTTAGCCCAGTAAAAATAATAAGTCATCCGAACACCAAGTGAAGAGTGATTCAACACCTGCAATCTTCGATTACTTGCTTCAACACAAAAACATTCAGCAACGGTTATATGTATAGAAGACTGTAAATTTGGTGCTCGAGTTCAGCTTTTAAAGTTCTGTTCCGCACACAAGGATTAAGGAAATGCACTAAGTTTTTTCTTTTTCCATCTACATTAATCCAGGGAGACGGTATGTGTTCCTAGGACCCTTTGTGCCATTTCGATGGATATGCAGATTGGAAATAAGGATACCGGGATGGAATTCATATGCCCTGAAGACAACTGTTGATGATTAAAATTTATGACGTCATAATGAATTGTTTCATATCTGCTGCATTTTTTGTTCAGTTTCCATTATGTGGTTATTAGCCTAGTAGTATACTAAATTGACGAAGCCATGAAAGCAGAAACGCGTATACAGTTAACAAACAGCTACTACGTTACTGTTGTGTTTTTAGCCCAGTAAAAGTAATAAGATATCCGAAGACCAAGTGAAGAGTGATTCAACACCTGCAATCTTCGATTACTTGCTTCAACACAAAAACATTCAGCACTGGTTATGTGTATAGAAGATTGTAATTTTGGTGCTCGAGTTCAGCTTTTCAAGTTTTGTTTTGCACACAAGGATGAAGGAAATCCACAAATTACTTTCTTCTTCCATCTACATTAGTCCAGGGAAACGGTATGTGTTTCTAGGACCCTTTGTGCCGTATCGATGGATATGCAGATTGGAAATAAGGATACCAAATTGAAATTCTAATGCTTTGAAGACAACAGTTTATGACTAAAATTTATGACGTCACAATGAATTGTTTCATATCTGCTGCATTTTTTGTTCAGTTTCCATTATATGGTTATTAGCCTAGTAGTATACTGTACTGACGAAGCCATAAAAGCAAAAACGCGTATACAGTTAACAAAAAACTACTACGTTACTGTTGTGTTTTTAGCCCAGTAAAAATAATAAATATCCGAAGACCAATAGAAAAGTGATTCAACACCTGCAATCTTCGATTACTTGCTTCAACACAAAAACATTCAGCAACGGTTATATGAATAGAAGACTGTAAATTTGGTGTTCGAGTTCAGTTTATAAAATTCTGTTCCGCACACAACGATGAAGGAAATCCACAAATTAATTTCTTCTTCCATCTACATTAGTCCAGGGAGACGGTATGTGTTTCTAGGACCTTTTGTGCCATTTCGATGGATATGCAGACTGAAAATAAGGATACCGGGATGGAACTCATATGTCCTGAAGACAACTGTTTATGATTAAATTTTATGAGGTCATAATGAATTGTTTCATATCTGCTGCCATTTTTGTTCAGTTTCCATTATGTGGTTATTAGCTTAGTAGTATACTGTACTGACAAAGCCATGAAGGCAGAAACGCGTATACAAGTAATAAAAAAAAAAAATAAAAAAAAAATCAGGTTATTTTCAATTTATACTGAACACAAATATCAACGGTAATTGAAAGAGACTCTGAAGTAAGCTTGCGTTCTTCGAGTCAGCAGCCACCCGTTAAAATCGTCAAATGCGATCGGCTCCAGCCGCGAATCGAACCCGTCACGCAAGATCTGTCACTTGCGTTCGACACCGCCAGGCCATGTTGCAGACAAAAAGCTACTACGTTACTGTTGTGTTTTCAGCCCAGTAAAAGTAATAAGATATCCGAAGACCAAGTGAAGAGTGATTCAACACCTGCAATCTTCGATTACTTGCTTCAACACAAAAACATTCAGCAACGGTTATATGTATAGAAGACTGTAAATTTGTTGCTCGAGTTCAGTTTTTAAAGTTCTGTTCCGCACACAAGGATGAAGGAAATCCACAAAATACTTTCTTCTTCCATCTACATTAGTCCAGGGAGACGGTATGTGTTCCTAGGTCTATTTGTGTTTATTCGATGGTATTGCAGATTGGAAATAAGGATACCGGGATGGAACTCATATGCCCTGAAGACAACTGTTTATGATTAAAATTTATGACGTCATAATGAATTGTTTCATATCTGCTGCATTTTTTGTTCAGTTTCCATTTAGTGGTTATTAGCCTAGTAGTATGCTGTACTGACGATACCATGAAAGCAGAAACGCGTATACAGTTAACAAAAAACTACTACGTTACTGTTGTGTTTTTAGCCCAGTAAAAGTAATAAGATATCCGAACACCAAGTGAAGAGTGATTTAACACCTGCAATCTTCGATTACTTGCTTCAACACAAAAACATTCAGCAACGGTTATATGTATAGAAGAACGTAAGGTTGGTGCTCGAGTTCAGCTTTTAAAGTTCTGTTCCGCACACAAGGATGAAGGAAATCCACAAATTACTTTCTTCTTCCATCTACATTTGTCCAGGGAAACGGCATGTGTTCCTAGGACCCTTTGTGCCATTTCGATGGTACTGCAGATTGGAAATAAGGATACCGGGATGGAACTTATATGCCCTGAAAACAACTGTTTATGACTAAAATTTATGACGTCATAATGAATTGTTTCATATCTGCTGAGTTTTTTGTTCAGTTTCCATTATGTGGTTATTAGCCTAATAGTATGCTGTACTGACGAAGCCATGAAGGCAGAAACGCGTATACAGTTAACAAAAAACCACTACGTTACTGTTGTGTTTTTAGCCCAGTAAAAGTAATAAGATATCCGAACACCAAGTGAAGAGTGATTCAACACCTGCAATCTTCGATTACTTGCTTCAACACAAAAACATTCAGCAACGGTTATGTGTATAGAAGACTGTAATTTTGGTGCTCGAGTTCAGCTTTTAAAGTTCTGTAACGCACAGAAGGATGAAGGAAATCCACAAATTATTTTTTTTTTCCATCTACATTAGTCCAGGGAGACGGTATGTGTTCCTAGGACCTTTTGTGCCATTTCGATGGTATTGCAGTATAAAAATAAGGATACCGGGATATAATTCATATGCTCTGAAAACAACTGTTTATGACTAAAATTTATGACGTCATAATGAATTGTTTCATATCTGCTGCAAATTTTGTTCAGTTTCCATTATGTGGTTATTAGCTTAGTAGTATACTGTACCGACGAAGCCATGAAAGCAGAAACGCGTATACAGTTAACAAAAAACTACTACGTTACTGTTGTGTTTTTAACCCAGTAAAAGTAATAAGATATCCGAAAACCAAGTGAAGAGTGATTCAACACCTGCAATCTTCGATTACTTGCTTCAACACAAAAACATTCAGCAACGGTTATATGTATAGACGATTGTAATGTTGGTGTTCGAGTTCAGCTTTTAAAGTTCTGTTCCGCAAACAAGGATGAAGGAAATCCACAAATTACTTTCTTCTTCCATCTACATTAGTCCAGGGCAACGGTATGTGTTCCTAGGACCTTTTGTGCCATTTCGATGGATATGCAGATGGGAAATAAAGATACCGAGATAGAACTCATATGCCTTGAAGACAACTGTTTATGACTAAAATTTATGACGTCATAATGAATTGTTTCATATCTGCTGCATTTTTTGTTCAGTTTCCGTTATGTGCTTATTAACTTAGTAGTATACTGTACTGACGAAGCCATGAAAGCAGAAACGCGTATACAGTTAACAAAAAGCTACTACGTTACTGTTGTGTTTTTAGCCCAGTAAAAGTAATAAGATATCCGAACACCAAGTGAAGAGTGAGTCAACACCTGCAATCTTCGATTACTTGCTTCAACACAAAAACATTCAGCAACGGTTATATGTATAGAAGTCTGTAATTTTGGTGCTCGAGTTCAGCTTTTAAAGTTCTGTACCGCACAGAAGGATGAATCAAATCCACAAATTGATTTCTTCTTCCATCTACATTAGTCCAGGGAAACGGTATGTGTATCTAGGACCCTTTGTGCCGTATCGATGGATATGCAGATTGGAAATAAGGATACCAAATTGAAACTCTAATGCTTTGAAGACAACTGTTTATGACTAAAATTTATGACGTCACAATGAATTGTTTCATATCTGCTGCATTTTTTGTTCAGTTTCCATTATATGGTTATTAGCCTAGTAGTATACTGTACTGACGAAGCCATGAAAGCAAAAATGCGTATACAGTTAACAAAAAGCTACTACGTTACTGTTGTGTTTTTAGCCCAGTAAAAGTAATAAGATATCCGAGAACCAATAGAAAAGTGATTCAACACCTGCAATCTTCGATTACTTGCTTCAACACAAAAACATTCAGCAACGGTTATATGAATAGAAGACTGTAAATTTGGTGTTCGAGTTCAGTTTATAAAATTCTGTTCCGCACACAAAGATGAAGGAAATCCACAAATTAGTTTTTTCTTCCATCTACATTAGTCCAGGGAGACGGTATGTGTTCCTAGGACCCTTTGTGCCATTTCGATGGATATGCAGACTGGAAATAAGGATACCGGGATGGAACTTATATGCCCTGAAGACAACTGTTTATGATTAAATTTTATGACGTCATAATGAATTGTTTCATATCTGCTGCCATTTTTGTTCAGTTTCCATTATGTGGTTATTAGCTTAGTAGTATACTGTACTGACAAAGCCATGAAGGCAGAAACGCGTATACAATTAATAAAAAAAAAAAATAAAAAAAAAATCAGGTTATTTTCAAATTATTCTGAACACAAATATCAACGGTAATTGAAAGAGACTTTGAAGTAAGCTTGCGTTCTTCGAGTCAGCAGCCACCCGTTAAAAAAGTCAAATGCGATCGGCTCCAGCCGCGAATCGAACCCGTCACGCAAGATGTGTCATTTGCGTTCGACACCGCCAGGCCATGTTGCAGACAAAAAGCTACTACGTTACTGTTGTGTTTTCAGCCCAGTAAAAGTAATAAGATATCCGAAAACCAAGTGAAGAGTGATTCAACACCTGCAATCTTCGATTACTTGCTTCAACACAAAAACATTCAGCAACGGTTATATGTATAGAAGACTGTAAATTTGTTGCTCGAGTTCCGTTTTTAAAGTTCTGTTCCGCTCACAAGGATGAAAGAAATCCACAAATTACTTTCTTTTTCCATCTACATTAGTCCAGGGAAACGGTATGTGTTCCTAGGACCCTTTGTGCCATTTCGATGGTATTGCAGATTGGAAATAAGGATACCGGGATGGAACTCATATGCCCTGAAGACAACTGTTTATGATTAAAATTTATGACGTCATAATGAATTGTTTCATATCTGCTGCATTTTTTGTTCAGTTTTCATTTAGTGGTTATTAGCCTAGTAGTATGCTGTACTGACGATACCATGAAAGCAGAAACGCGTATACAGTTAACAAAAAACTACTACGTTACTGTTGTGTTTTTAGCCCAGTAAAAGTAATAAGATATCCGAAAACCAAGTGAAGAGTGATTTAACACCTGCACTCTTCGATTACTTGCTTCAACACAAAAACATTCAGCAACGGTTATGTGTATAGAAGACTGTAATTTTGGTGCTCGAGTTCAGCTTTTAAAGTTCTGTACCGCACACAAGGATGAAGGAAATCCACAAATTATTTTTTTCCTCCATCTACATCAGTCCAGGGAGACGGTATGTGTTCCTAGGACCCTTTGTGCCATTTCGATGTATATGCAGATTAAAAACAAGGATACCGGGATGAAATTCATATGCCCTGAAAACAACTGTTTATGACTAAAGCTTATGACGTCATAATGAATTGTTTCATATCTGCTGCATTTTTTGTTCAGTTTCCATTATGTGGTTATTAGCCTAGCAATATACTGTACTGACGAAGCCATGAAGGCAGAAACGCGTATACAGTTAACAAAAAGCTACTACGTTACTATTGTGTTTTTAGCCCAGTAAAAGTAATAAGATATCCAAACACCAAGTGAAGAGTGATTCAACACCTGCAATCTTCGATTACTTGCTTCAACACAAAAACATTCAGCAACGGTTATATGTATAGAAGACTGCAAATTTGGTGTTCGAGTTCAGTTTTTAAAGTTCTGTACCGCAAACAAGGATGAAGGAAATCCACAAATTAATTTCTTTTTCCATCTACATTAGTCCAGGGAGACGGTATGTGTTCCTAGGACCCTTTGTGCCATTTCGATGGTATTGCAGATTAAAAATAAGGATACCGGGATATAATTCATATGCTCTGAAGACAACTGTTGATGATTAAAATTTATGACGTCATAATGAAGTGTTTGATATCTGCTGCAAATTTTGTTCAGTTTCCATTATGTGGTTATTAGCCTAGTAGTATACTGTACCGACGAAGCCATGAAAGCTTAAACGCGTATACAGTTAACAAAAAACTACTACGTTACTGTTGTGTTTTTAGCCCAGTAAAAGTAATAAGATATCCGAAGACCAAGTGAAGAGTGATTCAACACCTGCAATCTTCGATTACTTGCTTCAACACAAAAACATTCAGCAACGGTTATATGTATAGACGATTGTAATGTTGGTGTTCGAGTTCAGCTTTTAAAGTTCTGTTCCGCAAACAAGGATGAAGGAAATCCACAAATTACTTTCTTCTTTCATCTACATTAGTCCAGGGCAACGGTATGTGTTCCTAGGACCTTTTGTGCCATTTCGATGGATATGCAGATGGGAAATAAAGATACCGAGATAGAACTCATATGCCTTGAAGACAACTGTTTATGACTAAAATTTATGACGTCATAATGAATTGTTTCATATGTGCTGCATTTTTTGTTCAGTTTCCGTTATGTGCTTATTAACTTAATAGTATACTGTACTGACGATACCATGAAGGCAGAAACGCGTATACAGTTAACAAAAAACTACTACGTTCCTGTTGTGTTTTTAGCCCAGTAAAAGTAATAAGATATCCGAAGACCAAGTGAAGAGTGATTCAACACCTGCTATCTTCGATTACTTGCTTCAACACAAAAACATTCAGCAACGGTTATATGTATAGAAGATTGTAAATTTGGTGTTCGAATTCAGCTTTTAAAGTTCTGTTCCGCACACAAGGATGAAGGAAATCCACAAATTATTTTCTTCTTCCATCTACATTAATCCAAAGAAACGGTATGTGTTCCTAAGACTCTTTGTGCCATTTCGATGGTACTGCAGATTGGAAATAAGGATACCGGGATGGAACTTATATGCCCTGAAAACAACTGTTTATGACTAAAATTTATGACGTCATAATGAATTGTTTCATATCTGCTGCAATTTTTGTTCAGTTTCCATTATGTGGTTATTAGCTTAGTAGTATACTGTACTGACGAAGCCATGAAGGCAGAAACGCGTATACAGTTAACAAAAAGCTACTACGTTACTGTTGTGTTTTTAGTGTAGTAAAAATAATAGGATATCCGAACACCAAGTGAAGAGTGATTCAACACCTGCAATCTTCGATTTCTTGATTCAACACAAAAACATTCAGCAACGGTTATATGTATAGAAGGCTGCAATTTTGGTGTTCAAGTTCAGCTTTTAAAGTTTTGTTCCGCACACAAGAAGGAAGGAAATCCACAAATTACTTTCTTCTTCCATCTACATTAGTCCAGGGAGACGGTATGTGTTCCTAGGACTTTTTGTAATATTTCGATGGATATGCAGATTGGAAATAAAGATATTAAAATGAAACTCATATGCTCTTAAAACAACTATTTACGACTAAAATTAATGACGTCACAAGAAATTGTTTCATATCTGCTGCAATTTTTGTTCAGTTTCCATTATGTGGTTATTAGATTAATAGTATACTGTACTGACGAAGCCATGAAGGCAGAAACGCGTATACAGTTAACAAAAAGCTACTACGTTACTGTTGTGTTTTTAGCCCAGTAAAAGTAATAAGATATCCGAAGACCAAGTGAAAAGTGAGTCAACACCTGCAATCTTCGATTACTTGCTTCAACACAAAAACATTCAGCAACGGTTATATGTATAGACGACTGTAAAGTTGGTGTTCGAGTTCAGCTTTTAAAGTTCTGTTCCGCAATCAAGGATGAAGGAAATCCATAATTTATTTTCTCCTTCCATCTACATTAGTCCAGGGAGACGGTATGTGTTCCTAGGACCCTTTGTGCCATTTCGATGGATATGCAGATAGGAAATAAAGATACCGAGATAGAACTCATATGCCTTGAAGACAACTGTTTATGACTAAAATTTATGACGTCATAATGAATTGTTTCATATCTGCTGCATTTTTTGTTCAGTTTCCGTTATGTGGTTATTAGCCTAGTAGTATACTGTACTGACGAAGCCATGAAGGCAGAAACGCGTATACAGTTAACAAAAAACTACTACGTTACTGTTGTGTTTTTAGCCCAGTAAAAATAATAAGATATCCGAAAATTAGGTGAAAAGTGATTCAAAACCTGCAATCTTCGATTACTTGCTTTAACACAAAAACATTCAGCAACGGTTATATGTGTAGAAGACTGTAAATTTGGTGCTCGAGTTCACCTTTTAAAGTTCTGTACCGCACACAAGGATGAAGGAAATCCACTAATTATTTTCTTTTTCCATCTACATTAGTCCAAGGAAACGGTATGTGTTCCTAGGAGCCTTTGTGCCATTTCGATGGAAATGCAGATTGGAAAGAAGGATACCGGGATAGAATTCATATGCTCTGAAGACAACTGTTTATGATTAAAATTTATGACGTCATAATGCATTGTTTCATATCTGCTGCATTTTTTGTTCAGTTTCCGTTATGTGGTTATTAGCCTAGTAGTATACTAAATTGACGAAGCCATGAAAGCAGAAACGCGTATACAGTTAACAAAAAACTACTACGTTACTGTTGTGTTTTTAGCCCAGTAAAAATAATAAGACATCCGAAGATCAAGTGAAGAGTGATGCAACACCTGCAATCTTCGATTACTTGCTTCAACACAAAAACACTCAGCAACGGTTATATGTATAGAAGACTGTAAATTTGTTGCTCGAGTTCAGCTTTTAAAGTTCTGTTCCGCACACAAGGATGAAGGAAATCCACAAATTACTTTCTTCTTCCGTCTACATTAGTCCAGGGAGACGGTATGTGTTCCTAGGACCCTTTGTGCCATTTCGATGGTACTGCTGATTGGAAATAAGGATACCGGGATGGAACTCATATGCCCTGAAAACAACTGTTTATGATTAAAGTTCATGACGTCATAATGACTTGTTTCATATCTGCTGCATTTTTTGTTCAGTTTCCATTTAGTGGTTATTAGCCTAGTAGTATACTGTACTGACGATACCATGAAGGCAGAAACGCGTATACAGTTAACAAAAAACTACTACGTTACTGTTGTGTTTTTAGCCCAGTAAAAATAATAAGATATCCGAAAACCAAGTGAAGAGTGAGTCAACACCTGCAACCTTCGATTACTTGCTTCAACACAAAAACATTCAGCAACGGTTATATGTATAGAAGACTGTAAATTTGGTGTTCGAGTTCAGCTTTTAAAGTTCTGTACCGCACACAAGGATGAAGAAAATCCACAAATTACTTTCTTCTTCCATCTACATTAGTCCAGGGAGACGGTATGTGTATCTAGGACCCTTTGTGCCGTATCGATGGATATGCAGATTGGAAACAAGGATGCCAAATTGAAACTCTAATGCTTTGAAGACAACTGTTTATGACTAAAATTTATGACGTCACAAGGAATTGTTTCATATCTGCTGCATTTTTTGTTCAGTTTCCATTATGTGGTTATTAGCCTAGCAGTATACTGTACTGACGAAGCCATGAAAGCAGAAACGCGTATACAGTTAACAAAAAGCTACTACGTTACTGTTGTGTTTTTAGCCCAGTAAAAATAATAAGATATCCGAACACCAAGTGAAGAGTGATTCAACACCTGCAATCTTCGATTACTTGCTTCAACACAAAAACATTCAGCAACGGTTATATGTATAGACGACTGTAAATTTGGTGTTTGAGTTCAGTTTTTAAAGTTCTGTACCGCAAACAAGGATGAAGGAAATCCACAAATTATTTTTTTTTTCCATCTACATTAGTCCAGGGAGACGGTATGTGTTCCTAGGACCCTTTGTGCCATTTCGATGGTATTGCAGATTAAAAATAAGGATACCGGGATATAATTCATATGCTTTGAAGACAACTGTTTATGACTAAAATTTATGACGTCATAATGAATTGTTTCATATCTGCTGCAATTTTTGTTCAGTTTCCATTATGTGGTTATTAGCTTAGTAGTATACTGTACCGACGAAGCCATGAAAGCAGAAACGCGTATACAGTTAACAAAAAACTACTACGTTACTGTTGTGTTTTTAACCCAGTAAAAGTAATAAGATATCCGAAGACCAAGTGAAGAGTGATTCAACACCTGCAATCTTCGATTACTTGCTTCAACACAAAAACATTCAGCAACGGTTATATGTATAGACGATTGTAATGTTGGTGTTCGAGTTCAGCTTTTAAAGTTCTGTTCCGCAAACAAGGATGAAGGAAATCCACAAATTACTTTCTTCTTCCATCTACATTAGTCCAGGGCAACGGTATGTGTTCCTAGGACCTTTTGTGCCATTTCGATGGATATGCAAATGGGAAATAAAGATACCGAGATAGAACTCATATGCTTTGAAGACAACTGTTTATGACTAAAATTTATGACGTCATAATGAATTGTTTCATATGTGCTGCATTTTTTGTTCAGTTTCCGTTATGTGCTTATTAACTTAGTAGTATACTGTACTGACGAAGCCATGAAAGCAGAAACGCGTATACAGTTAACAAAAAGCTACTACGTTACTGTTGTGTTTTTAGCCCAGCAAAAGTAATAAGATATCCGAACACCAAGTGAAGAGTGAGTCAACACCTGCAATCTTCGATTACTTGCTTCAACACAAAAACATTCAGCAACGGTTATATGAATAGAAGGCTGCAATTTTGGTGTTCAAGTTCAGCTTTTAAAGTTTTGTTCCGCACACAAGAATGAAGGAATTCCACAAATTATTTTCTTCTTCCATCTACATTAGTCGAGGGAAACGGTATGTGTTCCTAGGACTCTTTGTAATATTTCGATGGATATGCAGATTGGAAATAAAGATATTAAAATGAAACTCATATGCTCCTAAGACAACTATTTACGACTAAAAATTGTGACGTCACAAAAAATTGTTTCATATCTGCTGCATTTTTTGTTCAGTTTCCATTATGTGGTTATTAGATTAGTAGTATACTGTACTGACGAAGCCATGAAAGCAGAAACGCGTATACAGTTAACAAAAAACTACTACGTTACTGTTGTGTTTTTAGCCCAGTAAAAGTAATAAGATATCCGAAGACCAAGTGAAGAGTGATTCAACACCTGCTATCTTCGATTACTTGCTTCAACACAAAAACATTCAGCAACGGTTATATGTATAGAAGACTGTAAATTTGGTGTTCGAATTCAGCTTTTAAAGTTCTGTTCCGCACACAAGGATGAAGGAAATCCACAAATTACTTTCTTCTTCCATCTACATTAATGCAAAAAAACGGTATGTGTTCCTAAGACTCTTTGTGCCGTTTCGATGGTACTGCAGATTGGAAATAAGGATGCCGGGATGGAACTTATATGCCCTGAAAACAACTGTTTATGACTAAACTTTATGACGTCATAATGAATTGTTTCATATCTGCTGCAATTTTTGTTCAGTTTCCATTATGTGGTTATTAGCTTAGTAGTATACTGTACTGACGAAGCCATGAAGGCAGAAACGCGTATACAGTTAACAAAAAGCTACTACGTTACTGTTGTGTTTTTAGCCCAGTAAAATTAATAAGATATCCGAACACCAAGTGAAGAGTGATTCAACACCTGCAATCTTCGATTTCTTGATTCAACACAAAAACATTCAGCAACGGTTATATGTATAGAAGGCTGCAATTTTGGTGTTCAAGTTCAGCTTTTAAAGTTTTGTTCCGCACACAAGAATGAAGGAAATCCACAAATTACTTTCTTCTTCCATCTACATTAGTCCAGGGAGACGGTATGTGTTCCTAGGACTCTTTGTAATATTTCGATGGATATGCAGATGGGAAATAAAGATATTAAAATGAAACTCATATGCTCCTAAGACAACTATTATCGACTAAAATTTGTGACGTCACAAAAAATTGTTTCATATCTGCTGCAATTTTTGTTCAGTTTCCATTATGTGGTTATTAGATTAGTAGTATACTGTACTGACGAAACCATGAAAGCAGAAACGCGTATACAGTTAACAAAAAACTACTACGTTACTGTTGTGTTTTTAGCCCAGTAAAAGTAATAAGATATCCGAAAACCAAGTGAAGAGTGAGTCAACACCTGCAATCTTCGATTACTTGCTTCAACACAAAAACATTCAGCAACGGTTATATGTATAGAAGACTGTAAATTTGGTGCTCGAGTTCAGCTTTTAAAGTTCTGTTCCGCACACAAGGATGAAGGAAATCCACAAATTACTTTCTTCTTCCATCTACATTAGTCCAGGGAAACGGTATGTGTTCCTAAGCCCCTTGTGCCATTTCGATGGTACTGCAGATTGGAAATAAGGATACCGGGATGGAACTTATATGCCCTGAAAACAACTGTTTATGACTAAAATTTATGACGTCATAATGAATTGTTTCATATTTGCTGAGTTTTTTGTTCAGTTTCCGTTATGTGGTTATTAGCCTAGTAATATACTGTACTGACGAAGCCATGAAGGCAGAAACGCGTATACAGTTAACAAAAAGCTACTACGTTACTGTTGTGTTTTTAGCCCAGTAAAAGTAATAAGATATCCGAAGACCAAGTGAAGAGTGATTCAACACCTGCAATCTTCGATTACTTGCTTTAACACAAAAACATTCAGCAACGGTTATGTGTATAGAAGACTGTAGTTTTGGTGCTCGAGTTCAGCTTTTAAAGTTCTGTTTTGCACACAAGGATGAAGGAAATCCACAAATTATTTTCTTCTTCCATCCACATTAGTCCAGGGAAACGGTATGTGTTCCTAGGACCCTTTGTGCCTTTTCGATGGTACTGCAGGTTGGAAACAAAGATACCGGGATGGAACTTATATGCCTGAAAAAAACTGTTTATGACTAAATTTTATGACGTCATAATGACTTGTTTCATATCTGCTGCATTTTTTGTTCAGTTTCCATTATGTGGTTATTAGCCTAGTAGTATACTGTACTGACGAAGCCATGAAAGCAGAAACGCGTATACAGTTAACAAAAAGCTACTACGTTACTGTTGTGTTTCTAGCCCAGTAAAAATAATAAGATATCCGAAGACCAAATGAAGAGTGAGTCAACACCTGCAATCTTCGATTACTTGCTTCAACACAAAAACATTCAGCAACGGTTATGTGTATAGAAGACTGTAATTTTAGTGCTCGAGTTCAGCTTTTAAAGTTCTGTACCGCACAGAAGGATGAAGAAAATCCACAAATTGATTTCTTCTTCCATCTACATTAGTCCAGGGAAACGGTATGTGTATCTAGGACCCTTTGTGCCGTATCGATGGATATGCAGATTGGAAATAAGGATACCAAATTGAAACTCTAATGCTTTGAAGACAACTGTTTATGACTAAAATTTATGACGTCACAATGAATTGTTTCATATCTGCTGCATTTTTTGTTCAGTTTCCATTATATGGTTTTTAACCTAGTAGTATACTGTACTGACGAAGCCATAAAAACAGAAACGCGTATACAGTTAACAAAAAGCTACTACGTTACTGTTGTGTTTTTAGCCCAGTAAAAGTAATAAGATATCCGAAGACCAAGTGAAGAGTGATTTAACACCTGCACTTTTCGATTACTTGCTTCAACACAAAAACATTCAGGAACGATTATGTGTATAAAAAACTGTAATTTTGGTGCTCGAGTTCAGCTTTTAAAGTTCTGTACCGCACAGAAGGATGAAGGAAATCCACAAATTATTTTTTTCCTCCATCTACATCAGTCCAGGGAGACGGTATGTGTTCCTAGGACCCTTTGTGCCATTTCGATGTATATGCAGATTAAAAATAAGGATACCGGGATGAAATTCTAATGCCCTGAAGACAACTGTTTATGACTAAAATTTATGACGTCATAATGAATTGTTTCATATCTGCTGCATTTTTTGTTCAGTTTCCAGTATGTGGTTATTAGCTTAGTAGTATACTGTACTGACAAAGCCATGAAGGCAGAAACGCGTATACAATTAATAAAAAATAAAAATAAAAAAAAAATCAGGTTCGTTTCAAATTATACTGAACACAAATATCAACGGTAATTGAAAGAGACTCTGAAGTAAGCTTGCGTTCTTCGAGTCAGCAGCCACCCGTTAAAAAAGTCAAAAGCGATCGGCTCCAGCCGCGAATCGAACCCGTCTCGCAAAATCTGTCACTTGCGTTCGACACCGCCAGGCCATGTTGCAAACAAAAAGCTACTACGTTACTGTTGTGTTTTCAGCCCAGTAAAAGTAATAAGATATCCGAACACCAAGTGAAGAGTGATTCAACACCTGCAATCTTCGATTACTTCCTTCAACACAAAAACATTCAGCAACGGTTATATGTATAGACGACTGTAAATTTCTTGCTCGAGTTCAGTTTTTAAAGTTCTGTTCCGCACACAAGGATGAAGGAAATCCACAAATTACTTTCTTTTTCCATCTACATTAATCCAGGGAGACGGTATGTGTTCCTAGGACCCTTTGTGCCATTTCGATGGATTTGCAGATTGGAAATAAGGATACCGGGATGGAACTCATATGCCCTGAAGACAACTGTTTATGATTAAAATTTATGACGTCATAATGAATTGTTTCATATCTGCTGCATTTTTTGTTCAGTTTCCATTATGTGGTTATTAGCTTGGCAGTATACTGTACTGACGAAACCATGAAAGCAGAAACGCGTATACAGTTAACAAAAAACTACTACGTTACTGTTGTGTTTTTAGCCCAGTAAAAGTAATAAGATATCCGAAGACCAAGTGAAGAGTGAGTCAACACCTGCAATTTTCGATTACTTGCTTCAACACAAAAACATTCAGCAACGGTTATATGTCTAGACGACTGTAAATTTGGTGTTCGAGTTCAGTTTTTAAAGTTCTGTACCGCAAACAAGGATGAAGGAAATCCACAAATTATTTTTTTTTTCCATTTACATTAGTCCAGGGAGACGGTATGTGTTCCTAGGACCCTTTGTGCCATTTCGATGGTATTGCAGATTAAAAATAAGGATACCGGGATATAATTCATATGCTCTGAAGACAACTGTTTATGACTAAAATTTATGACGTCATAATGAATTGTTTCATATCTGCTGCAATTTTTGTTCAGTTTCCATTATGTGGTTATTAGCTTAGTAGTATACTGTACCGACGAAGCCATGAAAGCTTAAACGCGTATACAGTTAACAAAAAACTACTACGTTACTGTTGTGTTTTTAACCCAGTAAAAATAATAAGATATCCGAACACCAAGTGAAGAGTGATTCAACACCTGCAATCTTCGATTACTTGCTTCAACACAAAAACATTCAGCAACGGTTATATGTATAGAAGGCTGCAATTTTGGTGTTCAAGTTCAGCTTTTAAAGTTTTGTTCCGCACACAAGAAGGAAGGAAATCCACAAATTACTTTCTTCTTCCATCTACATTAGTCCAGGGAGACGGTATGTGTTCCTAGGACTCTTTGTAATATTTCGATGGATATGCAGATTGGAAATAAGGATATTAAAATGAAACTCATATGCTCTTAAGACAACTATTTACGACTAAAATTAATGACGTCACAAGAAATTGTTTCATATCTGCTGCAATTTTTGTTCAGTTTCCATTATGTGGTTATTAGATTAGTAGTATACTGTACTGACGAAACCATGAAAGCAGAAACGCGTATACAGTTAACAAAAAACTACTACGTTACTGTTGTGTTTTTAGCCCAGTAAAAATAATAAGATATCCGAAGACCAAGTGAAGAGTGAGTCAACACCTGCAATCTTCGATTACTTGCTTCAACACAAAAACATTTAGCAACGGTTATATGTATAGACGATTGTAATGTTGGTGTTCGAGTTCAGCTTTTAAAGTTCTGTTCCGCAAACAAGGATGAAGGAAATCCACAATTTACTTTCTTCTTCCATCTACATTAGTCCAGGGCAACGGTATGTGTTCCTAGGACCTTTTGTGCCATTTCGATGGATATGCAGATGGGAAATAAAGATACCGAGATAGAACTCATATGCCTTGAAGACAACTGTTTATGACTAAACTTTATGACGTCATAATGAATTGTTTCATATGTGCTGCATTTTTTGTTCAGTTTCCGTTATGTGGTTATTAGATTAGTAGTATACTGTACTGACGAAGCCATGAAGGCAGAAACGCGTATACAGTTAACAAAAAGCTACTACGTTACTGTTGTGTTTTTAGCCCAGTAAAAATAATAAGATATCCGAAAATTAGGTGAAAAGTGATTCAACACCTGCAATCTTCGATTACTTGCTTTAACACAAAAACATTCAGCAACGGTTATATGTGTAGACGACTGTAAATTTGGTGCTCGAGTTCAGCTTTTAAAGTTCGGTTCCGCACACAAGGATGAAGGAAATCCACTAATTATTTTCTTTTTCCATTTACATTAGTCCAAGGAAACGGTATGTGTTCCTAGGACCCTTTGTGCCATTTCGATGGATATGCAGATTGGAAATAAAGATACCGGGATAGAATTCATATGCCCTGAAGACAACTGTTTATGATTAAAATTTATGACGTCATAATGCATTGTTTCATATCTGCTGCATTTTTTGTTCAGTTTCCGTTATGTGGTTATTAGCCTAGTAGTATACTAAATTGACGAAGCCATGAAAGCAGAAACGCGTATACAGTTAACAAAAAGCTACTACGTTACTGTTGTGTTTTTAGCCCAGTAAAAATAATAAGATATCCGAAGACCAAGTGAAGAGTGATGCAACACCTGCAATCTTCGATTACTTGCTTCAACACAAAAACATTCAGCAACGGTTATATGTATAGAAAACTGTAAATTTGTTGCTCGAGTTCAGCTTTTAAAGTTCTGTTCCGCACACAAGGATGAAGGAAATCCACAAATTACTTTCTTCTTCCGTCTACATTAGTCCAGGGAAACGGTATGTGTTCCTAGGACCCTTTGTGCCATTTCGATGGTACTGCAGATTGGAAATAAGGATACCGGGATGGAACTCATATGCCCTGAAAACAACTGTTTATGATTAAAGTTCATGACGTCATAATGAATTGTTTCATATCTGCTGCAATTTTTGTTCAGTTTCCATTTAGTGGTTATTAGCCTAGTAGTATACTGTACTGACGATACCATGAAAGCAGAAACGCGTATACAGTTAACAAAAAACTACTACGTTACTGTTGTGTTTTTAGCCCAGTAAAAGTAATAAGATATCCGAAAACCAAGTGAAGAGTGAGTCAACACCTGCAACTTTCGATTACTTGCTTCAACACAAAAACATTTAGCAACGGTTATATGTATAGAAAACTGTAAATTTGGTGTTCGAGTTCAGCTTTTAAAGTTCTGTTCCGCACACAAGGATGAAGGAAATCCACAAATTGATTTCTTCTTCCATCTACATTAGTCCAGGGAAACGGTATGTGTATCTACGACCCTTTGTGCCGTATTGATGGATATGCAGATTGGAAACAAGGATACCAAATAAAACTCTAATGCTTTGAAGACAACTGTTTATGACTAAAATTTATGACGTCATAATGAATTGTTTCATATCTGCTGCATTTTTTGTTCAGTTTCCATTATGTGGTTATTAGTCTAGTAGTATACTGTACTGACGAAGCCATAAAAGCAGAAACGCGTATACAGTTAACAAAAAGCTACTACGTTACTGTTGTGTTTTTAGCCCAGTAAAAATAATAAGATAACCGAAGACCAATAGAAAAGTGATTCAACACCTGCAATCTTCGATTACTTGCTTCAACACAAAAACATTCAGCAACAGTTTTATGTATAGAAGACTGTAAAATTTGGTGCTCGAGTTCAGTTTTTCAAGTTCTGTTCCGCACACAAGGATAAAGGAAATCCACAAATTATTTTTTTCCTCCATCGACATCAGTCCAGGGAGACGGTATGTGTTCCTAGGACCCTTTGTGCCATTTCGATGTATATGCAGATTGGAAACAAGGATACCGGGATGAAATTCACATGCCCTGAAGACAACTGTTTATGACTAAACTTTATGACGTCATAATGAATTGTTTCATATCTGCTGCATTTTTTGTTCAGTTTCCATTATGTGGTTATTAGCCTAGTAGTATACTGTACTGACGAAGCCATGAAGGCAGAAACGCGTATACAGTTAACAAAAAACTACTACGTTACTGTTGTGTTTTTAGCCCAGTAAAAGTAATAAGATATCCAAAGACCAAGTGAAGAGTGATTCAACACCTGCAATCTTCGATTACTTGCTTCAACACAAAAACATTCAGCAACGGTTATATGTATAGAAGACTGTAAATTTGGTGTTCGAGTTCAGTTTTTAAAGTTCTGTACCGCAAACAAGGATGAAGGAAATCCACAAAATATTTCTTTTTTCCATCTACATTAGTCCAGGAAGACGGTATGTGTTCCTAGGACCCTTTGTGCCATTTCGATGGAAATGCAGAATAAAAATAAAGATACCGGGATAAATTTCATATGCTCTGAAGACAACTGTTTATGACTAAAATTTATGACGTCATAATGAATTGTTTCATATCTGCTGCATTTTTTGTTCAGTTTCCGTTATGTGGTTATTAGCTTAGTAGTATACTGTACTGACGAAGTTATGAAAGCAGAAACGCGTATACAGTTAACAAAAAGCTACTACGTTACTGTTGTGTTTTTAGCCCAGTAAAAATAATAAGATATCCGAAAACCAAGTGAAGAGTGATTCAACACCTGCAATCTTCCATTACTTGATTCAACACAAAAACATTCAGCAACGGTTATATGTATAGAAGACTGCAATTTTGGTGTTCAAGTTCAGCTTTTAAAGTTTTGTTCCGCACACAAGATAGAAGAAAATCCACAAATTACTTTCTTCTTCCACCTACATTAGTCCAGGGAGACGGTATGTGTTCCTAGGACTTTTTGTGCCATTTGGATGGATATGCAGATTGGAAATAAGGATATTAAGATGAAACTCATATGCTCCTAAGACAATTATTTACGAATAAAAATTATGACGTCACAAAAAATTGTTTCATATCTGCTGCATTTTTTGTTCAGTTTCCATTATGTGGTTATTAGATTAGTAGTATACTGTACTGACGAAACCATGAAAACAAAAACGCGTAAACAGTTAACAAAAAGCTACTACGTTACTGTTGTGTTTTTAGCCCAGTAAAAGTAATAAGATATCCGAAAACCAAGTGAAGAGTGAGTCAACACCTGCAATCTTCGATTACTTGCTTCAACACAAAAACATTCAGCAACGGTTATATGTAATGAAGACTGTAAATTTGGTGCTCGAGTTAGGCTTTTAAAGTTCTGTTCCGCACACAAGAATGAAGGAAATCCACAAATTACTTTCTTCTTCCATCTACATTAGTCCAGGGAAACGGTATGTGTTCCTAGGACCCTTTGTGCCATTTCGATGGTATTGCAGATTGGAATTAAGGATACCGGGTTGGAGTTCATATGCCTTGAAGACAACTGTTTATGACTAAAGTAATGACGTCATCATGAATTGTTTCATATCTGCTGCATTTTTTGTTCAGTTTCCGTTATGTGGTTATTAGCCTAGTAGCATACTGCATTGACGAAGCCATGAAGGCAGAAACGCGTATACAGTTAACAAAAAACTACTACGTTACTGTTGTGTTTTTAGCCCAGTAAAAGTAATAAGATAACCGAAAACCAAGTGAAGAGTGATTTAACACCTGCAATCTTCGATTACTTGCTTCAACACAAAAACAATCAGCAACGGTTATACGTATAGAAGACTGCAAAATTGGTGTTCGAGTTCAGCTTTTAAATTTCTGTTCCGCACACAACGATGAAGGAAATCCACAAATTTTTTTTTTCTTCCATCTACATTAGTCCAAGGAGACGATATGTGTTCCTAGGACCCTTTGTGCCGTTTCGATGGATATGCAGATTGGAAATAAGGATACCAAATTGAAACTCATTTGCTTTGAGGACAACTGTTTATGACTAAATTTTATGACGTCACAATGAAATGTTTCATATCTGCTGCATTTTTTGTTCAGTTTCCATTATGTGGTTATTAGCCTAATGATATACTGTACTGACGAAAACATGAAAGCAGAAACGCGTATACAGTTAACAAAAAGCTACTACACTACTGTTGTGTTTTTAGCCCAGTAAAAGTATTAAGATATCCGAAGACCAAGTGAAAAATGATTCAACACTTGCAATCTTTGATTATTTGCTTCAACGCAAGAACATTCAGCAACGGTTATATGTATAGAAGACTGTAGTTTTGGTGTTCGAGTTCAGTTTTTAAATTTTTGTACCGCAAACAAGGATGAAGGAAATCCACAAATTAGTTTCTTCTTCCATCTACATTAGTCTAGGGAAACGGTATGTGTTCCTAGGACCCGTTGTGCCATTTCGGTAGATATGCAAATTAAAAATGAGGATACCGGGATAGAATTCATATGCTTTGAAGACAACTGTTTCAGACTGAAATTTATGACGTCATCATGAATTGTTTCATATCGGCTGCAATTTTTGTTCAGTTTCCATTATGTGGTTATTAGCCTAGTAGTAAACTGTACTGACGAAGCCATGAAAGCAGAAACGCGTATACAGTTAACAAAAAGCTACTACGTTACTGTTGTGTTTTTAGCCCAGTAAAATTATAGGATATCCGAACACCAAGTGAAGAGTGATTCAACACCTGCAATCTTCGATTACTTGCTTCAACACAAAAACATTCAGCAACGGTTAAATGTACAAAAGACTGCAATTTTGGTGTTCAAGTTCAGTTTTTAAAGTTCTGTTCCGCACACAAGAATGAAGGAAATCCACAAATTACTTTCTTCTTCCATCTACATTAGTCCAGGGAAACGGTATGTGTTCCTAGGACTCTTTGTAAAATTTCGATGGATTTGCAGATTGGAAATAAGGATATTAGAATGAAACTCATATGCTCCTAAGACAACTATTTACGACTAAAAATTATGACGTCACAAGAAATTGTTTCATATCTGCTGCATTTTTTGTTCAGTTTCCATTATGTGGTTATTAGATTAGTAGTATACTGTACTGACGAAACCATGAAAGCAGAAACGCGTATACAGTTAACAAAAAACTACTACGTTACTGTTGTGTTTTTAGCCCAGTAAAAATAATAAGATATCCGAAGACCAAGTGAAGAGTGATTTAACACCTGCAATTTTCCATTTTTTGCTTCAACACAAAAGCATTCAGCAACGGTTATATGTATAGACGACTGTAAAGTTGGTGTTCGAGTTCAGCTTTTAAAGTTCTGTTCCGCAAACAAGGATGAAGGAAATCCACAAAATACTTTCTTCTTCCATCTACATTAATCCAGGGAAACGGTATGTGTTCCTAGGACCTTTTGTGCCATTTCGATGAATATGCAGATGGGAAATAAAGATACCGAGATAGAACTCATATGCCTTGAAGACAACTGTTTATGACTAAACCTTATGACGTCATAATGAATTGTTTCATATCTGCTGCATTTTTTGTTCAGTTTCCGTTATGTGCTTATTAACCTAGTAGTATACTGTACTGACGAAGCCATGAAAGCAGAAACGCGTATACAGTTAACAAAAAACTACTACGTTACTGTTGTGTTTTTAGCCCAGTAAAAATAATAAGATATCCGAAAATTAGGTGAAGAGTGATTCAACACCTGCAATCTTCGATTACTTGCTTCAACACAAAAACAATCAGCAACGGTTATATGTATAGAAGACTGTAAATTTGGTGCTCGAGTTCAGCTTTTAAAGTACGGTTCCGCACACAAGGATGAAGGAAATCCACTAATTATTTTTTTTTTCCATCTACATTAGTCCAGGGAGACGGTATGTGTTCCTAGGACCCTTTGTGCCGATTCGATGGATATGCAGATTGGAAATAAAGATACCGGGATAGAATTCATATGCCCTGAAGACAACTGTTTATGATTAAAATTTGTGACGTCATAATGAATTGTTTCATATCTGCTGCATTTTTTGTTCAGTTTCCATTATGTGGTTATTAGCCTAGTAGTATACTAAATTGACGAAGCCATGAAAGCAGAAACGCGTATACAGTTAACAAAAAGCTACTACGTTACTGTTGTGTTTTTAGCCCAGTAAAAGTAATAAGATATCCGAAGACCAAGTGAAGAGTGATGCAACACCTGCAATCTTCGATTACTTGCTTCAACACAAAAACATTCAGCAACGGTTATATGTATAGAAAACTGTAAATTTGTTGCTCGGATTCAGCTTTTAAAGTTCTGTTCCGCACACAAGGATGAAGGAAATCCACAAATTAGTTTCTTCTTCCATCTACATTAGTCCAGGGAAACGGTATGTGTTCCTAGGACCCTTTGTGCCATTTCGATGGTATTGCAGATTGGAAATAAGGATACCGGGATGGAACTCATATGCCTTGAAGGCAACTGTTTATGATTAAAGTTCATGACGTCATAATGAATTGTTTCATATCTGCTGCAATTTTTGTTCAGTTTCCATTTAGTGGTTATTAGCTTATTAGTAAGCTGTACTGACGATACCATGAAAGCAGAAACGCGTATACAGTTAACAAAAAACTACTACGTTACTGTTGTGTTTTTAGCCCAGTAAAAGTAATAAGATATCCGAACACCAAGTGAAGAGTGAGTCAATACCTGCAATCTTCGATTACTTGCTTCAACACAAAAACATTCAGCAACGGTTATATGTATAGAAGACTGTAAATTTGTTGCTCGAATTCAGCTTTTAAAGTTCTGTTCCGCACACAAGGATGAAGGAGATCCACAAATTACTTTATTCTTCCGTCTACATTAGTCCAGGGAAACGGTATGTGTACCTAGGACCCTTTGTGCCATTTCGATGGTATTGCAGACTGGAAAAAAAGATACCAGGATGGAACTCATATGCCCTGAAGACAACTGGTTATGATTAAAGTTTATGACGTCATAATGAATTGTTTCATATCTGCTGAATTTTTTGTTCAGTTTCCATTTAGTGGTTATTAGCCTAGTAGTATACTGTACTGACGATACCATGAAAGCAGAAACGCGTATACAGTTAACAAAAAACTACTACGTTACTGTTGTGTTTTTAGCCCAGTAAAAGTAATAAGATATCCGAAAACCAAGTAAAGAGTGAGTCAACACCTGCAATCTTCGATTACTTGCTTCAACACAAAAACATTCAGCAACGGTTATATGTATAGAAGACTGTAAATTTGGTGCTCGAGTTCAGCTTTTAAAGTTCTGTTTTGCACACAAGGATGAAGGAAATCCACAAATTAGTTTTTTCTTCCATCTACATTAGTCCAGGGAGACGGTATGTGTTCCTAGGACCCTTTGTGCCATTTCGATGGTACTGCAAGTTGGAAATAAAGATACCGGGATGGATTTTATATGCTTTAAAAACAACTGTTTATGACTAAAATTTATGACGTCATAATGAATTGTTTCATATCTGCTCAGTTTTTTGTTCAGTTTCCATTTAGTGGTTGTTAACCTAGTAGTATACTGTACTGACGAAGCCATGAAGGCAGAAACGCGTATACAGTTAACAAAAAACTACTACGTTACTGTTGTGTTTTTAGCCCAGTAAAAGTAATAAGATATTTGAAGACCAAGTGAAAAGTGAGTCAACACCTGCAATCTTCGATTACTTGCTTCAACACAAAAACATTCAGCAACGCTTATGTGTATAGAAGACTGTAAATTTGGTGCTCGAGTTCAGCTTTTAAAGTTCTGTACCGCACAGAACGATGAAGAAAATCCACAAATTACTTTCTTCTTCCATCTACATTAATCCAGGGAGACGGTATGTCTATCTAAAACCCTTTGTGCCGTATCGATGGATATGCAGATTGGAAATAAGAATACCAAATCGAAACTCATATGCTTTGAAGACAACTGTTCATGACTAAAATTTATGACGTCACAATGAATTGTTTCATATCTGCTGCATTTTTTGTTCAGTTTCCATTATGTGGTTATTAGCCTAGTGGTATACTGTACTGACGAAGCCATGAAGGCAGAAACGCGTATACAGTTAACAAAAAGCTACTACGTTACTGTTGTGTTTTTAGCCCAGTAAAAGTAATAAGATATCCGAATACCAATAGAAAAGTGATTCAACACCTGCAATCTTCGATTACTTACTTTAACACAAAAACATTCAGCAACGGTTATATGAATAGAAGATTGTAAAATTTGGTGCTCGAGTTCAGTTTTTCAAGTTCTGTTTCGCGCACAAGGAAAAAGGAAATCTCCAAATTATTTTTTTCCTCCATCTACATTAGTCCAGGGAGACGGTATGTGTTCCTAGGACTCTTTGTGCCATTTCGATGGATATGCAGATTGGAAATAAGGATACCGGGAGAAATTCATATGCCCTGAAGACAACTGTTTATGACTAAACTTTATGACGTCATCATGAATTGTTTCATATCTGCTGCATTTTTTGTTCAGTTTCCATTATGTGGTTATTAGGCTAGCAGTATACAGTACTATCGAAGCCATGAAGGCAGAAACGCGTATACAGTTAACAAAAAGCTACTACGTTACTGTTGTGTTTTTAGCCCAGTAAAAGTATTAAGATATCCGAAGACCAAGTGAAGAGTGATTCAACATTTGCAGTCTTTGATTATTTGCTTCAACGCAAAAACATTCAGCAACGGTTATATGTATAGAAGACTGTAAATTTGGTGTTCGAGTTCAGTTTTTAAATTTCTGTACCGCAAACAAGAATGAAGGAAATCCACAAATTAGTTTCTTCTTCCATCTACATTAGTCTAGGGAAACAATATGTGTTCCTAGGACCCTTTGTGCCATTTCGATGGATATGCAGATTAAAAATAAGGATACCGGGATAGAATTCATATGCTCTGAAGACAACTGTTTCAGACTGAAATTTATGACGTCATAATGAATTGTTTCATATCTGCTGCATTTTTTGTTCAGTTTCCATTATGTGGTTATTAGATTAGTAGTATACCGTACTGACGAAGCCATGAAAGCAGAAACGCGTATACAGTTAACAAAAAGCTACTACGTTACTGTTGTGTTTTTAGCCCAGTAAATTTATAGGATATCCGAACACCAAGTGAAGAATGATTCAACACCTGCAATCTTCGATTACTTGCTTCAACACAAAAACATTCAGCAACGGTTAAATGTACAAAAGACTGCAGTTTTGGTGTTCAAGTTCAGCTTTTAAAGTTTTGTTCCGCACACAAGAAAGAAGGAAATCCACAAATTACTTTCTTCTTCCATCTACATTAGTCCAGGGAGACGGTATGTGTTCCTAATACTCTTTGTAAAATTTCGATGGATTTGCAGATTGGAAATAAGGATATTAAAATGAAACTCATATGCTCCTAAGACAACTATTTACGACTAAAAATTATGACGTCACAAGAAATTGTTTCATATCTGCTGCATTTTTTGTTCAGTTTCCATTATGTGGTTATTAGATTAGTAGTATACTGTACTGACGAAACCATGAAAGCAGAAACGCGTATACAGTTAACAAAAAACTACTACGTTACTGTTGTGTTTTTAGCCCAGTAAAAGTAATAAGATATCCGAAAACCAAGTGAAGAGTGATTTAACACCTGCAATTTTCCATTTTTTGCTTCAACACAAAAACATTCAGCAACGGTTATATGTATAGACGACTGTAAAGTTGGTGTTCGAGTTCAGCTTTTAAAGTTCTGTTCCGCAAACAAGGATGAAGGAAATCCACAAATTAGTTTTTTCTTCCATCTACATTAGTCCAGGGAAACGGTATGTGTTCCTAGGACCTTTTGTGCCATTTCGATGGATATGCAGATGGGAAATAAAGATACCGAGATAGAACTCATATGCCTTGAAAACAACTGTTTATGACTAAACCTTATGACGTCATAATGAATTGTTTCATATCTGCTGCATTTTTTGTTCAGTTTCCGTTATGTGCTTATTAACCTAGTAGTATACTGTACTGACGAAGCCATGAAAGCAGAAACGCGTATACAGTTAACAAAAAACTACTACGTTACTGTTGTGTTTTTAGCCCAGTAAAAATAATAAGATATCCGAAAATTAGGTGAAGAGTGAGTCAACACCTGCAATCTTCGATTACTTGCTTCAACACAAAAACATTCAGCAAAGGTTATATGTATAGAAGACTGTAAATTTGGTGCTCGAGTTCAGCTTTTAAAGTACGGTTCCGCACACAAGGATGAAGGAAATCCACTAATTATTTTCTTTTTTTATCTACATTAGTCCAGGGAAACGGTATGTGTTCCTAGGACCCTTTGTGTCGGATCGATGGATATGCAGATTGGAAATAAGGATACCGGGATAAAATTCATATGCCCTGAAGACAACTGTTTATGATTAAAATTTGTGACGTCATAATGAATTGTTTCATATCTGCTGCATTTTTTGTTCAGTTTCCATTATGTGGTTATTAGCCTAGTAGTATACTAAATTGACGAAGCCATGAAAGCAGAAACGCGTATACAGTTAACAAAAAGCTACTACGTTACTGTTGTGTTTTTAGCCCAGTAAAAGTAATAAGATATCCGAAGACCAAGTGAAGAGTGATGCAACACCTGCAATCTTCGATTACTTGCTTCAACACAAAAACATTCAGCAACGGTTATATGTATAGAAAACTGTAAATTTGTTGCTCGGATTCAGCTTTGAAAGTTCTGTTCCGCACACAAGGATGAAGGAAATCCACAAATTACTTTCTTCTTCCATCTACATTAGTCCAGGGAAACGGTATGTGTTCCTAGGACCCTTTGTGCCATTTCGATGGTATTGCAGATTGGAAATAAGGATACCGGGATGGAACTCATATGCCCTGAAGGCAACTGTTGATGATTAAAGTTTATGACGTCATAATGAACTGTTTCATATCTGCTGCAATTTTTGTTCAGTTTCCATTTAGTGGTTATTAGCTTATTAGTAAGCTGTACTGACGATACCATGAAAGCAGAAACGCGTATACAGTTAACAAAAAACTACTACGTTACTGTTGTGTTTTTAGCCCAATAAAAGTAATAAGATATCCGAAAACCAAGTGAAGAGTGAGTCAACACCTGCAATCTTCGATTACTTGCTTCAACACAAAAACATTCAGCAACGGTTATATGTATAGAAGACTGTAAATTTGTTGCTCGAATTCAACTTTTAAAGTTCTGTTCCGCACACAAGGATGAAGGAAATCCACAAATTACTTTATTCTTCCGTCTACATTAGTCCAGGGAAACGGTATGTGTTCCTAGGACCCTTTGTGCCATTTCGATTGTACTGCAGATTGGAAATAAGGATACCGGGATGGAATTCATATGCCCTGAAAACAACTGTTTATGATTAAAATTTATGACGTCGTAATGAATTGTTTCATATCTGCTGAGTTTTTTGTTCAGTTTCCATTATGTGGTTATTAGCCTAGTAGTATACTGTACTGACGAAGCCATGAAGGCAGAAACGCGTATACAGTGAACAAAAAGCTACTACGTTACTGTTGTGTTTTTAGCCCAGTAGAAGTAATAAGATATCCGAACACCAAGTGAAGAGTGATTCAACACCTGCAATCTTCGATTACTTGCTTCAACACAAAAACATTCAGCAACGGTTATGTGTATAGAAAACTGTAATTTTAGTGTTCGAGTTCAGCTTTTAAATTTCTGTACCGCACAGAAGGATGAAGGAAATCCACTAATTACTTTCTTCTTCCATCTACATTAGTCCAGGGAGACGGTATGTGTATCTAGGACCCTTTGTGCCGTATCGATGGATATGCAGATTGGAAATAAGGATACCAAATTGAAACTCTAATGCTTTGAAGACAACTGTTTATGACTAAAATTTATGACGTCACAATGAGATGTTTCATATCTGCTGCATTTTTTGTTCAGTTTCCATTATGTGGTTATTAGTTTAGTAGTATATTGTACTGACGAAGCCATAAAAGCAGAAACGCGTATACAGTCAACAAAAAGCTACTACGTTACTGTTGTGTTTTTAGCCCAGTAAAAGTAATAAGATATCCGAAGACCAATAAAAAAGTGATTCAACACCTGCAATCTTCGATTACTTGCTTCAACACAAAAACATTCAGCACAAGTTATATGTATAGAAGACTGTAAAATTTGGTGCTCGAGTTCAGTTTTTCAAGTTCTGTTCTGCACACAAGGATAAAGGAAATCCACAAATTGTTTTTCTCCTCCATCTACATCAGACCAGGGAGACGGTATGTGTTCCTAGGACCCTTTGTGCCATTTCGATGTATATGCAGATTGGAAACAAGGATACCGGCATGAAATTCAAATGCCCTGAAGACAACTGTTTATGACTAAACTTTATGACGTCAAAATGAATTGTTTCATATCTGCTGCATTTTTTGTTCAGTTTCCATTATGTGGTTATTAGCCTAGTAATATACTGTACTGACGAAGCCATGAAAGCAGAAACGCGTATACAGTTAACAAAAAGCTACTACGTTACTGTTGTGTTTTTAGCCCAGTAAAAGTAATAAGATATCCAAAGACCATATGAAAAGTGATTCAACACCTGCAATCTTCGATTACTTGCTTCAACACAAAAACATTCAGCAACGGTTATAAGTATACAAGACTGTAAATTTGGTGTTCGAGTTCAGTTTTTAAAGTTTTGTACCGCAAACAAGGATGAAGGAAATCCACAAATTATTTTTTTTTTCCATCTACATTAGTCCAGGGCAACGGTATGTGTTCCTAGGACCCTTTGTGCCATTTCGATGGATATGCAGATTAAAAACAAGGATACCGGGATATAATTCATATGCTCTGAAGACAACTGTTTATGACTAAATTTTATGACGTCATAACGAATTGTTTCATATCTGCTGCAATTTTTGTTCAGTTTCCATTATGTGGTTATTAGCTTAGTAGTATACTGTACTGACGAAGTTATGAAAGCAGAAACGCGTATACAGTTAACAAAAAACTACTACGTTACTGTTGTGTTTTTAGCCCAGTAAAAGTAATAAGATATCCGAAGACCAAGTGAAGAGTGATTCAACACCTGCAATCTTCCATTACTTGCTTCAACACAAAAACATTCAGCAACGGTTATATGTATAGACGACTGTAACGTTGGTGTTCGAATTCAGCTTTTAAAGTTCTGTTCCGCACACAAGGATGAAGGAAATCCACAAATTACTTTCTTCTTCCATCTACATTAGTCCAGGGCAACGGTATGTGTTCCTAGGATTTTTTGTGCCATTTCGATGGATATGCAAATGGGAAATAAAGATACCGAGATAGAACTCATATTCCTTGAAGACAAGTGTTTATGACTAAAATTTATGACGTCATAATGAATTGTTTCATATCTGCTGCAATTTTTGTTCAGTTTCCATTATGTGGTTATTAGCTTAGTAGTATACTGTACTGACGAAGCCATGAAAGCAGAAACGCGTAAAAAAATAACAAAAAGCTACTACGTTACTGTTGTGTTTTTAGCCCAGTAAAAGTAATAAGATATCCGAAGACCAAGTGAAGAGTGATTCAACACCTGCAATTTTCCATTACTTGATTCAACACAAAAACATTCAGCAACGGTTATATGTATAGACGACTGCAATTTTGGTGTTCAAGTTCAGCTTTTAAAGTTTTGTTCCGCACACAAGAATGAAGGAAATCCACAAATTACTTTCTTCTTCCATCTACATTAGTCCAAGGAGACGGTATGTGTTCCTAGGACTTTTTGTGATTATTCGATGGATATGCAGATTGGAAATAAGGATATTAAGTTGAAACTCATAAGCTCCTAAAACAACTAATTACGAATAAAAATTATGACGTCACATAAAATTGTTTCATATTTGCTGCATTTTTTGTTCAGTTTCCATTATGTGGTTATTAGCTTAATAGTATACTGTACTGACGAAGCCATGAAGGCAGAAACGCGTATACAGTTAACAAAAAACTACTACGTTACTGTTGTGTTTTTAGCCCAGTAAAAGTAATAAGATATCCGAAGACCAAGTGAAGAGTGATTCAACACCTGCAATCTTCGATTACTTGATTCAACACAAAAACATTCAGCAACGGTTATATGTATAGAAGACTGTAAATTTGGTGCTCGAGTTCAGCTTTTAAAGTTCTGTTCCGCACACAAGAATGAAGGAAATCCACAAATTACTTTCTTCTTCCATCTACATTAGTCCAGGGAAACGGTATGTGTTCCTAGGACCCTTTGTGCCATTTCGATGGATATGCAGATTGGAAACAAGGATACCGGGATGGAATTCATATGCCCTAAAGACAACTGTTTATGACTAAAATTTATGACGTCATCTCGAATTGTTTCATATCTGCTGCATTTTTTGTTCAGTTTCCGTTATGTGGTTAATAGCCTAGTAGCATACTGCATTGACGAAGCCATGAAAGCAGAAACGCGTATACAGTTAACAAAAAACTACTACGTTACTGTTGTGTTTTTAGCCCAGTAAAAATAATAAGATATCCGAAGACCAAGTGAAGAGTGATTTAACACCTGCAATCTTCGATTACTTGCTTCAACACAAAAACATTCAGAAACGGTTATACGTATAAAAGACTGTAATGTTGGTGTTCGAGTTCAGCTTTTAAAGTTCTGTTCCGCACACAACGATGAAGGAAATCCACAAGTTTTTTTTTTCTTCCATCTACATTAGTCCAGGGAGACGGTATGTGTTCCTAGGACCCTTTGTGCCGTTTCGATGGATATGCAGATTGGAAATAAAGATACCAAATTGAAACTCATTTGCTTTGAGGACAACTGTTTATGACTAAAATTTATGACGTCACAATGAATTGTTTCATATCTGCTGCATTTTTTGTTCAGTTTCCAATATGTGGTTATTAGGCTAGTGATATACTGTACTGACGATACCATGAAGGAAGAAACGCGTATACAGTTAACAAAAAGCTGCTACACTACTGTTGTGTTTTTAGCCCAGTAAAAATAATAAGATATCCGAACACCAAGTGAAGAGTGATTCAACACCTGCAATTTTCGATTACTTGCTTCAACACAAAAACATTCAGCAACGGTTATAGGTATAGAAGACTGTAAATTTGGTGTTCGAGTTCAGTTTTTAAAATTCTGTATCCAAACAAGGATAAGGGAAATCCACAATTTACTTTCTTCTTCCATCTACATTAGTCCAGGGAAACGGTATGTGTTCCTAGGACTCTTTGTGCCATTTCGATGGTACTGCAGATTGGAAACAAGGATACCGGGATAAAACTCATATGCTCTGAAGACAACTGTTTATGACTAAAAATTATGACGTCAAAATGAATTGTTTCATTTGTGCTGCATTTTTTGTTCAGTTTCCTTTATGTGGTTTTTAGCCTAGTAATTTACTGCACTGACGAAGCCATGAAGGCAGAAACGCGTATACAGTTAACAAAAAACTACTACGTTACTGTTGTGTTTTTAGCCCAGTAAAAATAATAAAATATCCGAAAATTAGGTGAAGAGTGATTCAACACCTGCAATCTTCGATTACTTGCTTCAGCACAAAAACATTCAGCAACGGTTATATGTATAAAAGACTGTGAATTTGGTGTTCGAGTTCAGGTTTTAAAAATTTGTTCCGCACACAAGGTTTAAGAAAATCCACAAATTACTTTTTTTCTCCATCTACATTAGTCCAGGGAAACGGTATGTGTTCCTAGGACCCTTTGTGCCAATTCGATGGATATGCAGAATGGAAATAAGAATACCGGGATGGAACTCATATGCCCTGAAAACAACTGTTTATGATGAATAAAACTTATGACGTCATAATGAATTGTTTCATATCTGCTGCAATTTTTGTTCAGTTTCCGTTATGTGGTTATTAGCCTAGTAGTATACTGTACTGACGAAGCCATGAAAGCAGAAACGCGTATACAGTTAACAAAAAGCTACTACGTTACTGTTGTGTTTTTAGCCCAGTAAAAGTAATAAGATATCCGAAAACCAAGTGAAGAGTGATTCAACACCTGCAATCTTCGATTACTTGCTTCAACACAAAAACATTCAGCAACTGTTATATGTATAGACGACTGTAAATTTGGTGCTCGAGTTCAGCTTTTCAAGTTTTGTACCGCACACAAGGATGAAGGAAATCCACAAATAACTTTCTTCTTCCATCTACATTAGTCCAGGGAAACGGTATGTGTTCCTAGGACCCTTTGTGCCGTTTCGATAGATTAGCAGATTGGAAATAAGGATACCAAATTGAAACTCATATGTTTTGAAGACAACTGTTTATGACTAAAAATTATGACGTCATAATGAATCGTTTCATGTCTGCTGCATTTTTTGTTTAGTTTCCGTTATGTGGTTATTAGCTGAGTAAAATACTGTACTGACGAAGCCATGAAAGCAGAAACGCGTTAACAGTTAACAAAAAACTACTACGTTACTGTTGTGTTTTTAGCCCAGTAAAAGTAATAAGATATCCGAAAACCAAGTGAAGAGTGATTCAACATTTGCAATCTTCGATTACTTGCTTCAACACAAAAACATTCAGCAACGGTTATATGTATAGACGACTGTAAATTTGGTGCTCGAGTTCAGCTTTTCAAGTTTTGTACCGCACACAAGGATGAAGGAAATCCACAAACTACTTTCTTCTTCCATCTACATTAGTCCAGGGAAACGGTATGTGTTCCTAGGATTTTTGTGCCGTATCGATGGTTATGCAGATTGGAAATAAGGATACCAAAATGAAACTCATATGCTTTGAAGACAACTGTTTATGACTAAAATTTAAGACGTCACAATGAATTGTTTCATATCTGCTGCATTTTTTGTTCAGTTTCCATTATGTGGTTATTAGCCTAGTAGTATACTGTACTGACGAAACCATGAAAGCAGAAACGCGTATACAGTTAACAAAAAGCTACTACGTTACTGTTGTGTTTTTAGCCCAGTAAAAGTAATAAGATATCCGAAGACCAAGTGAAAAGTGAGTCAACACCTGCAATCTTCGATTACTTGCTTCAACACAAAAACATTCAGCAACGGTTATAGGTATAGAAGACTGTAACTTTGGTGTTCGAGTTCAGCTTTTAAAGTTGCGTACCGCAAACTAGGATGAAGGAAATCCACAAATTACTTTCTTCTTCCATCTACATTAGTCCAGGGAGACGGTATGTGTTCCTAGGACCCTTTGTGCCATTTCGATAGATATGCAGATTGGAAATAAGGATACCAAATTGAAACTCATATGCTTTGAAGACAACTGTTTATGACTAAAAATTATGACGTCACAATGAATTGTTTGATATCTGCTGCATTTTTTGTTCAGTTTCCATTATGTGGTTAATAGCCTAGTAGTATACTGCACTGACGAAGCCATGAAAGCAGAAACGCGTATACAGTTAACAAAAAGCTACTACGTTACTGTTGTGTGTTTAGCTTAGTAAAAGTAATAAGATATCCGAACACCAAGTGAAGAGTGATTCAACACCTGCAATCTTCGATTACTTGCTTCAACACAAAAACATTCAGCAACGGTTATATGTATAGAAGACTGTGATTTTGGTGCTCGAGTTCAGCTTTTAAAGTTCTGTACCGCAAACAAGAATGAAGGAAATCCACAAATTACTTTCTTCTTCCATCTACATTAGTCCAGGGAGACGGTATGTGTTCCTAGGACCCTTTGTGCCATTTCGATGGATATGCAGAATAAAAATAAGGATACCGGGATGAAATTCATATGCCCTGAAGACAACTGTTTATGACTGAAGTTTATGACGTCATAATGAATTGTTTCACATCTGCTGCATTTTTTGTTCAGTTTCCATTATGTGGTTATTAGCCTAGTAGTATACTGTACTGACGAAGCCATGAAAGCAGAAACGCGTATACAAATATTAAAAAATAAAAATAAAAAGAAACTGAGGTTATTTTCAAATTATACTGAACAGAAATATCAACGGTAATTGAAAAAGACTGCGAAGTAAGCTTGCGTTTTTCGAGTCAGCAGCCACTTGTTAAAAATGTCAAATGCGATCGGCTCCAGCCGCGAATCGAACCCGCCACGCAGGATCTGTCACTTGCGTTCGACACCGCTAGGCCATGTTGCAGACAAAAAGCTACTACGTTACTGTTGTGTTTTTAGCCCAGTAAAAGTAATAAGATATCCGAACACCAAGTGAAGAATGATTCAACATCTGCAATCTTCCATTACTTGCTTCAACAAAAACATTCAGCAACGATTATATGTATAGAAGACTGTAATTTTGGTGCTCGAGTTCAGCTTTTAAAATTCTGTTCCGCACACAAGAATGAAGGAAATCCACAAATTACTTTCTTCTTCCATCTACATTAGTCCAGGGAAACGGTATGTGTTCCTAGGACCCTTTGTGCCATTTCGATGGTACTGCATATTGGAAATAAAGATACCGGGATGGAACTCATATGCCCTGAAGGCAATTGTTTATGACTAAATATTATGACGTCAAAATGAATTGTTTCATATCTGCTGAATTTTTTGTTCAGTTTCCATTATGTGGTTATTAGCCTAGTAGTATACTGTACTGACGAAGCCATGAAGGCAGAAACGCGTATACAGTTAACAAAAAGCTACTACGTTACTGTTGTGTTTTTAGCCCAGTAAAAGTAATAAGATATCCGAAAACCAAGTGAAGAGTGATTCAACACCTGCAATCTTCGATTATTTGCTTTAACACAAAAACATTCAGCAACGGTTATGTGTATAGAAGACTGTAAATTTGGTGTTCGAGTTCAGCTTTTAAAGTTCTGTACCGCACAGAAGGATGAAGGAAATCCACAAATTACTTTCTTCTTCCATCTACATTAGTCCAGGGAAACGGTATGTGTATCTAGGACCCTTTTTGCCGTATCGATGGATATGCAGATTCGAAATAAGGATACCAAATTGAAACTCTAATGCTTTGAAGACAACTGTTTATGACTAAAATTTATGACGTCACAATGAATTGTTTCATATCTGCTGCATTTTTTGTTCAGTTTCCATTATGTGGTTATTAGGCTAGTAGTATACTGTACTGACGAAGCCATGAAGGCAGAAACGCGTATACAGTTAACAAAAAACCACTACGTTGCTGTTGTGTTTTTAGCCCAGTAAAAGTAATAAGTAATCCGAATACCAATAGAAAAATGATTCAACACCTGCAATCTTCGATTACTTGCTTCAACACAAAAACATTCAGCAACGGTTAAATGTATAGAAGACTGTAAATTTGGTGCTCGAGTTCAGCTTTTAAAGTTCTGTTCCGCACACAAGGATGAAGGAAATCCACAAATTACTTTCTTCTTCCATCTACATTAGTCCAGGGAGACGGTATGTGTATCTAGGATTCTTTGTTCCATTTCGATGGATATGCAGATTGGAAATAAGGATACCGGGATGAAATTCATATGCCCTGATGACAACTGTTTATGACTAGAATTTATGACGTCATCATGAATTGTTTTATATCTGCTGCATTTTTTGTTCAGTTTCCATTATGTGGTTATTAGCCTAATAGTATACTGTACTGACGAAGCCATGAAAGCAGAAACGCGTATACAGTTAACAAAAAACTACTACGTTACTGTTGTGTTTTTAACCCAGTAAAAGTAATAAGATATCCGAACACCAAGTGAAGAGTGATTCAACACTTGCAATCTTCCATTACTTGATTCAACACAAAAACATTCAGCAACGGTTATATGTACAAAAGACTGCAATTTTGGTGTTCAAGTTCAGCTTTTAAAGTTCTGTTCCGCACACAAGGATGAAGGAATACCACAAATTACTTTCTTCTTCCATCTACATTAGTCCAGGGAGACGGTATGTGTTCCTAGGACTCTTTGTGCCATTTCAATGGATATGCAGATTGAAAATAAGGATATTAAAATGAAACTCATATGCTTTTAAGACAACTGTTTATGACTAAACTTTATGACGTCACAAAAAATTGTTTCATATTTGCTGCATTTTTTGTTCAGTTTCCATTATGTGGTTATTAGATTAGTAGTATACTGTACTGACGAAACCATGAAAGCAGAAACGCGTATACAGTTAACAAAAAACCACTACGTTACTGGTGTGTTTTTAGCCCAGTAAAAGTAATAAGATATCCGAAGACCAAGTGAAGAGTGATTCAACACCTGCAATCTTCGATTACTTGCTTCAACACAAAAACATTCAGCAACGGTTGCATGTATAGAAGACTGTAATGGTGGTGTTTCAGTTCAGATTTAAAAACTTCTGTTCCGCACACAAGGTCGAAGGATATCCACAAATTGGATTCTTCTTCCATCTACAATAGTCCAGGGAGACGGTATGTTTTTTTAGGACCCTTTGTGGCGTTTAGAGGGATATGCAAAATGGAAATAAAAAAACCAAAATGAAACTCATATGCTTTGAAGACGACTGTTTATCGCTAAAGATTGAGACGTCACAATGAATTGTTTCCCATGTGCTGCATTTTTTGTTCAATTTCCATTATGTGGTTATTTGCCAAGAAATATACTGCATTGACGAAGCCATGAAATCAGAAACGCGTATACAGTTACCAAACACCTACTACGTTACTGTTGTGTTTTTAGCCCAGTAAAAGTAAGAAGACATTCGAAGACCAAGTGAAGAGTGATTTAACACCTGCAATCTTCGATTACTTGCTTCAACACAAAAACATTCAGCAACGGTTATATGTATAGAAGACTGTAAATTTGGTGCTCGAGTTCAGCTTTTAAAGTTCTGTTCCGCACACAAGGATGAAGGAAATCCACAAATTACTTTCTTCTTCCATCTACATTAGTCCAGGGAGACGGTATGTGTTCCTAGGACCTTTTGTGCCGATTCGATGGATATGCAGATTGGAAATAAGAATACCAAATTGAAACTCATTTGCTTATAAAACAACTGTTTATGACTAAAATTTATGACGTCACAATGAATTGTTTCATATCTGCTGCAATTTTTGTTCAGTTTCCATTATGTGGTTATTAACTTAATAGTATACTGTACTGACGAAACCAGAAGACAGAAACGCGTATACCGTTAAGAAAAAGCTACTGCGTTACTGTTGTGTTTTTAGCCCAGTAAAAGTAATAAGATATCCGAACACCAAGTGAAGAGTGATTCAACACCTGCAATCTTCGATTACTTGCTTCAACACAAAAACATTCAGCAACAGTTATATGTATAGAAGATGTAAATTTGGTGCTCGAGTTCAGCTTTTAAAGTTTTGTTCCGCACACAAGGATGAAGAAAATCCACAAATTGCTTTCTTCTTATATTTACATTAATCCAGGGAGACGGTATGTGTTCCTAGGACCCTTGTGCCATTTCGATGGATATGCAGATTGGAAATAAGGATACCGGGATAGAATTCATATGCCCTGAAGACAACTGTTTATGACTAAAATTTATGACGTCATAATGAATTGTTTCATATCTGCTGCATTTTTTGTTCAGTTTCCATTATGTGGTTATTAGCTTAGTAATATATTGTACTGACGAAGCCATGAAGGCAGAAATGCGTATACAGTTAACAAAAAACTACTACGTTACTGTTGTGTTTTTAGCCCAGTAAAAGTAATAAGATATCCGAAGACCAAGTGAAGAGTGATTCAACACCTGCAATCTTCGATTACTTGCTTCAACACAAAAACATTCAGCAACGGTTATATGTATAGAAGATTGTAATTTTGGTGTTCGAGTTCAGCTTTTAAAATTCTGTACCCAAACAAGGATGAAGGAAATCCACAAATTACTTTCTTCTTCCATCTACATTAGTCCAGGGAGACGGTATGTGTTCCTAGGACTTTTTGTGCCAATTCGATGGATATGCAGATTGGAAATAAGGATACCGGGATAAAACTCATATGCTCTGAAGACATCTGTTTATGATTAAAGTTTATGACGTCAAAATGAATTGTTTCATTTGTGCTGCAATTTTTGTTCAGTTTTTATTATGTGGTTATTAGGCTAGTAGTATACTGTACTGACGAAGCCATGAAAGCAGAAACGCGTATACAGTTAACAAAAAACTGCTACGTTACTGTTGTGTTTTTAGCCCAGTAAAAGTAATAAGACATCCGAAAACCAAGTGAAGAGTGATTCAACACTTGCAATCTTCGATTACTTGCTTCAACACAAAAACATTCAGCAACGGTTATATGTATAGAAGACTGTAAAATTGTTGTTTGAGTACAGTTTTTCAAGTTCTGTTCCGCACACAAGGATGAAAGAAATTCACAAAATACTTTCTTCTTCCATCTACATTAGTCCAGGGAAACGGTATGTGTTCCTAGGACCCTTTGTGCCATTTCCATGGATATGCAAGTTTGAAATAAGGATACCGAGATTGAACTCATATGCTCCGAAAACAACTGTTTATGACTAAAATTTATGACGTCATAATGAATTGTTTCATATCTGCTGCATTTTTTGTTCAGTTTCCATTATGTGGTTCATAGCCTAGTAGTATACTGTACTGACGAAACCATGAAGGCAGAAACGCGTATACAGTTAACAAAAAGCTACTACGTTACTGTTGTGTTTTTAGCCCAGTAAAAGTAATAAAACATCGAAAACCAAGTGAAGAGTGATTCAACACCTGCAATCTTCGATTACTTGCTTCAACACAAAAACAATCAGCAACGGTTATATGTATAAAGACTGTAAATTTGGTGTTCGATTTCAGGTTTTAAAATTTTGTTCCGCACACAAGGATGAAGGAAATCCACAAATTACTTTCTTCTTCCATCTACATTAGTCCAGGGAGACGGCATGTGTTCCTAGGACTTTTTGTGCCATTTCGATGGATATGCAGATTGGAAATAAGGATACCGGCATGGAACTCATATGTTCTGAAAACATTTGTCTATGATTAAAATTTATGACGTCATAATGAATTGTTTCATATCTGCTGCAATTTTTGTTCAGTTTCCGTTATGTGGTTATTAGCCTAGTAGTATACTGTACTGACGAAGCCATGAAAACAGAAACGCGTATACAGTTAACAAAAAGCTACTACGTTACTGTTGTGTTTTTAGCCCAGTAAAAGTATTAAGATATCCGAACACCAAGTGAAGAGTGATTCAACACCTGCAATCTTCGATTACTTGCTTCAACACAAAAACATTCAGCAACGGTTGTATGTATAGAAGACTGTAATGTTGGTGCTCGAGTTCAGTGTTTCAAGTTCTGTTCCGCACACAAGGATGAAGGAAATCCACAAATTACTTTCTTCTTCCATCTACATTAGTCCAGGGAAACGGTATGTGTTTCTAGGACCTTTTGTGCCATTTCCATGGATATGCAAGTTTGAAATAAAGATACCGGGATAAAACTCATATGCTCTGAAAACAACTGTTTATGACTAAAATTTATGACGTCATAATGAATTGTTTCATATCTGCTGCATTTTTTGTTCAATTTCCAGTATGTGGTTATTACCCTAGTAGTATACTGTACTGACGAAGCCATGAAAGCAGAAACGCGTACACAGTTAACAAAAAGCTACTACGTTACTGTTGTGTTTTTAGCCCAGTAAAAGTAATAAAATATCCGAAGACCAACTGAAGAATGATTCAACACCTGCAATCTTCGATTACTTGCTTCAACACAAAAACATTCAGCAACGGTTAAATGTATAGAAAACTGTAATGTTGGTGCTCGAGTTCAGTTTTTCAAGTTTTGTACCGCACACAAGGATGAAGGAAATCCACAAATTACTTTCTTCTTCCATTTACATTAGTCCAGGGAGACGGTATGTGTTCCTAGGACCCTTTGTGCCATTTCGATGGATATGCAGATTGGAAATAAGGATACCGGGATCGAACTGTAATGCCCTGAAGACAACTGTTTATGATTAAATTTTATGACGTCATAATGAATTGTTTCATATCTGCTGCATTTTTTGTTCAGTTTTTGTTATGTGGTTATTAGCCTAGTAGTATACTGTACTGACGAAGCCATGAAGGCAGAAACGCGTATACAGTTAACAAAAAGCTACTACGTTACTGTTGTGTTTTTAGCCCAGTAAAACATAAGATATCCGAAAACCAAGTGAAAAGTGATTCAACACCTGCAATCTTCGATTACTTGCTTCAACACAAAAACATTCAGCAACGGTTATATGTATAGAAGACTGTAAATTTAGTGCTCGAGTTCAGCTTTTCAAGTTCTGTACCGCACACAAGGATGAAGGAAATCCACAAATTACTTTCTTCTTCCATCTACATTATACCAGGGAATCGGTATGTGTTTCTAAGGACCCTTTGTGCCGTTTCGATGGATATGCAGATTGGAAATAAGGATACCAAAATGAAATTCATATGCCCTGAAAACAACTGTTTATGACTAAAATTTATGACGTCATAATGAATTGTTTCATATCTTCTGCATTTTTTGTTCAGTTTCCATTATGTGGTTATTAACTTAGTAGTATACTGTATTGACGAAGTCATGAAGGCAGAAACGCGTATACAGTTAACAAAAAGCTACTACGTTACTGTTGTGTTTTTAGCCCAGTAAAAGTAATAAGATATCCGAACACCAAGTGAAGAGTGACTCAACACCTGCAATCTTCGATTACTTGCTTCAACACAAAAACATTCAGCAACGGTTTTATGTCTAGAAGACTGTAAAAATTGTGCTCGAGTTCAATTTTTCAAGTTCTGTTCCGCACACAAGGATGAAGGAAATCCAAAAATTTAATTTTTTCCTCTTTCTACACTAGTCCAAAAAGACGGTATGTGTTCCTAAAACTTTTTGTGCCATTTCGATGGATATGCAGATTGGAAATAAGGAAAACCGGGATGAAATTTTTATGCCCTGAAGACAACTGTTTATGACTAAAATTTATGACGTCATAAAAAATTGTTTCATTTGTGCTGCGATTTTTTGTTGAGTTTCCATTATGTGGTTATGTAGTATACTGTACTGACGAAGCCATGAAAGCAGAAACGCGTATACAGTTAACAAAAAGCTACCACGTTACTGTTGTGTGTTTAGCCCGGTAAAAATAATAAAATTACCGAAAATCAAGTGAAGAGTGATTCAACACCTGCAATCTTCGACTACTTGCTTCAACACAAAAACATTCAGCAACGGTTATATGTATAGACGACTGTAAATTTACTGTTCGAGTTCAGTTTTTAAAATTTTGTACCGCAAACAAGGATGAAGGAAATCCACAAATTACTTTCTTCTTCCATCTACATTAGTCCAGGGAAACGGTATGTGTTCCTAGGACCCTTTGTGCCATTTCGATGGATATGCAGATTGGAAATAAAGATACCGGGATAAAACTCATATGCTCTAAAGACAACTGTTCATGACGAAAATTTATGACGTCAAAATGAACTATTTCATATCTGCTGCATTTTTGTTCAGTTTCCATTATGTGGTTATTAGTTTAGTAGTATACTGTACTGACCAAGCCATGAAAGCAGAAACGCGTATACAGTTAACAAAAAGCTACTACGTTACTGTTGTGTTTTTAGCCCAGTAAAAGTAATAAGATATCCGAAGATTAGGTGAAGAGTGATTCAACACCTGCAATCTTCGATTATTTGCTTCAACACACAAACATTCAGCAACGGTTATATGTATAGAAGACTGTAACTTTGGTGCTCGAGTTCAGCTTTTAAAGTTCTGTTGTTCAAACAAGGATGAAGGAAGTCCACAAATTACTTTCTTCTTCCAACTCCATTAGTCCAGGGAGACGGTATGTGTTCCTAGGACACTTTGTGCCGTTTCGATGGATATGCAGATTGGAAATAAAGATATTAAAATGAAACTCATATGCTTTGAAGACAACTGTTTATGACTAAAATTTATGACGTCACAAGAAAGTGTTTTTTATCTGCTGAATTTTTTGTTCAGTTTCCATTATGTGGTTATTAGCCTAGTAGTATACTGTACTGACGAAGCCATGAAAGCAGAAACGCGTATACAGTTAACAAAAAACTGCTACGTTACTGTTGTGTTTTTAGCCCAGTAAAAATAAAAAGATATCCAAAGACCAAATGAAGAGTGATTCAACACCTGCAATCTTCGATTACTTGCTTCAACAAAAAAACATTCAGCAACGGTTATATGTATAGACGACTGTAAATTTGGTGTTCAAGTTCAGCTTTTAAAATTGCGTACCGCAAACAAGGATGAAGGAAATCCACAAATTACTTTCTTCTTCCATCTACATTAATCCAGGGAAACGGTAAGTGTTCCTAGGACCCTTTGTGCCATTTCGATGGATATGCAGATTGGAAATAAGGATACCAAAATGAAATTCATATGCCCTGAAAACAACTGTTTATGACTAAACTTTATGACGTCATAATGAATTGTTTCATAACTGCTGCATTTTTTGTTCAGTTTCCATTATGTGGTTATTAGCCTAATAATATACTGTACTGACGAAGCCATGAAAACAGAAACGCGTATACAGTTAACAAAAAGCTACTACGCTACTGTTGTGTTTTTAGCCCAGTCAAAGTAATAAGATATCCGAAGACCAAGTGAAGAGTGATTCAACACCTGCAATCTTCGATTACTTGCTTCAACACAAAAACATTCAGCAACGGTTATGTGTATAAACGACTGTAAAATTGGTGCTCAAGTTCAGCTTTTAAGGTTCTGTTCCGCACACAAGGATTAAGGAAATCCACAAATTACTTTCTTCTTCCATCTACATTAATCCAGAAAAACGGTATGTGTTTCTAAGGACCCTTTGTGCCAATTCGACGGATATGCAGATTAGAAACAAAGATACTTAGATAGAATTCAAAAATTTTGAAGACAACTGTTTATGACTAAAAATTATGACGTCACATTGATTTTTTGTTTAGTTTCCATTATGTGTTTATTAGCCTATTAATATACTTTACTGACGAAACCATGAAGGCAGAAACGCGTATACAGTTAACAAAAAACCACTGCGGTACTGTTGTGTGTTTAGCCCAGAAAAAATAATAAGATATCCGAACACCAAGTGAAGAGTGATTCAACACCTGCAATCTTCGATTACTTGCTTCAACACAAAAACATTCAGCAACGGTTATATGTATAGAAAACTGTAGTGTTGGTGTTTCAATTCAGTTTTAAAAATTTCTGTTTTAAACACAAGGAAGAAGGAAATCCACAAATTACTTTCTTCTTCCATCTACATTAGTCCAGGGAAACGGTATGTGTTCCTAGGTTTTTTGGTGGCGTTTTGAGAGATATGCAAAATGGAAATAAGAAAACCAAAATGAAACTCATATGCTCTGATGACAACTGTTTATGACTAAAAATTATGACGTCACAATCAATTGTTTCATATTTTCTGCATTTTTTGTTCAGTTTCCATTATGTGGTTATTAGTTTAGTAATATGCTGTATTGACGAAACCATGAAGTCAGAAACGCGCATGCAGTTGACAAACAGCTTCTACGTTACTGTTGTGTTTTTAGCCCAGTAAAAGTAATAAGATATCCGAACACCAAGTGAAGAGTGATTCAACACCTGCAATCTTCCATTACTTGCTTCAACACAAAAACATTCAGCAACGGTTATATGTATAGAAGATTGTAACTTTGGTGCTCGAGTTCAGCTTTTAAAGTTCTGTTCCGCACACAAGGATGAAGGAAATCCACAAATTACTTTTTTCTTCCATCTACATTAGTCCAGGGAGACGGTATGTGTTCCTAGGACTCTTTGTGCCATTTCGATGGATATGCAAGTTTGAAATAAGGATACCGGGATAGACATCATACGCACTGAAGACAACTGTTTATGACTGAAATTCATGACGTCATAATGAATTGTTTCATATCTGCTGCATTTTTTGTTCAGTTTCCATTATGTGGTAATTAGCCTATTAGTATACTGTACTGACGAAGCCATGAAGGCAGAAACGCGTATACAGTTGACAAAAAGCTACTACGTTACTGTTGTGCGTTTAGCCCAGTAAAAGTAATAAAATATCCGAGTACCAAGTGAAGAGTGATTCAACACCTGCAATCTTCGATTACTTGCTTCAACACTAAAACATTCAGCAACGGTTATATGTATAGAAGACTGTAAATTTGGTGTTCGAGTTCAGTTTTTAAAGTTCTGTTCCGCACACAAAAATGAAGGAAATCCACAAATTATTTTCTTTTTCCATCTGCTTTAATCCAAAGAAGAGGTATGTGTTTTTAGGACCCTTTGTGCCATTTCGATGGATATGCAGATTGGAAATAAGGATACCAAAATGAAACTCATATGCCCTGAAAACAACTGTTTATGACTAAAAGTTATGACGTCATCACAAACTGTTTCATAACTGCAGCATTTTTTGTTCAGTTTCCATTATGTGGTTTTTAGTTTATTAGTATGCTTTACTGACGAAACCATGAAAGCAGAAACGCATATGCAGTTAGGAAAAAGCTACTACGTTACTGTTGTGTTTTTAGCTCAGTAAAAATAATAAAATATCCGAAAACCAAATGAAGAGTGATTCAACACTTGCAATCTTCGATTATTTGCTTCAACACAAAAACATTCAGCAACGGTTATATGCATAGAACACTGTAAATTTGGTGTTCAAGTTCAGCGTTTAAAGTTCTGTTCCGCACACAAAGATGAAGGAAATCCACAAATTAATTTTTTTTTCCATCTACATTAGTCCAGGGAGACGGTATGTGTATCTAGGACTTTTTGTGCCATTTCGATGGATATGCAGATTGGAAATAAGGATACCGGGATAGAATTCATATGCCCTGAAGACAACTGTTTATGACTAAAATTTATGACGTCATAATGAATTGTTTCATATCTGCTGCAATTTTTGTTCAGTTTCCATTATGTGGTTATTAGCCTAGCAAAATACTGTACTGACGAAGCCATGAAGGCAGAAACGCGTATACAGTTAACAAAAGCTACTACGTTACGGTTGTGTTTTTAGCCCAGTAGGAATAATAAGATATTCGAAAACCAAATGAAAAATGATTCAACACCTGCAATCTTCGATTACTTGCTTCAACACAAAAACATTCAGCAACGGTTATATGTATAGACGACTGTAAATTTACTGTTCGAGTTCAGCTTTTCAAGTTCTGTACCGCAAACAAGGATGAAGGAAATCCACAAATTACTTTCTTCTTCCATCTACATTAGTCCAGGGAGACGGTATGTGTTCCTAGGACCCTTTGTGCCATTTCGATGGATATGCAGATTGGAAATAAGAATATCGGGATAGAAATCATATCCTCTGAAGACAACTGTTTATGACTAAAAATCTATGACGTCACAATGAATTGTTTTTTATCTGCTGCATTTTTTGTTCAGTTTCCGTTATGTGGTTATTAGCTTAGTAGTATACTGCACTGACGAAATCATGAAAGCAGAAACGCGTATACAGTTAACAAAAAACTACTACGTTACTGTTGTGTTTTTACCTTAATAAAAGCAATAAGATATCCGAACACCAAGTCAAGAGTGATTCAACACTTGCAGTCTTCGTAAACTTGGGTCAACACAAAAACATTCAGCAACGGTTATATGTATAGAAGACTGTAAATTTGGTGTTCGAGTTCAGCTTTTCAAGTTCTGTACCGCACACAAGGATGAAGGAAATCCACAAATTATTTTTTTCTTCCATCTACATTAGTCCAGGGAGACGGTATGTGTTCCTAGGACCCTTTGTGTGATTTCGATGGATATGCAGATTGGAAATAAAGATACCAAAATGAAATTTATCTGCTTTAAAAACAACTGCTTATGATTAAAATTTATGACGTCACAATGAATTGTTTCATATCTGCTGCATTTTTTGTTCAGTTTCCATTATGTGGTTATTAGCCTAGTAGTATACTGTACTGACGAAGCCATGAAGGCAAAAACGCGTATACCGTTAACAAAAAGCTACTACGTTACTGTTGTGTTTTTAGCCCAGTAAAAGTAATAAGATATCCGAAGACCAAATGAAGAGTGATTCAACACCTGCATTCTTCGATTACTTGCTTCAACACACAAACATTCAGCAACGGTTATATGTATAGAAGATGTAATTTTGGTGCTCGAGTTCAGCTTTTAAAGTTCTGTTCCGCACACAAGGATGAAGGAAATCCACAAGTTACTTTCTTCTTCCATCTACATTAGTCCAGGGAAACGGTATGTGTTCCTAGGACCCTTTGTGCCATTTCGATGGATATGCAGATTGGAAATCAGGATACCGGGATGAAATTCATATGCCCTGAAGACAACTGTTTATGACTAAAATTTATGACGTCATAATGAATTGTTTCATATCTGCTGCATTTTTTGTTCAGTTTCCGTTATGTGGTTATTAGCCTAGTAGTATACTGTACTGACGAAGCCATGAAGGCAGAAACGCGTATACAGTTAACAAAAAGCTACTACGTTACTGTTGTGTTTTTAGCCCAGTAAAAGTAATAAAATATCGGAAAACCAAGTGAAAAGTGATTCAACACCTGCAATTTTCGATTACTTGCCTTAACACAAAAACATTCAGCAACGGTTAAATGTATAGAAGACTGTAAATTTGGTGTTCGAGTTCAGCTTTTAAAATTCTGTACCGCAAACAAGGATGAAGGAAATCCACAAAGTACTTTCTTCTTCCATCTACATTAGTCCAGGGAGACGGTATGTGTTCCTAAGACCCTTTGTGCCGATTCGATGGATATGCAGATTGGAAATAAAGATACCGGGATAAAACTCATATGCTCTGAAAACAACTGTTTATGACTAAAGATTATGACGTCAAATTTAACTGTTTCATATCTGCTGCATTTTTTGTGCAGTTTCCATTATGTGGTTATTAGGCTAGTAGTTTACTGTAATGACCAAGCCATGAAAGCAGAAACGCGTATACAGTTAACAGAAAGCTACCACGTTACTGTTGTGTGTTTAGCCAAGTAAAAGTAATAAGATATCCGAAAACCAATAAAAAAGTGATTCAACACTTGCAATCTTCCATTGCTTGATTCAACACAAAAACATTCAGCAACTGTTATATGTATAAAAGACTGTAATGTTGGTGCTCGAGTTCAGCTTTTAAAGTTCTGTTCCGCACACAAGGATGAAGGAAATCCACAAATTACTTTCTTCTTCCATCTACATTAGTCAAGGGAAACGGTATGTGTTCCTAGGACACTTTGTGCCGTTTCGATGGATATGCAGATGGGAAATAAGGATACCAAAGTGAAAATCATTTGCTTTGAAGACAACTGTTTATGACTAAAATTTATGACGTCACAAGAAATTGTTTTTTATCTGCTGAATTTTTTGTTTAGTTTCCATTATGTGGTTATTAGCTTAGTAGTATACTGTACTGACGAAGCCATGAAAGCAGAAACGCGTATACAGTTAACAAAAAACTGCTACGTTACTGTTGTGTTTTTAGCCCAGTAAAAGTAATAAGATATCCGAACACCAAGTGAAGAGTGATTCAACACCAGCAATCTTGGTTTATTTGCTTCAACACAAAAACATTCAGCAACGGTTATATGTATAAACGACTGTAAATTTGGTGCTCGAGTTCAGCTTTTAAAGTTCTGTTCCGCACACAAGGATGAAGGAAATCCACAAAGTACTTTCTTTTTCCATCTACATTAGTCCAGGGAGACGGTATGTGTTCCTAGGACTCTTTGTGCCATTTCGATGGATATGCAGATGGGAAATAAGGATACCGGGATAGACATCATACGCCCTGAAAACAACTGTTTATGACTAAAATTTATGACGTCATAATGAAATGTTTCATGTCTGCTGCATTTTTTGTTCAGTTTCCATTATGTGGTTATTAGCCTAGTAGTATTCTGTACTGACGAAGCCATGAAAGCAGAAACGCGTATACAGTAAACAAAAAGCTACTACGTTACTATTGTGCGTTTAACCCAGTAAAGGTAATAAAATATCCGAAGACCAAATGAAGAGTGATTCAACACCTGCAATCTTCGATTACTTGCTTCAACACAAAACCATTCAGCAACGGTTATATGTATAGAAGACTGTAAATTTGGTGTTCGAGTTCAGCTTTTAAAGTTCTGTTCCGCACACAAAAATGAAGGAAATCCACAAATTATTTTTTTTTTCCATCTGCTTTAATCCAAAGAAATGGTATGTGTTCCTAGGACCCTTTGTGCCATTTCGATGGATATGCAGATTGGAAATAAGCATACCAAAATGAAACTCATACGCTTTGAAAACAACTGTTTATGACTAAACTTCATGACGTCATAATGAATTGTTTCATATCTGCTGCATTTTTTGTTCAGTTTCCATTATGTGGTTATTAGCCTAGTAATATACTGTACTGACGAAGCCATGAAAGCAGAAATGCGTATACAGTTAACAAAAAACTACTACGTTACTGTTGTGTTTTTAGCCCAGTAAAAATAATAACTTATCCGAGGACCAAGTGAAGAATGAGTCAACACCTGCAATCTTCGATTACTTGCTTCAACACAAAAACATTCAGCAACGGTTATATGTATAAAAAACTGTAATGTTGGTGCTCGAGTTCAGCTTTTAAAGTTCTGTTCCGCACACAAAAATGAAGGAAATCCACAAATTACTTTCTTCTTTCATCTACATTAGTCCAGGGAGACGGTATGTGTTCCTAGGACCTTTTGTGCCATTTCCATGGATATGCAAGTTTGAAATGAGGATACCGGGATAAAACTCATATGCTCTGAAAACAACTGTTTATGACTAAAATTTATGACGTCATAATGAATTGTTTCATATCTGCTGCATTTTTTGTTCAGTTTCCATTATGTGGTTATTAGCTTAGTAGTATACTGTACTGACGAAACCATGAAGGCAGAAACGCGTATACAGTTAACAAAATGCTACTACGTTACTGTTGTGTTTTTAGCCCAGTAAAAGTAGTAAGATATCCGAGGACCAACTGAAGAGTGATTCAACACCTGCATTCTTCGATTACTTGCTTCAACACAAAAACCTTCAGCAACGGTTAAATGTATAGAAGACTGTAAATTTGGTGCTCGAGTTCAGCTTTTCAAGTTTTGTATCGCACACAAGGATGAAGGAAATCCACAAATTACTTTCTTCTTCCATCTACATTAGTCCAGGGAGACGGTATGTGTTCCGAGGACCCTTTATGCCGTTTCGATGGATATGCAGATTGGAAATAAGGATACCAAATTGATACTCATATGTTTTGAAGACAACTGTTTATGACTAAAATTTAAGACGTCACAATAAATTGTTTCATATCTGCTGCATTTTTTGTTCAGTTTCCATTATGTGGTTATTAGCTTAGTAGTATACTGTACTGACGAAGCCATGAAAGCAGAAACGCGTACACAGTTAAGAAAAAGCTACTGCGTTACTGTTGCTTTTTAAGCTCAGTAAAAGTAATAAAATATCCGAAAACCAAGTGAAGATTCATTCAACACCTGCAATCTTCCATTGTTTGATTCCACACAAAAACATTCAGCAACGGTTATATGTATAGAAGACTGTAAATTTGGTGCTCGAGTTCAGCTTTTAAAGTTCTGTTCCGCACACAAGGATGAAGGAAATCCACAAATTACTTTCTTCTTCCATCTACATTAGTCCAGGGAAACGGTATGTGTTCCTAGGACACTTTGTGCCGTTTCGATGGATATGCAGATTGGAAATAAGGACAATAAAATGAAACTCATATGCTTTGAAGACAACTGTTTATGACTAAAATTTATGACGTCACAAGAAATTGTTTTTTATCTGCTGCGTTTTTTGTTCACTTTCCATTATGTGGTTATTAGCCTAGTAGTATACTGTACTGACGAAGCCCTGATTGCAGAAACGCGTATACAGTTAACAAAAAGCTACTACGTTACTGTTGTGTTTTTAGCCCAGTAAAAGTAATAAGATATCCGAACACCAAGTGAAGAGTGATTCAACACCTGCAATCTTCGATTATATGCTTCAACACAAAAACATTCAGCAACGGTTATATGTATAGAAGACTGTAACTTTGGTGCTCGAGTTCAGCTTTTAAAGTTCTGTTCCGCACACAAGGATGAAGGAAATCCACAAATTAGTTTCTTCTTCCATCTACATTAGTCCAAGGAGACGGTTAGTGTTCCTAGGACTTTTTGTGCCATTTTGATGGATATGCAAATTGGAAATAAGGATACCGGGATGAAAGTCATATGCCTTGAAAACAACTGTTTATGACTAAAATTTAAGACGTCATAATGAAATGTTTCATATCTGCTGCATTTTTTGTTCAGTTTTTATTATGTGGTTATTAGCCTAGTAGTATACTGTACTGACGAAACCATGAAGGCAGAAACGCGTATGCAGTTAGGAAAAAGCTACTACGTTACTGTTGTGTTTTTAGCCCAGTAAAAGTAATAAAATATCCGAAAACCAAGTGAAGAGTGATTCAACACTTGCAATCTTCGATTTCTTGCTTCAACACAAAAACATTCAGCAACGGTTTTATGCATAGAACACTGTAAATTTGGTGTTGAAGTTCAGCTTTTAAAGTTCTGTTCCGCACACAAAAATGAAGGAAATCCACAAATTACTTTCTTCTTCCATCTACATTAGTCCAGGGAGACGGTATGTGTATCTAGGATTCTTTGTGCCATTTCGATGGATATGCAGATTGGAAATAAGGATACCGGGATAGAATTCATATGCCCTGAAGACAACTGTTTATGACTAAATATTATGACGTCATAATGAATTGTTTCATATCTGCTGCTATTTTTGTTCAGTTTCCATTATGTGGTTATTAGCCTAGCAAAAAACTGTACTGACGAAGCCATGAAGGCAGAAACGCGTATACAGTTAACAAAAGCTACTACGTTACTGTTGTGTTTTTAACCCAGTAGGAATAATAAGATATTCGAAAACCAAATGAAAAATGATTCAACACCTGCAATCTTCGATTACTTGCTTCAACACAAAAACATTCAACAACGGTTATGTGTATAGAAGACTGTAAATTTGGTGTTCGAGTTCAACTTTTCGAGTTCTGTTCCGCACACAAAGATGAAGGAAATCCACAAATTACTTTCTTCTTCCATCTACATTAGTCCAGGGAGACGGTATGTGTTCCTAGGACCCTTTGTGCCATTTCGATGGATATGCAGATTGGAAATAAAGATATCGGGATAGAACTCATATCCTCTGAAGACAACTGTTTATGACTAAAACTTTATGACGTCACAATGAATTGTTTTTTTATCTGCTGCATTTTTTGTTCAGTTTTCGTTATGTGGTTATTAGCCTAGTAGTATACTGTACTGACGAAATCATGAAAGCAGAAACGCGTATACAGTTAACAAAAAACTACTACGTTACTGTTGTGTTTTTACCCCAGTAAAAACAATAAGATATCCGAACACCAAATGAAGAGTGAGTCAACACCTGCAGTTTTCGTAAACTTGCTTCAACACAAAAACATTCAGCAACGGTTATATGTATAGAAAACTGTAATTTTGGTGTTCGAGTTCAGCTTTTAAAGTTCTGTTCCGCACAGAAGGATGAAGGAAATCCACAAATTACTTTCTTCTTCCATCTACATTAGTCCAGGGAGACGGTATGTGTTCCTAGGACCTTTTGTGGCATTTCGATGGATATGCAGATTGGAAATAAGGATACCGGGATAGAACTCCTTAGCCTTGAAGACAACTGTTTATGATTAAAACTCATGACGTCACAATGAATTGTTTCATTTGTGCTGCAATTTTTGTTCAGTTTCCATTATGTGGTTATTAGCCTAGTAGTAAACTGTACTGACAAAACCATGAAAGCAGAAACGCGTATACAGTTAACAAAAAACTACTACGTTACTCTTGTGTTTTTAGTTCAGTAAAAGTAATAAGATATCCGAAAACCAAGTGAAGAGTGATTCAACACCTGCAATCTTCGATTACTTGCTTCAACACAAAAACATTCAGCAACGGTTATATGTATAGAAAACTGTAAATTTGGTGTTCGAGTTCAGCTTTTAAAAAACTGTTCCGCACACAAGGATGAAGGAAATCCACAAATTATTTTCTTCTTCCATTTATATGGTCCAGGGAGACGGTATGTGTTCTTAGGACACTTTGTGCCATTTCGATGGATATGCAGATTGGAAATAAGGATACCGGGATAAAACTCATATGCCCTGAAAACAACTGGTAATGACTAAAAATTATCACGTCCTAATGAATTGTTTCATATCTGCTGCATTTTTTGTTCAGTTTCCTTTATCTGCTTATTAGCCTAGTGGTATACTGTACTGACGAAACCATGAAGGCAGAAACGCGTATACAGTTAACAAAAAGCTACTACGTTACTGTTGTGTTTTTAGCCCAGTAAAAATAATGAGATATCCGAAAATCAAGTGAAGAGTGATTCAACACCTGCAATTTTCGATTACTTGCTTCAACACAAAAACATTCAGGAACGGTTATATGTATAGAAAACTGTAAATTTGGTGTTTAAGTTCGGTTTTTGAAGTTAGTCATTAGTCATTACCTAACTTTGGTGCTCGAGTTCAGCGTTTAAAGTTCTGTTCCGCACACAAGCATTAAGGAAATCCACAAATTACTTTCTTCTTCCATGTACATTAGTCCAGGGAAACGGTATGTGTTCTTAGGACCCTTTGTGCCGTTTCGATGGATATGCAGATTGGAAATAAGGATACCGGGATGGAACTCATATGCTCTGAAGACAACTGTTTATGATTAAAACTTATGACGTCATAATGAATTGTTTCATATCTGCTGCATTTTTTGTTCAGTTTCCATTATGTGGGTAATAGGCTAGTGGTATAATGTACTGACGAAGCCATGAAGGCAGAAACGCGTATACAGTTAACAAAAAAATACTACGTTACTGTTGTGTTTTTAGTTCAGTAAAATCAATAAGATATCCGAACACCAAGTGAAAAGTGAGTCAACACCTGCAACCTTCGATTACTTGCTTCAACACAAAAACATTCAGCAACAGTTATATGTATAGAAGACTGTAATTTTGGTGTTTAAGTTCGGTTTTTAAAGTTCTGTTCCGCACACAAAGATGAAGGAAATCCACAAAATACTTTCTTTTTCCATCTGCATTAGTCCAGGAAAACGGTATGTGTTCCTAGGACACTTTGTGCCGTTTCGATGGATATGCAGATTGGAAATAAAGATATTAAAAAGAAACTCATATGCTTTGAAGACAACTGTTTATGACTAAAATTTATGACGTCACAAGAAATTGTTTTTTATCTGCTGCATTTTTTGTTCAGTTTCCATTATGTGGTTATCAGCCTAGTAATATACTGTACTGACGAAGCCATGAAAACAGAAACGCGTATACAGTTAACAAAAAGCTACTACGTTACTGTTGTGTTTTTAGCCCAGTGAAAGCAATAAAATATCCGCAGACCAAGTGAAGAGTGAGTCAACACCTGCAATTTTCGATTACTTGCTTCAACACAAAAACATTCAACAACGGTTATATGTATAAAAGACTGTAAATTTGGTGTTCGAATTCAGCTTTGAAAGTTGCGTACCGCACACAAGGATGAAGGAAATCCACAAATTACTTTCTTCTTCCATCTACATTAGTCCAGGGAGACGGTATGTGTTCTTACGACCCTTTGTGCCATTTCGATGGATATGCAGATTGGAAACAAGGTTACCAAAATGAAACTTATATGCCCTGAAGACAATTGTTTATGACTAAAATTTATGACGTCATAATGAATTGTTTCATATGTGCTGCATTTTTTGTTCAGTTTCCATTATGTGGTTGTTAGCCTAGTAGTATACTGTACTGACGAAGCCATGAAAGCAGAAACGCGTACACAGTTAAGAAAAAGCTACTTCGCTACTGTTGTTCTTTAAGCTCAGTAAAAATAATAAGATATCCGAAGACCAAGTGAAGAGTGATTCAACACCTGCAATCTTCGATTACTTGCTTCAACACAAAAACATTCAGCAACGGTTTAATGTATAAAAGACTGTAAAATTGGTGCTCCAGTTCAGCTTTTAAAGTTTTGTTCCGCAAACAAAGATGAAGGAAATCCACAAATTATTTTCTTCTTCCATCTACATTTGTCCAAAAAAACGGTATGTGTTCCTAGGACCTTTTGTGCCATTTCGATGGATATGCAGATGGGAAAAAAAGATACCGGGATAGACATCATACGCTCTGAAGACAACTGTTTATGACTAAAATTTATCACGTCACAATGAATTGTTTCATATCTGCTGCATTTTTTGTTTTGTTTCCATTATGTGGTTATTAGCCTGGTATAATACTGTACTGACGATGCCATGAACGCAGAAACGCGTATACAGTTTACGAAAAACTACTACGTTATTGTTGTGCGTTTATAACAGTAAAAGTAACAAGATATCCGAAGACCAAGTGAAGAGTGATTCAACACTTGCAAACTTCGATTACTTGCTTCAACACAAAAACATTCAGCAACGGTTATATGTTTAAAAGACTGTAAATTTGGTGTTCAAGTTCAGCTTTTAAAGTTCTGTTCCGCACACAAGAATGAAGAAAAACCACAAATTACTTTTTTTATGCATCTACAATAATCCAGAAAAACGGTATGTGTTTCTAAGGACCCTTTGGCCAATTCGACGGATATGCAGTTTGGAAATAAGGATACCAAAGTAGAATTCAAAAACCTTGAAGACAACTGTTTATGACTAAAGATTATGACGTCACATTGATTTTTTGTTCAGTTTTCATTATGTGGTTATTAGCTTAGTAGTATACTGTACTGACGAAGCCATGAAGGCAGAAACGCGTATACAGTTAACAAAAAGCCACTGCGGTACTGTTGTGTTTTTAGCCCAGTAAAAGTAATAAAATATCCGAAGACCAAGTGAAGAGTGATTCAACACCTGCAATCTTCGATTACTTGCTTCAACACAAAAACATTCAGCAACGGTTATATGTATAGAAGACTGTAATGTTGGTGTTTGAATTCAATTTTAAAAACTTCTGTTTTGCACACAAGGATGAAGGAAATCCACAAATTTTTTTTTTCTTCCAACTACTTTAGTCTAGGGTGACGGTATGTGTTTCTAGGACCCTTTGTGCCATTTCGATGGATATGCAGATTGGAAATAAGGATACCGGGATAGAATTCCTATGTCATAAAAACAACTGTTTATGACTAAAAATTATGACGTCATAATGAATTGTTTCATATGTGCTGCATTTTTTGTTCAGTTTCCGTTATGTGGTTATTAGCCTAGTAGTATACTGTAGTTTCGAAACCATGAAAGCAGAAACGCGTATACAGTTAATGAAAAGCTACTACGTTACTGTTGTTTTTTTAGCCCAGTAAAAGTAATAAGATATCCGAAAACCAAGTGAAGAGTGATTCAACACCTGCAATCTTCGATTGCTTGCTTCAACACAAAAACATTCAGCAACGGTTACATGTATAAAAGACTGTAAACTTGGTGTTCGAGTGCAGCTTTTAAAGTTCTGTTCCGCACACAAAGATCAAGGAAATCCACAAAAGAGTTTCTTCTTCCATCTGTTTTAAGCCAGATAATCGGTATGTGTTCCTAGGACGCATTGTGCCATTTCGACGAATATGCAGATTGGAAATAAGGATACCGGGATAGAATTCCTATAAACTGAAGACCACTGTTTATGACTACAATTTATGACGTCATAATAAATTGTTTCATATGTGCTGCATTTTTTGTTCAGTTTCCATTATGTGCTTATTAGCTTAATGGTATACTGTACTGACGAAGCCATGAAAGCAGAAACGCGTATACCATTAACAAAAAGCTGCTACGTTACTGTTGTGTTTTTAGCCCAGTAAAAGTAATAAGAAATCCGAACACCAAGTGAAGAGTGATTCAACACCTGCAATTTTCGGTTACTTGCTTCAACACAAAAACTTTCAGCAACGATTATATGTATAGAAAACTGTAATTTTGGTGTTCGAGTGCAGCTTTTAAAGTTCTGTACCGCACACAAAAATGAAGGAAATCCACAAATTACTTTCTCCTTCCATCTACTTTAATCCAGAAAAACGGTATGTGTTCCTAGGACTTTTTGTGCCATTTCGATGGATATGCAAATTGGAAATAAGGATACCGGGATAAAATTCATATGACCTGAAAACAACTGTTTATGACTAAAATTTATGACGTCATCACAAACTGTTTCATAACTGCAGCATTTTTTGTTCAGTTTCCATTATGTGGTTTTTAGTTTATTAGTATACTGTACTGACGAAACCATGAAAGCAGAAACGCATATGCAGTTAGGAAAAAGCTACTACGTTACTGTTGTGTTTTTAGCTCAGTAAAAATAATAAAAAATCCGAAAACCAAGTGAAGAGTGATTCAACACTTGCAATCTTCGATTATTTGCTTCAACACAAAAACATTCAGCAACGGTTATATGCATAGAACACTGTAAATTTGGTGTTCAAGTTCAGCTTTTAAAGTTCTGTTCCGCACACAAAGATGAAGGAAATCCACAAATTACTTTCTTCTTCCATCTACATTAGTCCAGGGAAACGGTATGTGTTCCTAGGACCCTTTGTGCCATTTCGATGGATATGCAGATTGGAAATAAAGATACCGGGATAAAACTCATATGCTCTAAAGACAACTGTTCATGACGAAATTTTATGACGTCAAAATGAACTATTTCATATCTGCTGCATTTTTGTTCAGTTTCCATTATGTGGTTATTAGTTTAGTAGTATACTGTACTGACCAAGCCATGAAAGCAGAAACGCGTATACAGTTAACAAAAAGCTACTACGTTACTGTTGTGTTTTTAGCCCAGTAAAAGTAATAAGATATCCGAAGATTAGGTGAAGAGTGATTCAACACCTGCAATCTTCGATTACTTGCTTCAACACACAAACATTCAGCAACGGTTATATGTATAGAAGACTGTAACTTTGGTGCTCGAGTTCAGCTTTTAAAGTTCTGTTCTTCAAACAAGGATGAAGGAAGTCCACAAATTACTTTCTTCTTCCAACTCCATTAGTCCAGGGAGACGGTATGTGTTCCTAGGACACTTTGTGCCGTTTCGATGGATATGCAGATTGGAAATAAAGATATTAAAATGAAACTCATATGCTTTGAAGACAACTGTTTATGACTAAAATTTATGACGTCACAAGAAAGTGTTTTTTATCTGCTGAATTTTTTGTTCAGTTTCCATTATGTGGTTATTAGCCTAGTAGTATACTGTACTGACGAAGCCATGAAAGCAGAAACGCGTATACAGTTAACAAAAAACTGCTACGTTACTGTTGTGTTTTTAGCCCAGTAAAAATAAAAAGATATCCAAAAACCAAATGAAGAGTGATTCAACACCTGCAATCTTCGATTACTTGCTTCAACAAAAAAACATTCAGCAACGGTTATATGTATAGACGACTGTAGATTTGGTGTTCAAGTTCAGCTTTTAAAATTGCGTACCGCAAACAAGGATGAAGGAAATCCACAAATTACTTTCTTCTTCCATCTACATTAATCCAGGGAAACGGTAAGTGTTCCTAGGACCCTTTGTGCCATTTCGATGGATATGCAGATTGGAAATAAGGATACCAAAATGAAATTCATATGCCCTGAAAACAACTGTTTATGACTAAACTTTATGACGTCATAATGAATTGTTTCATAACTGCTGCATTTTTTGTTCAGTTTCCATTATGTGGTTCTTAGCCTAATAAAATACTGTACTGACGAAGCCATGAAAACAGAAACGCGTATACAGTTAACAAAAAGCTACTACGCTACTGTTGTGTTTTTAGCCCAGTCAAAGTAATAAGATATCCGAAGACCAAGTGAAGAGTGATTCAACACCTGCAATCTTCGATTACTTGCTTCAACACAAAAACATTCAGCAACGGTTATATGTATAAACGACTGTAAAATTGGTGCTCAAGTTCAGCTTTTAAGGTTCTGTTCCGCACACAAGGATTAAGGAAATCCACAAATTACTTTCTTCTTCCATCTACATTAATCCAGAAAAACGGTATGTGTTTCTAAGGACCCTTTGTGCCAATTCGACGGATATGCAGATTAGAAACAAAGATACCTAGATAGAATTCAAAAATTTTGAAGACAACTGTTTATGACTAAAAATTATGACGTCACATTGATTTTTTGTTTAGTTTCCATTATGTGTTTATTAGCCTATTAATATACTTTACTGACGAAACCATGAAGGCAGAAACGCGTATACAGTTAACAAAAAACCACTGCGGTACTGTTGTGTGTTTAGCCCAGAAAAAATAATAAGATATCCGAACACCAAGTGAAGAGTGATTCAACACCTGCAATCTTCGATTACTTGCTTCAACACAAAAACATTCAGCAACGGTTATATGTATAGAAAACTGTAGTGTTGGTGTTTCAATTCAGTTTTAAAAATTTCTGTTTTAAACACAAGGAAGAAGGAAATCCACAAATTACTTTCTTCTTCCATCTACATTAGTCCAGGGAGACGGTATGTGTTCCTAGGTTTTTTGGTGGCGTTTTGAGAGATATGCAAAATGGAAATAAGAAAACCAAAATGAAACTCATATGCTCTGATGACAACTGTTTATGACTAAAAATTATGACGTCACAATGAATTGTTTCATATTTTCTGCATTTTTTGTTCAGTTTCCATTATGTGGTTATTAGTTTAGTAATATGCTGTATTGACGAAACCATGAAGTCAGAAACGCGCATGCAGTTGACAAACAGCTTCTACGTTACTGTTGTGTTTTTAGCCCAGTAAAAATAATAAGATATCCGAACACCAAGTGAAGAGTGATTCAACACTTGCAATCTTCCATTACTTGCTTCAACACAAAAACATTCAGCAACGGTTATATGTATAGAAGATTGTAACTTTGGTGCTCGAGTTCAGCTTTTAAAGTTCTGTTCCGCACACAAGGATGAAGGAAATCCACAAATTACTTTTTTCTTCCATCTACATTAGTCCAGGGAGACGGTATGTGTTCCTAGGACTCTTTGTGCCATTTCGATGGATATGCAAGTTTGAAATAAGGATACCGGGATAGACATCATACGCCCTGAAGACAACTGTTTATGACTGAAATTCATGACGTCATAATGAATTGTTTCATATCTGCTGCATTTTTTGTTCAGTTTCCATTATGTGGTAATTAGCCTAGTAGTATACTGTACTGACGAAGCCACGAAGGCAGAAACGCGTATACAGTTAACAAAAAACTACTACGTTACTGTTGTGTTATAAGCTCAGTAAAAATAATAAGATATCCGAAAACCAAATGAAGAGTGATTCAACACCTGCAATCTTCGATTACTTGCTTCAACACAAAAACATTCAGCAACGGTTATATGTATAGACGACTGTAACTTTGGTGCTCGAGTTCAGCGTTTAAAGTTTTGTTCCGCACACAAGCATTAAGGAAATCCACAAATTACTTTCTTCTTCCATGTACATTAGTCCAGGGAAACGGTATGTGTTCTTAGGACCCTTTGTGCCGTTTCGATGGATATGCAGATTGGAAATAAGGATACCGGGATGGAACTCATATGCTCTGAAGACAACTGTTTATGATTAAAACTTATGACGTCATAATGAATTGTTTCATATCTGCTGCATTTTTTGTTCAGTTTCCATTATGTGGGTAATAGGCTAGTGGTATACTGTACTGACGAAGCCATGAAGGCAGAAACGCGTATACAGTTAACAAAAAGCTACTACGTTACTGTTGTGTTTTTAGCTTAGTAAAAGTAATAAGATATCCGAACACCAAATGAAGAGTGATTTAACACCTGCAATCTTCGATTAATTGCTTCAACACCAAAACATTCAGCAACGGTTATATGTATAGAAGACTGTAAATTTGGTGTTCGAGTTCAGCTTTTCAAGTTCTGTACCGCACACAAGGATGAAGGAAATCCACAAATTATTTTTTTCTTCCATCTACATTAGTCCAGGGAGACGGTATGTGTTCCTAGGACCCTTTGTGTGATTTCGATGGATATGCAGATTGGAAATAAAGATACCAAAATGAAATTTATCTGCTTTAAAAACAACTGCTTATGATTAAAATTTATGACGTCACAATGAATTGTTTCATATCTGCTGCATTTTTTGTTCAGTTTCCATTATGTGGTTATTAGCTTAGTAGTATACTGTACTGACGAAGCCATGAAGGCAAAAACGCGTATACCGTTAACAAAAAGCTACTACGTTACTGTTGTGTTTTTAGCCCAGTAAAAGTAATAAGATATCCGAAGACCAAATGAAGAGTGATTCAACACCTGCATTCTTCGATTACTTGCTTCAACACACAAACATTCAGCAACGGTTATATGTATAGAAGATGTAATTTTGGTGCTCGAGTTCAGCTTTTAAAGTTCTGTTCCGCACACAAGGATGAAGGAAATCCACAAATTACTTTCTTCTTCCATCTACATTAGTCCAGGGAAACGGTATGTGTTCCTAGGACCCTTTGTGCCATTTCGATGGATATGCAGATTGGAAATCAGGATACCGGGATGAAATTCATATGCCCTGAAGACAACTGTTTATGACTAAAGATTATGACGTCATAATGAATTGTTTCATATCTGCTGCATTTTTTGTTCAGTTTCCGTTATGTGGTTATTAGCCTAGTAGTATACTGTACTGACGAAGCCATGAAGGCAGAAACGCGTATACAGTTAACAAAAAGCTACTACGTTACTGCTGTGTTTTTAGCCCAGTAAAAGTAATAAAATATCGGAAAACCAAGTGAAAAGTGATTCAACACCTGCAATTTTTGATTACTTGCCTTAACACAAAAACATTCAGCAACGGTTAAATGTATAGAAGACTGTAAATTTGGTGTTCGAGTTCAGCTTTTAAAATTCTGTACCGCAAACAAGGATGAAGGAAATCCACAAAGTACTTTCTTCTTCCATCTACATTAGTCCAGGGAGACGGTATGTGTTCCTAGGACCCTTTGTGCCGATTCGATGGATATGCAGATTGGAAATAAAGATACCGGGATAAAACTCATATGCTCTGAAGACAACTGTTTATGACTAAAGATTATGACGTCAAATTTAACTGTTTCATATCTGCTGCATTTTTTGTGCAGTTTCCATTATGTGGTTATTAGGCTAGTAGTTTACTGTAATGACCAAGCCATGAAAGCAGAAACGCGTATACAGTTAACAGAAAGCTACCACGTTACTGTTGTGTGTTTAGCCAAGTAACAGTAATAAGATATCCGAAAACCAATAAAAAAGTGATTCAACACTTGCAATCTTCCATTGCTTGATTCAACACAAAAACATTCAGCAACTGTTATATGTATAAAAGACTGTAATGTTGGTGCTCGAGTTCAGCTTTTAAAGTTCTGTTCCGCACACAAGGATGAAGGAAATCCACAAATTACTTTCTTCTTCCATCTACATTAGTCAAGGGAAACGGTATGTGTTCCTAAAACACTTTGTGCCGTTTCGATGGATATGCAGATGGGAAATAAGGATACCAAAGTGAAAATCATTTGCTTTGAAGACAACTGTTTATGACTAAAATTTATGACGTCACAAGAAATTGTTTTTTATCTGCTAAATTTTTTGTTTAGTTTCCATTATGTGGTTATTAGCTTAGTAGTATACTGTACTGACGAAGCCATGAAAGCAGAAACGCGTATACAGTTAACAAAAAACTGCTACGTTACTGTTGTGTTTTTAGCCCAGTAAAAGTAATAAGATATCCGAACACCAAGTGAAGAGTGATTCAACACCAGCAATCTTGGTTTATTTGCTTCAACACAAAAACATTCAGCAACGGTTATATGTATAAACGACTGTAAATTTGGTGCTCGAGTTCAGCTTTTAAAGTTCTGTTCCGCACACAAGGATGAAGGAAATCCACAAAGTACTTTCTTTTTCCATCTACATTAGTCCAGGGAGACGGTATGTGTTCCTAGGACTCTTTGTGCCATTTCGATGGATATGCAGATGGGAAATAAGGATACCGGGATAAACATCATACGCCCTGAACACAACTGTTTATGACTAAAATTTATGACGTCATAATGAAATGTTTCATGTCTGCTGCATTTTTTGTTCAGTTTCCATTATGTGGTTATTAGCCTAGTAGTATTCTGTACTGACGAAGCCATGAAAGCAGAAACGCGTATACAGTAAACAAAAAGCTACTACGTTACTATTGTGCGTTTAACCCAGTAAAGGTAATAAAATATCCGAAGACCAAATGAAGAGTGATTCAACACCTGCAATCTTCGATTACTTGCTTCAACACAAAACCATTCAGCAACGGTTATATGTATAGAAGACTGTAAATTTGGTGTTCGAGTTCAGCTTTTAAAGTTCTGTTCCGCACACAAAAATGAAGGAAATCCACAAATTATTTTTTTTTTCCATCTGCTTTAATCCAAAGAAATGGTATGTGTTCCTAGGACCCTTTGTGCCATTTCGATGGATATGCAGTGTGGAAATAAGCATACCAAAATGAAACTCATACGCTTTGAAAACAACTGTTTATGACTAAACTTCATGACGTCATAATGAATTGTTTCATATCTGCTGCATTTTTTGTTCAGTTTCCATTATGTGGTTATTAGCCTAGTAATATACTGTACTGACGAAGCCATGAAAGCAGAAATGCGTATACAGTTAACAAAAAACTACTACGTTACTGTTGTGTTTTTAGCCCAGTAAAAATAATAACTTATCCGAGAACCAAGTGAAGAGTGAGTCAACACCTGCAATCTTCGATTACTTGCTTCAACACAAAAACATTCAGCAACGGTTATATGTATAAAAAACTGTAATGTTGGTGCTCGAGTTCAGCTTTTAAAGTTCTGTTCCGCACACAAAAATGAAGGAAATCCACAAATTACTTTCTTCTTTCATCTACATTAGTCCAGGGAGACGGTATGTGTTCCTAGGACCTTTTGTGCCATTTCCATGGATATGCAAGTTTGAAATGAGGATACCGGGATAAAACTCATATGCTCTGAAAACAACTGTTTATGACTAAAATTTATGACGTCATAATGAATTGTTTCATATCTGCTGCATTTTTTGTTCAGTTTCCATTATGTGGTTATTAGCTTAGTAGTATACTGTACTGACGAAGCCATGAAGGCAGAAACGCGTATACAGTTAACAAAATGCTACTACGTTACTGTTGTGTTTTTAGCCCAGTAAAAGTAGTAAGATATCCGAGGACCAACTGAAGAGTGATTCAACACCTGCATTCTTCGATTACTTGCTTCAACACAAAAACCTTCAGCAACGGTTAAATGTATAGAAGACTGTAAATTTGGTGCTCGAGTTCAGCTTTTCAAGTTTTGTATCGCACACAAGGATGAAGGAAATCCACAAATTTCTTTCTTCTTCCATCTACATTAGTCCAGGGAGACGGTATGTGTTCCGAGGACCCTTTATGCCGTTTCGATGGATATGCAGATTGGAAATAAGGATACCAAATTGATACTCATATGTTTTGAAGACAACTGTTTATGACTAAAATTTAAGACGTCACAATAAATTGTTTCATATCTGCTGCATTTTTTGTTCAGTTTCCATTATGTGGTTATTAGCTTAGTAGTATACTGTACTGACGAAGCCATGAAAGCAGAAACGCGTACACAGTTAAAAAAAAGCTACTGCGTTACTGTTGCTTTTTAAGCTCAGTAAAAGTAATAAAATATCCGAAAACCAAGTGAAGATTCATTCAACACCTGCAATCTTCCATTGTTTGATTCCACACAAAAACATTCAGCAACGGTTATATGTATAGAAGACTGTAATATTGGTGCTCGAGTTCAGCTTTTAAAGTTCTGTTCCGCAAACAAGGATGAAGGAAATCCACAAATTACTTTCTTCTTCCATCTACATTAGTCCAGGGAAACGGTATGTGTTCCTAGGACACTTTGTGCCGTTTCGATGGATATGCAGATTGGAAATAAGGACATTAAAATGAAACTCATATCCTTTGAAGACAACTGTTTATGACTAAAATTTATGACGTCACAAGAAATTGTTTTTTATCTGCTGCGTTTTTTGTTCACTTTCCATTATGTGGTTATTAGCCTAGTAGTATACTGTACTGACGAAGCCCTGATTGCAGAAACGCGTATACAGTTAACAAAAAGCTACTACGTTACTGTTGTGTTTTTAGCCCAGTAAAAGTAATAAGATATCCGAACACCAAGTGAAGAGTGATTCAACACCTGCAATCTTTGATTATATGCTTCAACACAAAAACATTCAGCAACGGTTATATGTATAGAAGACTGTAACTTTGGTGCTCGAGTTCAGCTTTTAAAGTTCTGTTCCGCACACAAGGATGAAGGAAATCCACAAATTAGTTTCTTCTTCCATCTACATTAGTCCAAGGAGACGGTTAGTGTTCCTAGGACTTTTTGTGCCATTTTGATGGATATGCAAATTGGAAATAAGGATACCGGGATGAAAGTCATATGCCTTGAAAACAACTGTTTATGACTAAAATTTAAGACGTCATAATGAATTGTTTCATATCTGCTGCATTTTTTGTTCAGTTTTTATTATGTGGTTATTAGCCTAGTAGTATACTGTACTGACGAAACCATGAAAGCAGAAACGCGTATGCAGTTAGGAAAAAGCTACTACGTTACTGTTGTGTTTTTAGCCCAGTAAAAATAATAAAATATCCGAAAACCAAGTGAAGAGTGATTCAACACTTGCAATCTTCGATTTCTTGCTTCAACACAAAAACATTCAGCAACGGTTATATGCATAGAACACTGTAAATTTGGTGTTGAAGTTCAGCTTTTAAAGTTCTGTTCCGCACACAAGGATGAAGGAAATCCACAAATTACTTTCTTCTTCCATCTACATTAGTCCAGGGAGACGGTATGTGTATCTAAGATTCTTTGTGCCATTTCGATGGATATGCAGATTGGAAATAAGGATACCGGGATAGAATTCATATGCCCTGAAGACAACTGTTTATGACTAAAATTTATGACGTCATAATTAAATGTTTCACATCTGCTGCTATTTTTGTTCAGTTTCCATTATGTGGTTATTAGCCTAGCAAAAAACTGTACTGACGAAGCCATGAAGGCAGAAACGCGTATACAGTTAACAAAAGCTACTACGTTACTGTTGTGTTTTTAGCCCAGTAGGAATAATAAGATATTCGAAAACCAAATGAAAAATGATTCAACACCTGCAATCTTCGATTACTTGCTTCAACACAAAAACATTCAACAACGGTTATATGTATAGAAGACTGTAAATTTGGTGTTCGAGTTCAACTTTTCGAGTTCTGTTCCGCACACAAAGATGAAGGAAATCCACAAATTACTTTCTTCTTCCATCTACATTAGTCCAGGGAGACGGTATGTGTTCCTAGGACCCTTTGTGCCATTTCGATGGATATGCAGATTGGAAATAAAGATATCGGGATAGAACTCATATCCTCTGAAGACAACTGTTTATGACTAAAAATTTATGACGTCACAATGAATTGTTTTTTTATCTGCTGCATTTTTTGTTCAGTTTTTGTTATGTGGTTATTAGCCTAGTAGTATACTGTACTGACGAAATCATGAAAGCAGAAACGCGTATACAGTTAACAAAAAACTACTACGTTACTGTTGTGTTTTTACCCCAGTAAAAACAATAAGATATCCGAACACCAAATGAAGAGTGATTCAACACCTGCAGTTTTCGTAAACTTGCTTCAACACAAAAACATTCAGCAACGGATATATGTATAGAAAACTGTAATTTTGGTGTTCGAGTTCAGCTTTTAAAGTTCTGTTCCGCACAGAAGGATGAAGGAAATCCACAAATTACTTTCTTCTTCCATCTACATTAGTCCAGGGAGACGGTATGTGTTCCTAGGACCTTTTGTGGCATTTCGATGGATATGCAGATTGGAAATAAGGATACCGGGATAGAACTCCTTAGCCTTGAAGACAACTGTTTATGATTAAAACTCTTGACGTCACAATGAATTGTTTCATTTGTGCTGCAATTTTTGTTCTGTTTCCATTATGTGGTTATTAGCCTAGTAGTAAACTGTACTGACAAAACCATGAAAGCAGAAACGCGTATACAGTTAACAAAAAACTACTACGTTACTGTTGTGTTTTTAGTTCAGTAAAAATAATAAGATATCCGAAAACCAAGTGAAGAGTGATTCAACACCTGCAATCTTCGATTACTTGCTTCAACACAAAAACATTCAGCAACGGTTATATGTATAGAAAACTGTAAATTTGGTGTTTGAGTTCAGCTTTTAAAAAACTGTTCCGCACACAAGGATGAAGGAAATCCACAAATTATTTTCTTCTTCCATTTATATGGTCCAGGGAGACGGTATGTGTTCCTAGGACCCTTTGTGCCATTTCGATGGATATGCAGATTGGAAATAAGGATACCGGGATAAAACTCATATGCCCTGAAAACAACTGGTAATGACTAAAAATTATCACGTCCTAATGAATTGTTTCATATCTGCTGCATTTTTTGTTCAGTTTCCTTTATCTGCTTATTAGCCTAGTGGTATACTGCACTGACGAAACCATGAAGGCAGAAACGCGTATACAGTTAACAAAAAACTACTACGTTACTGTTGTGTTTTTAGCCCAGTAAAAATAATGAGATATCCGAAAATCAAGTGAAGAGTGATTCAACACCTGCAATTTTCGATTACTTGCTTCAACACAAAAACATTCAGGAACGGTTATATGTATAGAAAACTGTAAATTTGGTGTTTAAGTTCGGTTTTTGAAGTTCTGTTCCGCACACAAGGATGAAGGAAATCCACAAATTACTTTCTTTTTTCCATCTACATTAGTCCAGGAAGACGGTGTGTGTTCCTAAGACACTTTGTGCCGTTTCGATGGATATGCAGACTGGAAATAAGGATATTAAAAAGAAACTCATATGCTTCTAAGACAACTCTTTATTATTAAAATTAATGACGTCACAAGAAATTGTTTCATACCTGCTGCGATTTTTGTTCAGTTTCCATTATGTGGTTATCAGCTTAAAAATATACTGTACTGACGAAGCCATGAAGGCAGAAACGCGTATACAGTTAACAAAAAACTACTACGTTACTGTTGTGTTTTTAGCCCAGTGAAAGTAATAAAATATCCGAAGACCAAGTGAAAAGTGAGTCAACACCTGCAATTTTCGATTACTTGCTTCAACACCAAAACATTCAACAACGGTTATATGTTTAAAAGACTGTAAATTTGGTGTTCAAATTCAGCTTTTAAAGGTGCGTACCGCACACAAGAATGAAGGAAAACCACAAATTATTTTCTTCTTCCATCTACATTAGTCCAGAAAGACGGTATGTGTTCCTAGGACCTATTGTGCCATTTCGATGGATATGCAGATGGGAAAAAAAGATACCGGGATAGACATCATACGCTCTGAAGACAACTGTTTATGACTAAAATTTAACACGTCATAATGAATTGTTTCATATCTGCTGCATTTTTTGTTTAGTTTCCATTATGTGGTTATTAGCCTGGTAATATGCATTACTGACGAAGCCATGAAAGCAGAAACGCGTATACAGTTTACGAAAAGCTACTACGTTACTGTTGTGCGTTTAGCCCAGTAAAAGTAACAAGATATCCGAAGACCAAGTGAAGAGTGATTCAACACCTGCAATCTTCGATTACTTGCTTCAACACAAAAACATTCAGCAACGGTTATATGTATAGAAGACTGTAAACTTGGTGCTCGAGTTCAGCTTTTAAAGTTCTGTTCCGCACACAAGAATGAAGGAAATCCACAAATTACTTTCTTTATCCATCTACATTAATCCAGAAAAACGGTATGTGTTTCTAAAAACCCTTTGGCCAATTCGACGGATATGCAGTTTGGAAATAAAGATACCAAAATAAAATTCAAAAACCTTGAAGACAACTGTTTATGACTAAAGATTATGACGTCACATTGATTTTTTGTTCAGTTTTCATTATGTGGTTATTAGCTTAATAGTATACTGTACTGACGAAGCCATGAAGGCAGAAACGCGTATACAATTAACAAAAGCTACTACGTTACTGTTGTGTTTTTAGCCCAGTAGGAATAATAAGATATTCGAAAACCAAATGAAAAATGATTCAACACCTGCAATCTTCGATTACTTGCTTCAACACCAAAACATTCAGCAACGGTTATATGTATAGACGACTGTAAATTTACTGTTCGAGTTCAGCTTTTCAAGTTTTGTTCCGCACACAAACATGAAGGAAATCCACAAATTACTTTCTTCTTCCATCTACATTAGTCCAGGGAGACGGTATGTGTTCCTAGGACCCTTTGTGCCATTTCGATGGATATGCAGATTGGAAATAAGAATATCGGGATAGAACTCATATCCTCTGAAGACAACTGTTTATGACTAAAAATCTATGACGTCACAATGAATTGTTTTTTTATCTGCTGCATTTTTTGTTCAGTTTCCGTTATGTGGTTATTAGCCTAGTAGTATACTGTACTGACGAAATCATGAAAGCAGAAACGCGTATACAGTTAACAAAAAACTACTACGTTACTGTTGTGTTTTTACCCTAGTAAAAGCAATAAGATATCCAAACACCAAATGAAGAGTGATTCAACACCTGCAGTCTTCGTAAACTTGCTTCAACACAAAAACATTCAGCAACGGTTATATGTATAGAAAACTGTAAATTTGGTGTTCGAGTTCAGCTTTTAAAGTTCTGTTCCGCACACAAGGATGAAGGAAATCCACAAATTACTTTCTTCTTCCATCTACATTAGTCCAGGGAGACGGTATGTGTTTTTAGGACCCTTTGTGCCATTGCGATGGATATGCAGATGGGAAATAAAAATACCGAGATAGAACTCATATGCCTTGAAGACAACTGTTTATGATTAAAATTTATGACGTCATCATGAATTGTTTCATATCTGCTGCATTTTTTGTTCAGTTTCCATTATGTGGTTATTAGCCTAGTAGTATACTGTACTGACGAAGCCATGAAGGCAGAAACGCGTATACAGTTAACAAAAAACTACTACGTTACTGTTGTGTTATAAGCTCAGTAAAAATAATAAGATATCCGAAAACCAAGTGAAGAGTGATTCAACACCTGCAATCTTCGATTACTTGCTTCAACACAAAAACATTCAGCAACGGTTATATGTATAGACGACTGTAACTTTGGTGCTCGAGTTCAGCGTTTAAAGTTCTGTTCCGCACACAAGCATTAAGGAAATCCACAAATTACTTTCTTCTTCCATGTACATTAGTCCAGGGAAACGGTATGTGTTCTTAGGACCCTTTGTGCCGTTTCGATGGATATGCAGATTGGAAATAAGGATACCGGGATGGAACTCATATGCTCTGAAAACAACTGTTTATGATTAAAACTTATGACGTCATAATGAATTGTTTCATATCTGCTGCATTTTTTGTTCAGTTTCCATTATGTGGGTAATAGGCTAGTGGTATAATGTACTGACGAAGCCATGAAGGCAGAAACGCGTATACAGTTAACAAAAAAGTACTACGTTACTGTTGTGCTTTTAGTTCAGTAAAATCAATAAGATATCCGAACACCAAGTGAAAAGTGAGTCAACACCTGCAACCTTCGATTACTTGCTTCAACACAAAAACATTCAGCAACGGTTATATGTATAGAAGACTGTAAATTTGGTGTTTAAGTTCGGTTTTTAAAGTTCTGTTCCGCACACAAAGATGAAGGAAATCCACAAAATACTTTCTTTTTCCATCTGCATTAGTCCAGGAAAACGGTATGTGTTCCTAGGACACTTTGTGCCGTTTCGATGGATATGCAGATTGGAAACAAGGTTACCAAAATGAAACTTATATGCCCTGAAGACAATTGTTTATGACTAAAATTTATGACGTCATAATGAATTGTTTCATATGTGCTGCATTTTTTGTTCAGTTTCCATTATGTGGTTGTTAGCCTAGTAGTATACTGTACTGACGAAGCCATGAAAGCAGAAACGCGTACACAGTTAAGAAAAAGCTACTTCGCTACTGTTGTTTTTTAAGCTCAGTAAAAATAATAAGATATCCGAAAACCAAGTGAAGAGTGATTCAACACCTGCAATCTTCGATTACTTGCTTCAACACAAAAACATTCAGCAACGGTTTAATGTATAAAAGACTGTAAAATTGGTGCTCGAGTTCAGCTTTTAAAGTTTTGTTCCGCAAACAAAGATGAAGGAAATCCACAAATTATTTTCTTCTTCCATCTACATTTGTCCAAAAAGACGGTATGTGTTCCTAGGACCTTTTGTGCCATTTCGATGGATATGCAGATGGGAAAAAAAGATACCGGGATAGACATCATACGCTCTGAAGACAACTGTTTATGACTAAAATTTATCACGTCACAATGAATTGTTTCATATCTGCTGCATTTTTTGTTTTGTTTCCATTATGTGGTTATTAGCCTGGTATAATACTGTACTGACGATGCCATGAAAGCAGAAACGCGTATACAGTTTACGAAAAGCTACTACGTTATTGTTGTGCGTTTATAACAGTAAAAGTAACAAGATATCCGAAAACCAAGTGAAGAGTGATTCAACACTTGCAAACTTCGATTACTTGCTTCAACACAAAAACATTCAGCAACGGTTATATGTTTAAAAGACTGTAAATTTGGTGTTCAAGTTCAGCTTTTAAAGTTCTGTTCCGCACACAAGGATGAAGAAAAACCACAAATTACTTTTTTTATGCATCTACAATAATCCAGAAAAACGGTATGTGTTTCTAAGGACCCTTTGGCCAATTCGACGGATATGCAGTTTGGAAATAAGGATACCAAAGTAGAATTCAAAAACCTTGAAGACAACTGTTTATGACTAAAGATTATGACGTCACATTGATTTTTTGTTCAGTTTTCATTATGTGGTTATTAGCTTAGTAGTATACTGTACTGACGAAGCCATGAAGGCAGAAACGCGTATACAATTAACAAAAAGCCACTGCGGTACTGTTGTGTTTTTAGCCCAGTAAAAGTAATAAAATATCCGAAGACCAAGTGAAGAGTGATTCAACACCTGCAATCTTCGATTACTTGCTTCAACACAAAAACATTCAGCAACGGTTATATGTATAAACGACTGTAATGTTGGTGTTTGAATTCAATTTTAAAAACTTCTGTTTTGCACACAAGGATGTAGGAAATCCACAAATTATTTTTTTCTTCCAACTACTTTAGTCTAGGGTGACGGTATGTGTTTCTAGGACCCTTTGTGCCATTTCGATGGATATGCAGATTGGAAATAAGGATACCGGGATAGAATTCCTATGTCATAAAAACAACTGTTTATGACTAAAAATTATGACGTCATAATGAATTGTTTCATATGTGCTGCATTTTTTGTTCAGTTTCCGTTATGTGGTTATTAGCCTAGTAGTATACTGTAGTTTCGAAACCATGAAAGCAGAAACGCGTATACAGTTAATGAAAAGCTACTACGTTACTGTTGTATTTTTAGCCCAGTAAAAGTAATAAGATATCCGAAAACCAAGTGAAGAGTGATTCAACACCTGCAATCTTCGATTGCTTGCTTCAACACAAAAACATTCAGCAACGGTTACATGTATAAAAGACTGTAAACTTGGTGTTCGAGTGCAGCTTTTAAAGTTCTGTTCCGCACACAAAGATCAAGGAAATCCACAAAAGAGTTTCTTCTTCCATCTGTTTTAAACCAGATAATCGGTATGTGTTCCTAGGACGCATTGTGCCATTTCGACGAATATGCAGATTGGAAATAAGGATACCGGGATAGAATTCCTATAAACTGAAGACCACTGTTTATGACTACAATTTATGACGTCATAATAAATTGTTTCATATGTGCTGCATTTTTTGTTCAGTTTCCATTATGTGCTTATTAGCTTAATGGTATACTGTACTGACGAAGCCATGAAAGCAGAAACGCGTATACCATTAACAAAAAGCTGCTACGTTACTGTTGTGTTTTTAGCCCAGTAAAAGTAATAAGAAATCCGAACACCAAGTGAAGAGTGATTCAACACCTGCAATTTTCGGTTACTTGCTTCAACACAAAAACTTTCAGCAACGATTATATGTATAGAAAACTGTAATTTTGGTGTTCGAGTGCAGCTTTTAAAGTTCTGTACCGCACACAAAAATGAAGGAAATCCACAAATTACTTTCTCCTTCCATCTACTTTAATCCAGAAAAACGGTATGTGTTCCTAGGACTTTTTGTGCCATTTCGATGGATATGCAAATTGGAAATAAGGATACCGGGATAGAATTCATATGCCCTGAAAACAACTGTTTATGACTAAAATTTATGACGTCATCACAAACTGTTTCATAACTGCAGCATTTTTTGTTCAGTTTCCATTATGTGGTTTTTAGTTTATTAGTATACTGTACTGACGAAACCATGAAAGCAGAAACGCATATGCAGTTAGGAAAAAGCTACTACGTTACTGTTGTGTTTTTAGCTCAGTAAAAATAATAAAAAATCCGAAAACCAAGTGAAGAGTGATTCAACACTTGCAATCTTCGATTATTTGCTTCAACACAAAAACATTCAGCAACGGTTATATGCATAGAACACTGTAAATTTGGTGTTCAAGTTCAGCTTTTAGAGTTCTGTTCCGCACACAAAGATGAAGGAAATCCACAAATTACTTTTTTCTTCCATCTACATTAGTCCAGGGAGACGGTATGTGTATCTAGGACTTTTTGTGCCATTTCGATGGATATGCAGATTGGAAATAAAGATACCGGGATAGAATTCATATGCCCTCAAAACAACTGTTTATGACTAAAATTTATGACGTCATAATGAAATGTTTCATATGTGCTGCATATTTTGTTCAGTTTCCATTATGTGGTTATTAGCCTAGCAAAAAACTGTACTGACGAAGCCATGAAGGCAGAAACGCGTATACAGTTAACAAAAGCTACTACGTTACTGTTGTGTTTTTAGCCCAGTAGGAATAATAAGATATTCGAAAACCAAATGAAAAATGATTCAACACCTGCAATCTTCGATTACTTGCTTCAACACAAAAACATTCAGCAACGGTTATATGTATAGACGACTGTAAATTTACTGTTCGAGTTCAGCTTTTCAAGTTCTGTACCGCAAACAAGGATGAAGGAAATCCACAAATTACTTTCTTCTTCCATCTACATTAGTCCAGGGAGACGGTATGTGTTCCTAGGACCCTTTGTGCCATTTCGATGGATATGCAGATTGGAAATAAGAATATCGGGATAGAATTCATATCCTCTGAAGACAACTGTTATGACTAAAAATCTATGACGTCACAATGAATTGTTTTTTATCTGCTGCATTTTTTGTTCAGTTTCCGTTATGTGGTTATTAGCTTAGTAATATATTGCACTGACGAAATCATGAAAGCAGAAACGCGTATACAGTTAACAAAAAACTACTACGTTACTGTTGTGTTTTTACCCTAATAAAAGCAATAAGATATCCGAACACCAAGTGAAGAGTGATTCAACACTTGCAGTCTTCGTAAACTTGCTTCAACACAAAAACATCCAGCAACGGTTATATGTATAGAAAACTGTAAAATTGGTGTTCGAGTTCAGCTTTTAAAGTTCTGTTCCGCACACAAGGATGAAGCAAATCCACAAATTACTTTCTTCTTCCATCTACATTAGTCCAGGGAGACGGTATGTGTTTTTAGGACGCCTTGTGCCATTACAATGGATATGCAGATGGGAAATAAAAATACCGAGATAGAACTCATATGCCCTGAAGACAACTGTTTATGATTAAAATTTATGACGTCATCATGAATTGTTTCATATCTGCTGCATTTTTTGTTCAGTTTCCATTATGTGGTAATTAGCCTAGTAGTATACTGTACTGACGAAGCCATGAAGGCAGAAACGCGTATACAGTTAACAAAAAACTACTACGTTACTGTTGTGTTATAAGCTCAGTAAAAATAATAAGATATCCGAAAACCGAGTGAAGAGTGATTCAACACCTGCAATCTTCGATTACTTGCTTCAACACAAAAACATTCAGCAACGGTTATATGTATAGACGACTGTAACTTTGGTGCTCGAGTTCAGCGTTTAAAGTTTTGTTCCGCACACAAGCATTAAGGAAATCCACAAATTACTTTCTTCTTCCATCTACATTAGTCCAGGGAAACGGTATGTGTTCCTAGGACCCTTTGTGCCGTTTCGATGGATATGCAGATTGGAAATAAGGATACCGGGATGGAACTCATATGCTCTGAAGACAACTGTTTATGACTAAAACTTATGACGTCATAATGAATTGTTTCATATCTGCTGCATTTTTTGTTCAGTTTCCATTATGTGGGTAATAGGCTAGTGGTATAATGTACTGACGAAGCCATGAAGGCAGAAACGCGTATACAGTTAACAAAAAGCTACTACGTTACTGTTGTGTTTTTAGCTTAGTAAAAGTAATAAGATATCCGAACACCAAATGAAGAGTGATTTAACACCTGCAATCTTCGATTAATTGCTTCAACACCAAAACATTCAGCAACGGTTATATGTATAGAAGACTGTAAATTTGGTGTTCGAGTTCAGCTTTTCAAGTTCTGTACCGCACACAAGGATGAAGGAAATCCACAAATTCTTTTTTTCTTCCATCTACATTAGTCCAGGGAGACGGTATGTGTTCCTAGGACCCTTTGTGTGATTTCGATGGATATGCAGATTGGAAATAAAGATACCAAAATGAAATTCATCTGCTTTAAAAACAACTGCTTATGATTAAAATTTATGACGTCACAATGAATTGTTTCATATCTGCTGCATTTTTTGTTCAGTTTCCATTATGTGGTTATTAGCTTAGTAATATACTGAACTGACGAAGCCATGAAGGCAAAAACGCGTATACCGTTAACAAAAAGCTACTACGTTACTGTTGTGTTTTTAGCCCAGTAAAAGTAATAAGATATCCGAAAACCAAGTGAAGAGTGATTCAACACCTGCAAACTTCGATTACTTGCTTCAACACACAAACATTCAGCAACGGTTATATGTATAGAAGATGTAATTTTGGTGCTCGAGTTCAGCTTTTAAAGTTCTGTTCCGCACACAAGGATGAAGGAAATCCACAAATTACTTTCTTCTTCCATCTACATTAGTCCAGGGAAACGGTATGTGTTCCTAGGACCCTTTGTGCCATTTCGATGGATATGCAGATTGGAAATCAGGATACCGGGATGAAATTCATATGCCCTGAAGACAACTGTTTATGACTAAAATTTATGACGTCATAATGAATTGTTTCATATCTGCTGCATTTTTTGTTCAGTTTCCGTTATGTGGTTATTAGCCTAGTAGTATACTGTACTGACAAAACCATGAAGGCAGAAACGCGTATACAGTTAACAAAAAGCTACTACGTTACTGTTGTGTTTTTAGCCCAGTAAAAGTAATAAAATATCGGAAAAGCAAGTGAAAAGTGATTCAACACCTGCAATTTTCGATTACTTGCCTTAACACAAAAACATTCAGCAACGGTTAAATGTATAGAAGACTGTAAATTTGGTGTTCGAGTTCAGCTTTTAAAATTCTGTACCGCAAACAAGGATGAAGGAAATCCACAAATTACTTTCTTTTTCCATCTACATTAGTCCAGGGAGACGGTATGTGTTCCTAGGACCCTTTGTGCCGATTCGATGGATATGCAGATTGGAAATAAAGATACCGGGATAAAACTCATATGCTCTGAAGACAACTGTTTATGACTAAAATTTATGACGTCAAATTTAACTGTTTCATACCTGCTGCATTTTTTGTTCAGTTTCCATTATGTGGTTATTAGGCTAGTAGTTGACTGTAATGACCAAGCCATGAAAGCAGAAACGCGTATACAGTTAACAAAAAACTACTACGTTACTGTTGTGTGTTTAGCCCAGTAAAAGTAATAAGATATCCGAAAACCAATAAAAGAGTGATTCAACACTTGCAATCTTCCATTGCTTGATTCAACACAAAAACATTCAGCAACTGTTATATGTATAGAAGACTGTAATGTTGGTGCTCGAGTTCAGCTTTTAAAGTTCTGTTCCGCACACAAGGATGAAGCAAATCCACAAATTACTTTCTTCTTCCAACTACATTAGTCAAGGGAAACGGTATGTGTTCCTAGGACACTTTGTGCCGTTTCGATGGATATGCAGATGGGAAATAAGGATACCAAAGTGAAAATCATATGCTTTGAAGACAACTGTTTATGACTAAAATTTATGACGTCACAAGAAATTGTTTTTTATCTGCTGAAGTTTTTGTTTAGTTTCCATTATGTGGTTATTAGCTTAGTAGTATACTGTACTGACGAAGCCATGAAAGCAGAAACGCGTATACAGTTAACAAAAAACTGCTACGTTACTGTTGTGTTTTTAGCCCAGTAAAAGTAATAAGATATCCGAACACCAAGTGAAGAGTGATTCAACACCAGCAATCTTGGATTATTTGCTTCAACACAAAAACATTCAGCAACGGTTATATGTATAAACGACTGTAAATTTGGTGCTCGAGTTCAGCTTTTAAAGTTCTGTTCCGCACACAAGGATGAAGGAAATCCACAAAGTACTTTCTTTTTCCATCTACATTAGTCCAGGGAGACGGTATGTGTTCCTAGGACTCTTTGTGCCATTTCGATGGATATGCAGATGGGAAATAAGGATACCGGGATAGACATCATACGCCCTGAAGACAACTGTTTATGACTAAAATTTATGACGTCATAAGGAAATGTTTCATGTCTGCTGCATTTTTTGTTCAGTTTCCATTATGTGGTTATTAGCCTAGTAGTATTCTGTACTGACGAAGCCATGAAAGCAGAAACGCGTATACAGTAAACAAAAAGCTACTACGTTACTATTGTGCGTTTAACCCAGTAAAGGTAATAAAATATCCGAAGACCAAATGAAGAGTGATTCAACACCTGCAATCTTCGATTACTTGCTTCAACACAAAACCATTCAGCAACGGTTATATGTATAGAAAACTGTAAATTTGGTGTTCGAGTTCAGCTTTTAAAGTTCTGTTCCGCACACAAAAATGAAGGAAATCCACAAATTATTTTTTTTTTCCATCTGCTTTAATCCAAAGAAATGGTATGTGTTCCTAGGACCCTTTGTGCCATTTCGATGGATATGCAGATTGGAAATAAACATACCAAAATGAAACTCATACGCTTTGAAAACAACTGTTTATGACTAAACTTCATGACGTCATAATGAATTATTTCATATCTGCTGCATTTTTTGTTCAGTTTCCATTATGTGGTTATTAGCCTAGTAGTATACTGTACTGACGAAGCCATGAAAGCAGAAATGCGTATACAGTTAACAAAAAACTACTACGTTACTGTTGTGTTTTTAGCCCAGTAAAAATAATAACTTATCCGAGGACCAAGTGAAAAGTGAGTCAACACCTGCAATCTTCGATTACTTGCTTCAACACAAAAACATTCAGCAACGGTTATATGTATAAAAAACTGTAATGTTGGTGCTCGAGTTCAGCTTTTAAAGTTCTGTTCCGCACACAAAAATGGAGGAAATCCACAAATTACTTTCTTCTTTCATCTACATTAGTCCAGGGAGACAGTATGTGTTCCTAGGACCTTTTGTGCCATTTCCATGGATATGCAAGTTTGAAATGAGGATACCGGGATAAAACTCATATGCTCTGAAAACAACTGTTTATGACTAAAATTTATGACGTCATAATGAATTGTTTCATATCTGCTGCATTTTTTGTTCAGTTTCCATTATGAGGTTATTAGCCTAGTAGTATACTGTACTGACGAAGCCATGAAGGCAGAAACGCGTATACAGTTAACAAAATGCTACTACGTTACTGTTGTGTTTTTAGCCCAGTAAAAGTAGTAAGATATCCGAGGACCAACTGAAAAGTGATTCAACACCTGCATTCTTCGATTACTTGCTTCAACACAAAAACATTCAGCAACGGTTAAATATATAGAAGACTGTAAATTTGGTGCTCGAGTTCAGCTTTTCAAGTTTTGTACCGCACACAAGGATGAAGGAAATCCACAAATTACTTTCTTCTTCCATCTACATTAGTCCAGGGAGACGGTATGTGTTCCGAGGACCCTTTATGCCGTTTCGATGGATATGCAGATTGGAAATAAGGATACCAAATTGATACTCATATGTTTTGAAGACAACTGTTTATGACTAAAATTTAAGACGTCACAATAAATTGTTTCATATCTGCTGCATTTTTTGTTCAGTTTCCATTATGTGGTTATTAGCCTAGTAGTATACTGTACTGACGAAGCCATGAAAGCAGAAACGCGTACACAGTTAAGAAAAAGCTACTGCGTTACTGTTGCTTTTTAAGCTCAGTAAAAGTAATAAAATATCCGAAAACCAAGTGAAGATTCATTCAACACCTGCAATCTTCCATTGTTTGATTCCACACAAAAACATTCAGCAACGGTTATATGTATAGAAGACTGTAATATTGGTGCTCGAGTTCAGCTTTTAAAGTTCTGTTCCGCAAACAAGGATGAAGGAAATCCACAAATTACTTTCTTCTTCCATCTACATTAGTCCAAAGAAACGGTATGTGTTCCTAGGACACTTTGTGCCGTTTCGATGGATATGCAGATTGAAAATAAGGACATTAAAATGAAACTCATATGCTTTGAAGACAACTGTTTATGACTAAAATTATGACGTCACAAGAAATTGTTTTTTATCTGCTGCGTTTTTTGTTCACTTTCCATTATGTGGTTATTAGCCTAGTAGTATACTGTACTGACGAAGCCCTGATTGCAGAAACGCGTATACAGTTAACAAAAAGCTACTACGTTACTGTTGTGTTTTTAGCCCAGTAAAAATAATAAGATATCCGAACACCAAGTGAAGAGTGATTCAACACCTGCAATCTTCGATTATATGCTTCAACACAAAAACATTCAGCAACGGTTATATGTATAGAAGACTGTAACTTTGGTGCTCGAGTTCAGCTTTTAAAGTTCTGTTCCGCACACAAGGATGAAGGAAATCCACAAATTACTTTCTTCTTCCATCTACATTAGTCCAAGGAGACGGTTAGTGTTCCTAGGACTTTTTGTGCCATTTTGATGGATATGCAAATTGGAAATAAGGATACCGGGATGAAAGTCATATGCCTTGAAAACAACTGTTTATGACTAAAATTTAAGACGTCATAATGAATTGTTTCATATCTGCTGCATTTTTTGTTCAGTTTTTATTATGTGGTTATTAGCCAAGTAGTATACTGTACTGACGAAACCATGAAGGCAGAAACGCGTATGCAGTTAGGAAAAAGCTACTACGTTACTGTTGTGTTTTTAGCCCAGTAAAAGTAATAAAATATCCGAAAACCAAGTGAAGAGTGATTCAACACTTGCAATCTTCGATTACTTGCTTCAACACAAACACATTCAGCAACGGTTATATGCATAGAACACTGTAAATTTGGTGTTGAAGTTCAGCTTTTAAAGTTCTGTTCCGCACACAAAGATGATGGAAATCCACAAATTACTTTCTTCTTCCATCTACATTAGTCCAGGGAGACGGTATGTGTATCTAGGATTTTTTGTGCCATTTCGATGGATATGCAGATTGGAAATAAGGATACCGGGATAGAATTCATATGCCCTGAAGACAACTGTTTATGACTAAAATTTATGACGTCATAATGAAATGTTTCATATCTGCTGCTATTTTTGTTCAGTTTCCATTATGTGGTTATTAGCCTAGCAAAAAACTGTACTGACGAAGCCATGAAGGCAGAAACGCGTATACAGTTAACAAAAGCTACTACGTTACTGTTGTGTTTTTAGCCCAATAGGAATAATAAGATATTCGAAAACCAAATGAAAAATGATTCAACACCTGCAATCTTCGATTACTTGCTTCAACACAAAAACATTCAGCAACGGTTATATGTATAGAAGACTGTAAATTTGGTGCTCGAGTTCAGCTTTTCGAGTTCTGTTCCGCACACAAAGATGAAGGAAATCCACAAATTACTTTCTTCTTTCATCTACATTAGTCCAAAGAGACGGTATGTGTTCCTAGGACCCTTTGTGCCCTTTCGATGGATATGCAGATTGGAAATAAGGATATCGCGATAGAACTCATATCCTCTGAAGACAACTGTTTATGACTAAAAATTTATGACGTCACAATGAATTGTTTTTTTATCTGCTGCATTTTTTGTTCAGTTTCCGTTATGTGGTTATTAGCCTAGTAGTATACTGTACTGACGAAATCATGAAAGCAGAAACGCGTATACAGTTAACAAAAAACTACTACGTTACTGTTGTGTTTTTACCCCAGTAAAAACAATAAGATATCCGAACACCAAGTGAAGAGTGATTCAACACCTGCAGTTTTCGTAAACTTGCTTCAACACAAAAACATTCAGCAACGGTTATATGTATAGAAAACTGTAAATTTGGTGTTCGAGTTCAGCTTTTAAGGTTCTGTTCCGCACAGAAGGATGAAGGAAATCCACAAAGTACTTTCTTCTTCCATCTACATTAGTCCAGGGAAACGGTATGTGTTCCTAGGACCTTTTGTGGCATTTCGATGGATATGCAGATTGGAAATAAGGATACCGGGATAGAACTCCTTAGCCTTGAAGACAACTGTTTATGATTAAAATTCATGACGTCACAATGAATTGTTTCATTTGTGCTGCAATTTTTGTTCTGTTTCCATTATGTGGTTATTAGCCTAGTAGTAAACTGTACTGACAAAACCATGAAAGCAGAAACGCGTATACAGTTAACAAAAAACTACTACGTTACTGTTGTGTTTTTAGTTCAGTAAAAATAATAAGATATCCGAAAACCAAGTGAAGAGTGATTCAACACCTGCAATCTTCGATTACTTGCTTCAACACAAAAACATTCAGCAACGGTTATATGTATAAAAGACTGTAAATTTGGTGCTCGAGTTCAGCTTTCAAAAAACTGTTCCGCACACAAGGATGAAGGAAATCCACAAATTATTTTCTTCTTCCATTTATATGGTCCAGGGAGACGGTATGTGTTCTTAGGACACTTTGTGCCATTTCGATGGATATGCAGATTGGAAATAAGGATACCGGGATAGAACTCATATGCCCTGAAAACAACTGGTAATGACTAAAATATATCACGTCCTAATGAATTGTTTCATATCTGCTGCATTTTTTGTTCAGTTTCTATTATCTGCTTATTAGCCTAGTGGTATACTGTACTGACGAAACCATGAAAGCAGAAACGCGTATACAGTTAACAAAAAGCTACTACGTTACTGTTGTGTTTTTAGCCCAGTAAAAATAATGAGATATCCGAAAATCAAGTGAAGAGTGATTCAACACCTGCAATCTTCGATTACTTGCTTCAACACAAAAACATTCAGGAACGGTTTAATGTATAGAAAACTGTAAATTTGGTGTTTAAGTTCGGTTTTTGAAGTTCTGTTCCGCACACAAGGATGAAGGAAATCCACAAATTACTTTCTTTTTTCCATCTACATTAGTCCAGGAAGACGGTGTGTGTTCCTAGGACACTTTGTGCCGTTTCGATGGATATGCAGATTGGAAATAAGGATATTAAAAAGAAACTCATATGCTTCTAAGACAACTCTTTATGACTAAAATTTATGACGTCACAAGAAATTGTTTCATACCTGCTGCGATTTTTGTTCAGTTTCCATTATGTGGGTAATAGGCTAGTGGTCCAATGTACTGACGAAGCCATGAAGGCAGAAACGCGTATACAGTTAACAAAAAACTACTACGTTACTGTTGTGTTTTTAGTTCAGTAAAAATAATAAGATATCCGAACACCAAGTGAAGAGTGATTCAACACCTGCAACCTTCGATTACTTGCTTCAACACAAAAACATTCAGCAACGGTTATATGTATAGAAGACTGTAAATTTGGTGTTTAAGTTCGGTTTTTAAAGTTCTGTTCCGCACACAAGGATGAAGGAAATCCACAAAATACTTTCTTTTTCCATCTACATTAGTCCAGGAAAACGGTATGTGTTCCTAGGACACTTTTAGCCGTTTCGATGGATATGCAGATTGGAAATAAAGATATTAAAAAGAAACTCATATGCTTTGAAGACAACTGTTTATGACTAAAATTTATGACGTCACAAGAAATTGTTTTTTATCTGCTGCATTTTTTGTTCAGTTTCCATTATGTGGTTATCAGCCTAGTAATATACTGTACTGACGAAGCCATGAAGGCAGAAACGCGTATACAGTTAACAAAAAACTACTACGTTACTGTTGTGTTTTTAGCCCAGTGAAAGCAATAAAATATCCGCAGACCAAGTGAAGAGTGAGTCAACACCTGCAATTTTCGATTACTTGCTTCAACACAAAAACATTCAACAACGGTTATATGTATAGAAGACTGTAAATTTGGTGTTCGAATTCAGCTTTTAAAATTGCGTACCGCACACAAGGATGAAGGAAATCCACAAATTACTTTCTTCTTCCATCTACATTAGTCCAGGGAGACGGTATGTGTTCCTAGGACCTTTTGTGCCATTTCGATGGATATGCAGATTGGAAACAAGGTTACCAAATTGAAACTTATATGCCCTGAAGACAACTGTTTATGACTAAAATTTATGACGTCATAATGAATTGTTTCATATGTGCTGCATTTTTCGTTCAGTTTCCATTATGTGGTTGTTAGCCTAGTAGTATACTGTACTGACGAAGCCATGAAAGCAGAAACGCGTACACAGTTAAGAAAAAACTACTTCGCTACTGTTGTTCTTTAAGCTCAGTAAAAATAATAAGATATCCGAAGACCAAGTGAAGAGTGATTCAACACCTGCAATCTTCGATTACTTGCTTCAACACAAAAACATTCAGCAACGGTTTAATGTATAAAAGACTGTAAAATTGGTGCTCGAGTTCAGCTTTTAAAGTTTTGTTCCGCAAACAAAGTTGAAGGAAATCCACAAATTATTTTCTTCTTCCATCTACATTTGTCCAGAAAGACGGTATGTGTTCCTAGGACCCTTTGTGCCATTTCGATGGATATGCAGATGGGAAAAAAAGATACCGGGATAGACATCATACGCTCTGAAGACAACTGTTTACGACTAAAATTTATCACGTCACAATGAATTGTTTCATATCTGCTGCATTTTTTGTTTTGTTTCCATTATGTGGTTATTAGCCTGGTAATATACTGTACTGACGAAACCATGAAGGCAGAAACGCGTATACAGTTTACGAAAAGCTACTACGTTATTGTTGTGCGTTTAGCCCAGTAAAAGTAACAAGATATCCGAAGACCAAGTGAAGAGTGATTCAACACTTGCAAACTTCGATTACTTGCTTCAACACAAAAACATTCAGCAACGGTTATATGTTTAAAAGACTGTAAATTTGGTGTTCAAGTTCAGCTTTTAAAGTTCTGTTCCGCACACAAGGATGAAGAAAAACCACAAATTACTTTTTTTATGCATCTACAATAATCCAGAAAAACGGTATGTGTTTCTAAGGACCCTTTGGCCAATTCGACGGATATGCAGTTTGGAAATAAGGATACCAAAGTAGAATTCAAAAACCTTGAAGACAACTGTTTATGACTAAAGATTATGACGTCACATTGATTTTTTGTTCAGTTTTCATTATGTGGTTATTAGCTTAGTAGTATACTGTACTGACGAAGACATGAAAGCAGAAACGCGTATACAGTTAACAAAAAGCCACTGCGGTACTGTTGTGTTTTTAGCCCAGTAAAAGTAATAAAATATCCGAAGACCAAGTGAAGAGTGATTCAACACTTGCAATCTTCGATTACTTGCTTCAACACAAAAACATTCAGCAACGGTTATATGTATAGAAGACTGTAATGTTGGTGTTTGAATTCAATTTTAAAAACTTCTGTTTTGCACACAAGGATGAAGGAAATCCACAAATTATTTTTTTTTTCCAACTACTTTAGTCTAGGGTGACGGTATGTGTTTCTAGGACCCTTTGTGCCATTTCGATGGATATGCAGATTGGAAATAAGGATACCGGGATAGAATTCCTATGTCATAAAAACAACTGTTTATGACTAAAAATTATGACGTCATAATGAAGTGTTTCATATGTGCTGCATTTTTTGTTCAGTTTCCGTTATGTGGTTATTAGCCTAGTAGTATACTGTAGTTTCGAAACCATGAAAGCAGAAACGCGTATACAGTTAACGAAAAGCTACTACGTTACTGTTGTATTTTTAGCCCAGTAAAAGTAATAAGATATCCGAAAACCAAGTGAAGAGTGATTCAACACCTGCAATCTTCGATTGCTTGCTTCAACACAAAAACATTCAGCAACGGTTACATGTATAAAAGACTGTAAACTTGGTGTTCGAGTGCAGCTTTTAAAGTTCTGTTCCGCACACAAAGATCAAGGAAATCCACAAAAGAGTTTCTTCTTCCATCTGTTTTAAGCCAGATAATCGGTATGTGTTCCTAGGACGCATTGTGCCATTTCGACGAATATGCAGATTGGAAATAAGGATACCGGGATAGAATTCCTATAAACTGAAGACAACTGTTTATGACTACAATTTATGACGTCATAATAAATTGTTTCATATGTGCTGCATTTTTTGTTCAGTTTCCATTATGTGCTTATTAGCTTAATGGTATACTGTACTGACGAAGCCATGAAAGCAAAAACGCGTATACCAATAACAAAAAGCTGCTACGTTACTGTTGTGTTTTTAGCCCAGCAAAAGTAATAAGAAATCCGAACACCAAGTGAAGAGTGATTCAACACCTGCAATTTTCGATTACTTGCTTCAACACAAAAACTTTCAGCAACGATTATATGTATAGAAAACTGTAATTTTGGTGTTCGAGTGCAGCTTTTAAAGTTCTGTACCGCACACAAAAATGAAGGAAATCCACAAATTACTTTCTCCTTCCATCTACTTTAATCCAGAAAAACGGTATGTGTTCCTAGGACTCTTTGTGCCATTTCGATGGATATGCAAATTGGAAATAAAGATACCGGGATAGAATTCATATGCCCTGAAAACAACTGCTTATGACTAAAATTTATGACGTCATAATGAAATGTTTTTTATCTGCTGCATTTTTTGTTCAGTTTTCATTATGTGGTTATTAGCCTAGTAGTATACTGTACTGACGAAACCATGAAGGCAAAAACGCGTATACAGTTAACAAAAAAGAAAAATAAAAAAAAAACCAAGTTATTTTCAAAATACTATGAACAGAAAGACCAACGGTATATGAAGGAGACTGCGAAGTAAGCTTGCGTTTTTCGAGTCAGCAGCCACCCGTTAAACTAATCAAATGCGATCGGCTCCAGCCGCGAATCGAGTCCGTCACGCAAGATCTGTCACCCGCGCCCGACACCGTTAGGCCATGTTGCTGACAAAAAGCTACTACGTTACTGTTGTGTTTTTAGCCCAGTAAAAGTAATAAGATATCCGAAAACCAAGTGAAGAGTGATTCAACACTTGCAATCTTCGATTACTTGCTTCAACACAAAAACATTCAGCAACGGTTATATGTATAGAAGACTGTAAATTTGGTGCTCGAGTTCACCTTTTCAAGTTCTGTACCGCAAACAAGGATGAAGGAAATCCACAAATTATTTTCTTCTTCCATCTACACTAATCCAGGGAAACGGTATGTGTTCCTAGGACCCTTTGTGCCATGTCGATGGATATGCAGATTGAAAATAAAGATAGCGGGATAAAACTCATATGCCCTGAAGACAACTGTTTATGACTAAAATTTATGACGTCATAAAGAATTGTTTCATATCTGCTGCATTTTTTGTTCAGTTTCCGTTATGTGGTTATTAGCCTAGTAGTATACTGTACTGACGAAGCCATGAAGGCAAAAACGCGTATACAGTTAACAAAAAAGTACTACGTTACTGTTGTGTTTTTAGCCCAGTAAAAGTAATAAGATATCCGAAGACCAAGTGAAGAGTGATTCAACACCTGCAATCTTCGATTACTTGCTTCAACACAAAAACATTCAGCAACGGTTATATGTATAAAAGACTGTAAATTTGGTGTTCGAGTTCAGCTTTTAAAATTCTGTACCGCAAACAAGGATGAAGGAAATCCACAAAATACTTTCTTTTTCCATCTACATTAGTCCAGGGAGACGTGATGTGTATCTCGGACTTTTTGTGCCATTTCGATGGATATGCAGATTGGAAATAAGTATGCCGGGATAGATTTCATTTGCCCTGAAGACAACTGTTTATGACTAAAATTTATGACGTCATAATGAATTGTTTCATATGCGCTGCATTTTTTGTTCAGTTTCCATTATTTGGTTATTAGCCTAGCAGTATACTGTACTGACGAAGCCATGAAGGCAGAAACGCGTATACAGTTAACAAAAAGCTACTACGTTACTGTTGTGTTTTAGCCCAGTAAAATATAAGATATCCGAACATAAGTGAAGAGTGATTCAACACCTGCAATCTTCCATTACTTGATTCAACACAAAAACATTCAGCAACGGTTATATGTACAGAAGACTAAAAATTTGGTGTTCAAGTTCAGCTTTTAAAGTTCTGTACCGCACACAAGGATGAAGGAAATCCACAAATTGCTTTCTTCTTCCATCTACATTAGTCCAGAGAGACGGTGTGTGTTCCTAGGACCCTTTGTGACGTTTCGATGGATATACAAAATGGAAATAAGAATACCAAAATGAAACTCATATGCTCCTAAGACAACTGTTTATGACTAAAATTTATGACGTCACAAGAATTTGTTTTTTATCTGCTGAATTTTTTGTTCAGTTTCCATTATGTGGGTATTAGCTTAGTAGTATACTGTACTGACGAAGCCATGAAGGCAGAAACGCGTATACAGTTAAAAAAAAACTACTACGTTACTGTTGTGTTTTTAGCCCAGTAAAAATAATAAGATATCCGAAGATTAAATGAAGAGTGAGTCAACACCTGCAATCTTCGATTACTTGCTTCAACACAAAAACATTCAGCAACGGTTATATGAATTAACGACGACTGAAGTTTTGGTGATCGAGTTCAACTTTTAAAGTTGCGTACCGCAAACAAGGATGAAGGAAATCCACAAATTACTTTCTTCTTCCATCTACATTAGTCCAGGGAAACGGTATGTGTTCCTAGGACCCTTTGTGCCATTTCGATGGATATGCAAGTTGGAAATAAAGTTACCAAAATGAAACTCATTAAACCTGAAGACAACTGTTTATGACTAAAATTTATGACGTCATAATGAATTGTTTCATATCTGCTGCATTTTTTGTTCAGTTTCCATTATGTGGTTATTAGCTTAGTAGTATACTGTACTGACGAAGCCATGAAAGGAGAAACGCGTATACACTTCACAAAAAACTACTACGTTACTGTTGTGCTATTAGCTCAGTAAATGTAATAACATATCCGAAGACCAAGTGAAGAGTGATTCAACACCTGCAAACTTCGATTACTTGCTTCAACACAAAAACATTCAGCAACGGTTATATGTATAGAAGACTGTGATATTGGTGCTCGAGTTCAGCTTTTAAAATCTTGTTCCGCAAACAAGGATGAAGGAAACCCACAACTTACTTTCTTTTTCTTTCTCCATTAGTCCAGGGAGACGGTATGTGTTCCTAGGACTTTTTGTGCCATTTCGATGGATTTGCAGGTGCGAAATAAAGATACCGGGATAGAACTCATATGCCTTGAAAGAACTGTTTATGACTTAAATTTATGACGTCATAATGAATTGTTTCATATCTGCTGCATTTTTTGTTCAGTTTTCGTTATGTGGTTATTAGTTCAGTAGTATACTGTACTGACGAAGCCATGAAAGCAGAAACGCGTATACAGTTACCAAAAAGCTACTACGTTATTGTTGTGTTTTTAGCTCAGTAAAAATAATAAGATATCCGAACACCAAGTGAAGAGCGAATCAACACCTGCAATCTTTGATTTTTTTTTCAACACAAAAACATTCAGCAACGGTTATATATATAGAAGACTGTAAACTTGGTGCTCCAGTTCAGCTTTTAAAGTTCTGTTCCGCACACAAGGATGAAAAAAAACCACAAATTTAGTTTTTTTTTCCATCTACAATAGTCCAGGGAGACGGTATGTGTTCCTAGAACCCTTTGTGGCATTTCGATGGATATGCAGATTGGAAATAACGATACCGGGATGGAATTCATATGTTCTGAAAACAACTGTTAATGACTAAAATTTATGACGTCATAATGAATTGTTTCATATCTGCTGCATTTTTTGTTCAGTTTCCATTATGTGGTTATTAGCTTAGTAGTTTACTGTACTGACGAAGCCATGAAAACAAAAACGCGTATACAGTTAACAAACAGCTACTACGTTACCGTTGTGCTATAATTTCAACAAAAGTAATAAGATATCCGAACACCAAATGAAGAGTGATTCAACACCTGCACTCTTCGATTACTTGCTTCAACACAAAAACATTCAGCAACGGTTATATGTATAGAAGACTGTAAAATTGGTGTTCGAGTTCAGCTTCTCAAGTTCTGTACCGCACACAAGGATGAAAGAAATCCACAAATTTTTTTCTTTTTCCATCTACATTAGTCCAGGAAAACGGTATGTGTTCCTAAAACCCTTTGTGCCGTTTCGATGGATATGCAGATTGGAAATAAGGATACCAAATTGAAACTCATATGCTTTGAAGACAACTGTTTATGACTAAAATTTATGACGTCACAATGAATTGTTTCATATCTGCTGCATTTTTTGTTCAGTTTCCGTTATGTGGTTATTAGCCTAGTAGTATACTGTACTGACGAAGCCATGAAAGCAGAAACGCGTATACAGTTAACAAAAAACTACTACGTTACTGTTGTGTTTTTAGCCCAGTAAAAATAATAACATATCCGAAAACCAAGTGAAGAGTGATTCAACACCTGCATTTTTCGATTACTTGCTTCAACACAAAAACATTCAGCAACGGTTACATGTTTAAAAGACTGGAAATTTGGTTTTCAAGTTCAGCTTTTAAAGTTCTGTTCCGCAAACAAGGATGAAGGAAATCCACAAATTATTTTTTTTTTCCATCTAGATTAGTCCAGGGAGACGGTATGTGTTCCTAGGACCCTTTGTGCTATTTGGATGGATATGCAGATTGGAAATAAGGATGCCGGGATGAAATTTCTATGCCCTGAAGACAACTGTTTACGACTAAAATTTATGACGTCATAATCAATTGTTTCATATCTGCTGCATTTTTGTTAAGTTTCCATTATGTGGTTATTAACCTAGTAATATACTGTACTGACGAAGCCATGAAAGCAGAAACGCGTATACAGTTAACAAAACTGTATTACGTTACTGTTGTGTTTTTAGCCCAGTAAAAGTAATAAGATATCCGAACACCAAGTGAAGAGTGATTCAACACCTGCAATCTTCGATTACTTGCTTCAACACAAAAACATTCAGCAACGGTTATATGTATAAAAGACTGTAAAATTGGTGCTCGAGTTCAACTTTTAAAGTTCTGTTCCGCAAACAACGATGAAGGAAATCCACAAACTACTTTCTTTTTTCATCTACATTAATCCAGAAAGACGGTATGTGTTCCTAGGCCCCTTTGTGCCATTTCGATTGATTTGTAGATGGGAAATAAAGATACCGGGATAGACATCATACGCCCTGAAAACAACTGTTTATGACTAAAATTTATCACGTCAGAATAAAATGTTTCACATCTGCTGCATTTTTTGTTCAGTTTCTATTATGTGGTTATTAGCCTAGTAGTATACTGTATTGACGAAGCCATGAATACAGAAACGCGTATACAGTTAACAAAAGCTACTACGTTACTGTTGTGTTTTTAGCCCAGTAAAAATAGTAAGATATCTTAACACCAAGTGAAGAGTGATTCAACACCTGCAATTTTCGATTACTTGCTTCAACACAAAAACATTCAGCAACGGTTATATGTATAGAAGACTGTAAATTTGGTGCTCAAGTTCAGTTTTTCAAGTTCTGTTCCCCACACAAGGATGAAGAAAATTCACAAATTACTTTCTTTTTCCATCTACAATAATCCAGAAAAATGGTATGTGTTTCTAAGGACCCTTTGGCCAATTCGACGGATATGCAGTTTGGAAATAAAGATACCAAGATAGATTTCAAAAACCGTGAAGATAACTGTTTATGACTAAAGACTATGACGTCACATTGAGTTTTTGTTCAGTTTCCATTATGTGGTTTATAGCTTAGTAGTATACTGTACTGACGAAGCCATGAAGGCAGAAACGCGTATACAAGTAACAAAAACCACTGCGGTACTGTTGTGTTTTTAGCCTAGTAAAAGTAATAAGATATCCGAAAAGCTAGTGAAGAGTGATTCAACACCTGCAATCTTCGATTACTTGCTTCAACACAAAAACATTCAGCAACGGTTATATGTATAGAAGACTCTAATGTTGGTGTTTCAATTCAGTTTTAAAAATTTCTGTTCCGCACACAAGGAAGAAGGAGATCCACAAAAGTTTTGTTTCTTCCATTTACATTAGTCCAGGAAGACGGTATGTGTTCCTACGACTTTTTGTGGCGTTTTGAGGGATATGCAAAATGGAAACAAGAATACCAAAATGAAACTCGTTTGCTCTGAAAACAATTCTTTATGACTAAAATTTATGACGTCACAAAGAATTGTTTCATATCTGCTGCATTTTTTGTTCAGTTACCATTATGAGGTTATTAGTTTAGTAGTATACTGTACTGACAAAGCCATGAAAGCAGAAACGCGTATACACTTAACAAAAAGCTACTACGTTACTGTTGTGTGTTTAGCCCAAGAAAAATAATAAGATATTCGAACACCAAGTGAAAAATGATTCAACACCTGCAATCTTCGATTACTTGTTTCAACACAAAAACATTCAGCAACGGTTATATGTATAGAAGACTGTCAATTTGGTGCTCGAGTTCAGCTTTTAAAGATCTGTTCCGCACACAAAGATAAAGGAAATCCACAAATTACTTTCTTTTCCATCTACATTAGTCCAGGGAAACGGTATGTGTTCCTAGGACTTTTTGTGCCATTTCGATGGATATGCAGATTGGAAAGAAAAATACCGGGATGAAGTTCATATGCCCTGAAAACAACTGTTTATAACTAATACTCTTGACGTCAAAATGAATTGTTTCATATTTGTTGCATTTTTTGTTCAGTTTCGATTATGTGGTTATTAGCCTAGTAGTATACTGTACTGATGACGTCATGAAAACAGAAACGCGTATACAGTTAACAAAAAGCTACTGTGTTACTGTTGTGTTTTTAGCCCAGTAAAAATAATAAAATATCCGAAAACCAAATGAAAAGTGAGTCATCACCTGCAATCTTCGATTACTTGCTTCAACACAAAAACTTTCAACAACGGTTATATGTAAAAAAAAATGTAAACTTGGTGTTCGAGTTCAGCTTTTCAAGTTCTGTACCGCACACAAGGATGAAGGAAATCCACAAATTACTTTCTTCTTCCATCTACATTAGTCCAGGGAGACGGTATGTGTTGCTAGGACCCCTTGTGCCATTTCGATGGATATGCAGATTAAAAATAAACATACCGGGATAAACTTCATATGCCCTGAAGACAACTGTTTATGACTAAACTTTATGACGTCATAATGAATTGTTTCATATCTGCTGCATTTTTTGTTCAGTTTCCTTTATGTGGTTATTAGCTTAGTAGTATACTGTACTGACGAAGCCATGAAGGCAGAAACGCGTTTACAGTTAACAAAAAAGAACTACGTTGCTGTTGTGCGTTTAACCCCGTAAAAGTAATAAGATATCCGAAAAACAAGTAAAAAGTGATTCAACACCTGAAATCTTCGATTATTTGTTTTAACACAAAAACATTCAGCAAAGGTTATATGTGTAGAAGACTGTAAATTTCGTGTTCGAGTTCAGCTTTTCAAGTTCTGTTCCGCACGCACGGATGAAGGAAATCCACAAATTATTTTCTTCTTGCATCTTCATTAATCCTAAAAAACGGTATGTGTTTCTAGGACCTTTTGGCCATTTCGAAGGATATGCAGTTTGGATTTAAAGATACCAAGATAGAACTCATATGCCCTGAAGACAACTGTTTATGATTAAAGATTATGACGTCACATTGATTTTTTGTTCAGTTTCCATTATGTGGTTATTAGCTTAGTAGTATACTGTACTGACGAAACCATGAAAGCAGAAACGCGTATACAGTTATCAAAAAACCACTGCGGTACTGATGTGTTTTTAGCCCAGTAAAAGTATAAAGATATCCGAACACCCAGTACAGAATGATTCAACACCTGCAATCTTCGATTACTTGCTTCAACACAAAAACATTCAGCAACGGTTATATGTATAGAAGACTGTAAATTTGGTGCTCGAGTTGAGTTTTTAAAGTTCTGTTCCGCACACAAGGATGAAGGAAATCCACAAATTACTTTCTTCTTCCATCTACATTAATCCAGAAAAATGGTATGTGTTTCTAAGGACCTTTTAGCCAATTCGATGGATATGCAGTTTGGAAATAAGGATACCAAGATAGAACTCATAAGCCTTGAAGACAACTGTTTATGACAAAAGATTATGACGTCACATTGATTTTTTGTTCAGTTTCCATTATGTGGTTATTAGCTTAAAAGTATACTGTACTGACGAAGCCATGAAAGCAGAAACGCGTATACAGTTAACAAAAAGCTACTACGTTACTGTTGTGTTTTTAGTTCAGTAAAAGTAATAAAATATCCGAACACCAAATGAAAAGTGATTCAACACCTGCAATCTTCGATTACTTGTTTCAACACAAAAACATTCAGCAACGGTTATATACATAGAAGACTGTCAATTTGGTGTTCGAGTTCAGCTTTTCAAGTTCTGTTCCGCACACAAAGATGAAGGAAATCCACAAATTACTTTTTTCTTCCATCTACATTAGTCCAGGGAGACGGTATGTGATCTTAGGACTTTTTGTGCCATTTCGATGGATATGCAGATTGGAAATAAGGATGTCGGGATAAATTTCATATGCTCTGAAGACAACTGTTTATGACTAAAATTTATGACGTCATAATGACTTTTTTGATATCTGCTGCATTTTTTGTTGAGTTTCCGTTATGTGGTTATTAGTTTAGTAGTATACTGTACTGACGAATTCATGAAAACAGAAGCGCGTATACAGTTAACAAAAAGCTACTACAATACTGATGTGTTTTTAGCCCAGTAAAAGTAATAGGATATCCGAAAACCAAGTGAAAAGTGATTCAACACCTGCAATCTTCGTAAACTTGCTTCAACACAAAAACATTCAGCAACGGTTATATGTATAAAAAACTGTAAGTTTGGTGTTCGAGTTCAGCTTTTAAAGTTCTGTTCCGAACACAAGGATGAAGGAAATCCACAAATTATTTTCTTTTTCCATTTTCATTTGTCCAGGGAGACGGTATGTGTTCCTAGGACCCTTTGTGCCATTTCGATTGATATGCAGATTGGAAATAAGGATACCGGGATAGAATTCATATGCTTTGAAGACAACTGTTTATCACTAAATTTTATGACGTCATATTGAATTGTTTCATTTGTGCTGCATTTTTTGTTCAGTTTCCATTATGTGGTTATTAGCCTAGTAGTATATTGTACTGCCGAATTCATGAAGGCAGAAACGCGTATACAGTTAACAAAAAGCTACTACGTTACTGTTGTGTTTTTAGCCCGGTAAAAGTAATAAGATATCCGAAGACCATCAGAAGAGTGATTCAAAACCTGCAATTTTCCGTTGCTTCATTCAACACAAAAACATTCAGCAACGGTTATATGTTTAAAAGACTGTGAATTTGGTGCTCGAGTTCAGCTTTCAAAGTTCTGTTCCGCACACAAGGATGAAGGAAATCCACAAATTTTTTTCTTCTTCCATCTACATTAGTCCAAAAAAACGTTATGTTTTTCTACGATTTTTTGTGCCATTTCGATGGATATGCAGACTGGAAATAAGGAGACCAAAATGAAGCTTTTTAGCTCTGAAGACAACTGGTTTTGATTAAAGACTATGACGTCACAATGAACTGTTTCATATATGCTGCATTTTTTGTTCAGTTTCTAACTAGTGGTTATTAACCTAATAATACACTGTACTCACAAAGCCATGAAGGCAGAAACGCGTTTACAGTTAACAAAAAGCTACTACGTTACTGTTGTGTTTTTAGCCCAGTAAAAGTAATAAGATATCCGAAAACCAAATGAAAAGTGATCCAACACCTGCAATCTTCGATTACTTGCTTCAATACAAAAACATTCAGCAACGGTTATATGTATGGAAGACTGTAAATTTGGTGTTCGAGTTCAGCTTTTAAAGTTCTGTTCCGCACACGAGCATGAGGGAAATCCACAAATTACTTTCTTCTTCCATCTACATTAGTCCAGGGAGACGGTATGTGTTCCTAGGACCTTTTGTGCCATTTTGATGGATATGCAGACTGAAAATAAGGATACCGGGATAGAACTCATATTTCCTGAAGACAACTTTTATTACTAAAATTGATGACGTCATAATGAAATGTTTTATATCTGCTGCATTTTTTGTTCAGTTTCCGTTATGTGGTTATTAGACTAGTAGTATACTGTACTGACGAAGCCATGAAGGCAGAAACGCGTATACAGTTAACAAAAGCTATTTTCGTTGCTGTTGTGTTTTTAGTTCAGTAACACTAATAAGATATCCGAAAACCAAGTGAAGAGTGATTGAACACCTGCAATCTTCGATTACTTGCTTCAACACAAAAACATTCAGCAACGGTTATATGTATAAAAAACTGTAATGTTGGTGTTTCAGTTCAGTTTTCAAAGTTCTGTTCCGCACACAAGGATGAAGGAAGTCCACAAATTACTTTCTTCTTCTATCCATATTAGTCCAGGGATACCGTATGTGTGCCTAACACCCTTTGTGGCGTTTTGAGGGATATGCAGATTGGAAATAAGAATACCAAAATGAAACTCATCAGCTCTGAAGACAACTGTTTATGATTAAAAATTATGACGTCTGAATGAATTGTTTCATATCTGCTGCATTTTTTGTTCAGTTTCCATTATGTGGTTATTAGCGTAGTAATAAACTGTACTGACGAAACGATGAAAGCAAAAACGCGCATACAGTTAACAAAAAACTACTACGTTACTGTTGTGTTTTTACCCCAGTAAAAGTAATAAGATATACGAAAACCAAATGAAGAACGATTTAACACCTGCAATCTTCGATTACTTGTTTCAACACAAAAACACTCAGCAACGGTTATATGTATAGAAGACTGTAAATTTGGTGTTCGAGTTCAGCTTTCAAAGTTCTGTTCCGCACACAAGGATGAAGGAAACCCACAAATTACTTTCTTCTTCCATCTGCATTAATCCAAGGAGACGGTATGTGTTCTTAGGCCTTTTGTGCCATTTCGATGGATATGCAAATTGGAAATAAGGTTACCGGGGTTAAATTCATATGCTTTGAAGACAACTGTTTATGACTAAAATATTATGACGTCTAATTGAATTGTTTCATATCTGCTGCTATTTTTGTTCAGTTTCCATTATGTGGTTATTAGCCTAGTGGTATACTGCACTGACGAAGCCATGAAGGCAGAAACGCGTATACAGTTAACAAACAGCTACTGTGTTACTGTTGTGTTTTTAGCCCAGTAAAAGTAATAAGATATCCGAAGACCAAGTGAAGAGTGATTCAACACTTGCATTTTTCGATTACTTGGTTTAACACAACACATTCAGCAACGGTTATATGTAGAGAAGACTGCAAATTTGGTGTTCGAGTTCAGCTTTTAAAGTTCTGTTCCGCACACAAAATCGAAGGAAATCCACAAATTATTTTCTTTTTTCGTCTACATTATTCCAGGGAGACGGTATGTGTTCCTAGGACCCTTTGTGCCATTTCGATGAATATGCAAATTGGAAAAAAAGGATACCAAAATGAAGTTTCCATGCTTTGAAAACAACTGTTTATGACTAAAATTTATGACGTCATATTGAATTGTTTCATATCTGCCGTATTTTTTGTTCAGTTTCCATTATGTGGTTATTAGCCTAGTAGTATACTGTACTGACGAAGCCATGAAAGCAGAAACGCGTATACAGTTAACAACAAGCTACTACGTTACTGTTGTGTTTTTAGCCCAGTAAAAGTAATAAGATATCCGAACACCAAGTGAAAAGTGATTCAACACCTGCAATCTTCGATTACTTGCTTCAACACAAAAACATTCAGCAACGGTTATTTGTATAAAAGACTGTAAATTTGGTGTTCGAGTTCAGGTTTTAAAGTTCTGTTCCGCACACAAGATTAAAAAAAAACCACAAATCACTTTCTTCTTCCATCTGCTTAAGTCCAGGGAGACGGTATGTGTTCCTAGGACCCTTTGTGCCATTTCGTTGGATATGCAGATTGGAAATAAGGAAACCGGCATAAAATTTCCATGCTCTGAAGACAACTGTTAATGACTAAAATTTATGACGCATGAATGAACTGTTTCATATTTGCTGCATTTTTTGTTCAGTTTCCATTATGTGGTTATTAGCCTAGTAGTATATTGTACTGACGAAGCCATGAAAGCAGAAACGCGTATACAGTTGACAAAAAGCTACTACGTTACTGTTGTGTGTTTAGCCCAGTAAAAGTAATAAGATATCCGAAAACCAAATGAAGAGTGATTCAACACCTGCAATCTTCGATTACTTGCTTCAACACAAAAACATTCAGCAACGGTTATATGTATACAAGACTGTAAACTTGGTGCTCGAGTTCAGCTTCCAAAGTTCTGTTCCGCACACAAGGATGAAGGAAATCCACAAAATACTTTTTTCTTCCATCTACATTAGTCCAAAAAAACGGTATGTTTTTTTAAGACCTATCGTGCCATTTCGAGGAAAATATGCAGACTGGAAATAAGGAGACCAAAAAGAAATCCTTATGCTCTAAAGACAACTGGTTATGACTAAAGACTATGACGTCACAGTTAACTGTTTCATATCTGCTGCAATTTTTGTTCAGTTTTTAATTAGTGGTTATTAGCTTAGTAGTATACTCTACTGACGAAGCCATGAAGGCAGAAACGCGTATACAAATAACAAAAAGCTACTACGTTACTGTTGTGTTTTTAGCCCAGTAAAAGTAATAAGATATCCGAAAACCAAGTGAAGAGTGATTCAACACTTGCAATCTTCGATTATTTGCTTCAACACAAAAACATTCAGCAGCGGTTATATATATGGAAGACTGTAAGTTTGGTGTTCGAGTTCAGCTTTTAAAGTTCTTTTCCGCAAACAAGGATGAAGGAAATCCGCAAATTACTTTCTTTTTTCATCTGCATTAGTCCAGGGAGACCGTATGTGTTTCTAAGATTTTTGTGCCATTTCGATGGATTTGTAGATGGGAAATAAAGATACCGGGATAAAACTCACATGCCCAGAAAACAACTGTGTATGACTAAAATTTATGACGTCATAATGATATGTTTAATATCTGCCGCCATTTTCGTTCAGTTTCCATTATGTGGTTATTAGTTTATTAGTATACTTTACTGACGAAACCATCAAAGCAGAAACGCGTATACAAGTAACAAAACACTACTACGTTACTGTTGTGTTTTTAACCCAGTAAAAGTAATAAGATATCCGAAAACCAAGTGAAAAGTGATTCAACACCTGCAATTTTCGATTACTTGCTTTAACACAAAAACATTCAGCAACGGTTATATGTATGGAAGACTGTAAATTTGGTGTTCGAGTTCAGCTTTTAAAGTTCTGTTCCGCACACTAGGATGAAAGAAATCCACAAATTATTTTCTTTTTTTTTTATTTACATTAGTCCAGTGAGACGGTATGTGTTCCTAGGACCCTTTGTGCCATTTCGATGGATCTGCAGATTGGAAATAAGGATACCGGGATAAAACTCATATGCCCCGAAAACAACTGTTTATGACTAAAATTTATGACGTCATAATGAATTGTTTCATATCTGCTGCATTTTTTGTTCAGTTTCCTTTATGTGGTTATTAGCCTAGTAGTATACTGTGCTGACGAAGCCATGAAGGCAGAAACGCGTATACAGTTACCAAAAAGCTACTACGTTACTGTTGTGTTTTTAGCCCAGTAAAAGTACTAAAATATCCAAAACAAAAGTGAAAAAGGATTCAACACCTGCAATCTTCGATTACTTGCTTCAACACAAAAACATTCAGCAACGGTTATATGTATGGAAAACTGTAATTTTGGTGTTCGAGTTCAACTTTTAAAGTTCCTTACCGCACACAAGGATGAAGGAAATCCACGAATTACTTTCTTCTTCCATCTACATTAGTCCAGGAAAACGGTATGTGTTTCTAGGACCCTTTGAGCCATTTCGATGGATTTTAAGTTTGGAAACAAGGATACCGGGATAGAACTCATATGCCCTGAAGACAACTGTTTATGACTAAAAGTTTTGACGTCATAATGAATTGTTTCATACCTGCTGCATTTTTTGTTCAGTTTCCGTTTTGTGGTTATTAGCTTAATGGCATACTGTACTGACAAAAGCATGAAAGCAGAAACGCGTATACAGTTAACAAACAGCTACTACATTATTGTTGTGTCTTTAGCCCAGTAAAAGTAATAAAATATCCGAAAACCAAGTGAAGAGTGATTCAACACCTGCAATCTTCGATTACTTGCTTCAACACAAAAACATTCAGCAACGATTCTATGTATAGAAGACTGTAACTTTGGTGTTCGAGTTCAGTTTTCATAGTTCTGTTCCGCACACAAGGATGAAGGAATACCACAAATTACTTCCTTCTTCCATCTACATTAATTCAAAGAAAAGGTGTGTGTTCCTAAAACCTTTTAAGCCTTTTCGATGGATATGCAGATTGGAAATAAGCATACCAAAATAGAACTCATATGCCTTGAAGACAATTGTTTATGACTAAAATTTATGACGTCATAATGAATTGTTTGATAATTGCTGCATTTTTTGTTCAGTTTCCATTATGTGGTTATTAGCCTAGTAGTATACTGTACTGACGAAGCCATGAAAGCAGAAACGCGTTCACAGTTAACAAAAAGTTGCTACGTTATTGTTGTGTTTTTAGCCCAGTAAAAGTAATAAGATATCCGAAAACCAAATGAAAAGTGATTCAACACCTGCAATCTTCGATTATTTGCTTTAACACAAAAACATTCAGCAACGGTTATATGTATAGAAGACTGTAACTTTGGTGTTCGAGTTCAGCTTTCAAAGTTTTGTTCCGCACACAAGGATGAAGGAAATCCACAAATTATTTTCTTCTTCCATCTACATTAGTCCACGGAGACGGTATGTGTTCTTAAGACCTTTTGTGCCATTTCGATGGATATGCAGATTGGAAATAAGGATACCGGGATAAAACTCATATGCCCTGAAAACAACTGTTTATGACTAAAACTCATGACGTCATAATGAATTGTTTCATATCTGCTGCATTTTTTGTTCAGTTTCCATTATGTGGTTATTAGCCTAGTAGTATACTGTACTGACGAAGCCATGAAGGCAGAAACGCGTATACAGTTAACAAAAAGCTACTACGTTTCTGTTGTGTTTTTAGCCCAGTAAAAGTACTAAAATATCCGAAAACCAATTGAAGAAAGAATCAACACCTGCAATCTTCGATTACTTGCTTCAACACAAAAACATTCAGCAACGGTTATATGTATAGAAGACTGTAAATTTGGTGTTCGAGTTCAGGTTTTAAAGTACTGTTCCGCAAACAAGGATGAAGGAAATCCACAAACTTCTTTTTTCTTCCATCTACTTTAATCCAAAGAAACGGTATGTGTTCCTAGGACCCTTTGTGCTGTTTTGTAGGATATGCAGATTGGAACTAAAGATACCGGGATAGAACTCATATGCCCTGAAGACAACTGTTTATGATTACAATTTATGACGTCGAAATAAATTGTTGCATATCTGCTGCATTTTTTGTTCAGTTTCCATTATGTGGTTATTAGCCTAGTAGTATACTGTACTGACGAAACCATGAAGGCAGAAACGCGTTTACAGTTAACAAAAAGCTACTACGTTACTGTTGTGCGTTTAACTTCGTAAAAATAATAAAATAACCGAAGACCAAGTGAAGAGTGATTCAACACCTGCAATCTTCGATTGTTTGCTTGAACACAAAAACATTCAGCAACGGTTATATGTATAGAAGACTGTAATTGTGGTGTTCGAGTTCAGTTTTTAAAGTTCTGTTCCGCACACAAAGATGAAGGAAATCCACAAATTACTTTCTTCTTCCATTTGCATTAATCCAGAAAGACGGTATGTGTTCCTACGACCCTTTGTGCCATTTCGATGGAGATGCAGTTTGGAAATAAGGTTACCAAAATAGAATTCATATGCCCTGAAGACAACTGTTTATGTTTAAAGAATATGACGTCACATTGATTTTTTGTTCAGTTTCCATTATGTGGTTATTAGTTTAGTAGTATACTGTACTGACGAAGCCATGAAAGCAGAAACGCGTATGCAGTTACCAAAAAGCCACTTCGGTTTTGTTGTGTTTTTAGCCCAGTAAAAATAATAAGATATCCGAAAACCAAGTGAAGAATGATTCAACACCTGCAATCTTCTATCACTTGCTTCAACACAAAAACATTCAGCAACGGTTATATGTATAGAAGACTGTAAATTTGGTGTTTCAGTTCAGATTTCAAACTTCTGTTCCGCACTCAAGGATGAAGGAAAGCCACAAATTATTTATTTTTTTTTTCTAGATTAGTCCAGGGAGACGGTATGTGTTTTTAGGACCCTTTGTGCCGTTTCGTTGGATATGCAGATTGGAAAAATAAATACCAAATTGAAACTCATACGCTCTGAAGACAACTGTTTATGATTAAAACTCATGACGTCACAACGATATGTTTCATATCTGCTGCATTTTTTGTTCAGTTTCCATTATGTGGTTATTAGCCTAGTAGTATATTGTATTGACGAAGCCATGAAGGCAGAAACGCGTTCACCGTTAACAAAAAGCTACTACGTTATTGTTGTGTTTTTAGGCCAGTAAAAGTAATAAAATATCCGAAAACCAAGTGAAAAGTGATTCAACACCTGCAATCTTCGATTACTTGCTTCAACACAAAAACATTCAGCAACGGTTATACGTATGGAAGACTGTAAATTTGGTGTTCGAGTTCAGCTTTTAAAGTTCTGTTCCGCACACAAGGATGAAGGAAATCCACAAATTACTTTCTTTTTCTCAATACATTAGTCCAGGGAGACGGTGTGTGTTTTTAGGACCCTTTGTGCCATTTCGATGGATATGCAAAATGTAAATAAAATTACCAAGATAAAACTCATAAATCTTGAAAACAACTGTTTATGACTAAAATTTATGACGTCATAATGATATGTTTCATATCTGCTGCATTTTTTGTTCAGTTTCCATTATGTGGTTATTAGCCTAGTAGTTTACTGTACTGACGAAGCCATGAAAACAGAAACGCGTATACCCTTAAAAAAACGCTACTACGTTACTGTTGTGTTTTTAGCCCAGTAAAAATAATAAGATATCCGAAGACCAAGTGAAGATTGATTTAACACCTGCAATTTTCCATTTTTTGCTTTAACACAAAAACATTCAGCAACGGTTATATGTATAGACGACTGTAAAGTTGGTGTTCGAGTTCAGCTTTTAAAGTTCTGTTCCGCAAACAAGGATGAAGGAAATCCACAAATTAGTTTTTTCTTCCATCTACATTAGTCCAGGGAAACGGTATGTGTTCCTAGGACCTTTTGTACCATTTCGATGGATATGCAGATGGGAAATAAAGATACCGAGATAGAACTCATATGCTTTGAAGACAACTGTTTATGACTAAACCTTATGACGTCATAATGAATTGTTTCATATCTGCTGCATTTTTTGTTCAGTTTCCGTTCGGTGCTTATTAACCTAGTAGTATACTGTACTGACGAAGCCATGAAAGCAGAAACGCGTATACAGTTAACAAAAAACTACTACGTTACTGTTGTGTTTTTAGCCCAGTAAAAATAATAAGATATCCGAAAATTAGGTGAAGAGTGAGTCAACACCTGCAATCTTCGATTACTTGCTTCAACACAAAAACATTCAGCAACGGTTATATGTATAGAAGACTGTAAATTTGGTGCTCGAGTTCAGCTTTTAAAGTACGGTTCCGCACACAAGGATGAAGGAAAACCACTAATTATTTTCTTTTTCTATCTACATTAGTCCAGGGAAACGGTATGTGTTCCTAGGACCTTTTGTGCCGGATCGATGGATATGCAGATTGGAAATAAGGATACCGGGATAGAATTCATATGCCCTGAAGACAACTGTTTATGATTAAAATTTGTGACGTCATAATGAATTGTTTCATATCTGCTGCATTTTTTGTTCAGTTTCCATTATGTGGTTATTAGCCTAGTAGTATATTAAATTGACGAAGCCATGAAAGCAGAAACGCGTATACAGTTAACAAAAAGCTACTACGTTACTGTTGTGTTTTTAGCCCAGTAAAAGTAATAAGATATCCGAACACCAAGTGAAGAGTGATGCAACACTTGCAATCTTCGATTACTTGCTTCAACACAAAAACATTCAGCAACGGTTATATGTATAGAAAACTGTAAATTTGTTGCTCGGATTCAGCTTTTAAAGTTCTGTTCCGCAAACAAGGATGAAGGAAATCCACAAATTACTTTCTTCTTCCATCTACATTAGTCCAGGGAAACGGTATGTGTTCCTAGGACCCTTTGTGCTGTTTTGTAGGATATGCAGATTGGAACTAAAGATACCGGGATAGAACTCATATGCCCTGAAGACAACTGTTTATGATTACAATTTATGACGTCGAAATAAATTGTTGCATATCTGCTGCATTTTTTGTTCAGTTTCCATTATGTGGTTATTAGCCTAGTAGTATACTGTACTGACGAAACCATGAAGGCAGAAACGCGTTTACAGTTAACAAAAAGCTACTACGTTACTGTTGTGCGTTTAACTTCGTAAAAATAATAAAATATCCGAAGACCAAGTGAAGAGTGATTCAACACCTGCAATCTTCGATTATTTGCTTGAACACAAAAACATTCAGCAACGGTTATATGTATAGAAGACTGTAATTGTGGTGTTCGAGTTCAGTTTTTAAAGTTCTGTTCCGCACACAAAGATGAAGGAATTCCACAAATTACTTTCTTCTTCCATTTGCATTAATCCAGAAAGACGGTATGTGTTCCTACGACCCTTTGTGCCATTTCGATGGAGATGCAGTTTGGAAATAAGGTTACCAAAATAGAATTCATATGCCCTGAAGACAACTGTTTATGTTTAAAGAATATGACGTCACATTGATTTTTTGTTCAGTTTCCATTATGTGGTTATTAGTTTAGTAGTATACTGTACTGACGAAGCCATGAAAGCAGAAACGCGTATGCAGTTACCAAAAAGCCACTTCGGTTTTGTTGTGTTTTTAGCCCAGTAAAAATAATAAGATATCCGAAAACCAAGTGAAGAATGATTCAACACCTGCAATCTTCTATCACTTGCTTCAACACAAAAACATTCAGCAACGGTTATATGTATAGAAGACTGTAAATTTGGTGTTTCAGTTCAGATTTCAAACTTCTGTTCCGCACTCAAGGATGAAGGAAAGCCACAAATTATTTATTTTTTTTTTCTAGATTAGTCCAGGGAGACGGTATGTGTTTTTAGGACCCTTTGTGCCGTTTCGTTGGATATGCAGATTGGAAAAATAAATACCAAATTGAAACTCATACGCTCTGAAGACAACTGTTTATGATTAAAACTCATGACGTCACAACGATATGTTTCATATCTGCTGCATTTTTTGTTCAGTTTCCATTATGTGGTTATTAGCCTAGTAGTATATTGTATTGACGAAGCCATGAAGGCAGAAACGCGTTCACCGTTAACAAAAAGCTACTACGTTATTGTTGTGTTTTTAGGCCAGTAAAAGTAATAAAATATCCGAAAACCAAGTGAAGAGTGATTCAACACCTGCAATCTTCGATTACTTGCTTCAACACAAAAACATTCAGCAACGGTTATACGTATGGAAGACTGTAAATTTGGTGTTCGAGTTCAGCTTTTAAAGTTCTGTTCCGCACACAAGGATGAAGGAAATCCACAAATTACTTTCTTTTTCTCAATACATTAGTCCAAGGAGACGGTGTGTGTTTTTAGGACCCTTTGTGCCATTTCGATGGATATGCAAAATGTAAATAAAATTACCAAGATAAAACTCATAAATCTTGAAAACAACTGTTTATGACTAAAATTTATGACGTCATAATGATATGTTTCATATCTGCTGCATTTTTTGTTCAGTTTCCATTATGTGGTTATTAGCCTAGTAGTTTACTGTACTGACGAAGCCATGAAAACAGAAACGCGTATACCCTTAAAAAAACGCTACTACGTTACTGTTGTGTTTTTAGCCCAGTAAAAGTAATAAGATATCCGAAGACCAAGTGAAGATTGATTTAACACCTGCAATTTTCCATTTTTTGCTTCAACACAAAAACATTCAGCAACGGTTATATGTATAGACGACTGTAAAGTTGGTGTTCGAGTTCAGCTTTTAAAGTTCTGTTCCGCAAACAAGGATGAAGGAAAGCCACAAATTAGTTTTTTCTTCCATCTACATTAGTCCAGGGAAACGGTATGTGTTCCTAGGACCTTTTGTACCATTTCGATGGATATGCAGATGGGAAATAAAGATACCGAGATAGAACTCATATGCTTTGAAGACAACTGTTTATGACTAAACCTTATGACGTCATAATGAATTGTTTCATATCTGCTGCATTTTTTGTTCAGTTTCCGTTCGGTGCTTATTAACCTAGTAGTATACTGTACTGACGAAGCCATGAAAGCAGAAACGCGTATACAGTTAACAAAAAACTACTACGTTACTGTTGTGTTTTTAGCCCAGTAAAAATAATAAGATATCCGAAAATTAGGTGAAGAGTGAGTCAACACCTGCAATCTTCGATTACTTGCTTCAACACAAAAACATTCAGCAACGGTTATATGTATAGAAGACTGTAAATTTGGTGCTCGAGTTCAGCTTTTAAAGTACGGTTCCGCACACAAGGATGAAGGAAAACCACTAATTATTTTCTTTTTCTATCTACATTAGTCCAGGGAAACGGTATGTGTTCCTAGGACCTTTTGTGCCGGATCGATGGATATGCAGATTGGAAATAAGGATACCGGGATAGAATTCATATGCCCTGAAGACAACTGTTTATGATTAAAATTTGTGACGTCATAATGAATTGTTTCATATCTGCTGCATTTTTTGTTCAGTTTCCATTATGTGGTTATTAGCCTAGTAGTATATTAAATTGACGAAGCCATGAAAGCAGAAACGCGTATACAGTTAACAAAAAGCTACTACGTTACTGTTGTGTTTTTAGCCCAGTAAAAGTAATAAGATATCCGAACACCAAGTGAAGAGTGATGCAACACCTGCAATCTTCGATTACTTGCTTCAACACAAAAACATTCAGCAACGGTTATATGTATAGAAAACTGTAAATTTGTTGCTCGGATTCAGCTTTTAAAGTTCTGTTCCGCACACAAGGATGAAGGAAATCCACAAATTACTTTCTTCTTCCATCTACATTAGTCCAGGGAAACGGTATGTGTTCCTAGGACCCTTTGTGCAATTTCGATGGTATTGCAGATTGGAAATAAAGATACCGGGATGGAACTCATATGCCCTGAAAGCAACTGTTTATGATTAAAGTTTATGACGTCATAATGAATTGTTTCATATCTGCTGCATTTTTTGTTCAGTTTCCATTTAGTGGTTATTAGCTTATTAGTAAGCTGTACTGACGATACCATGAAAGCAGAAACGCGTATACAGTTAACAAAAAACTACTACGTTACTGTTGTGTTTTTAGCCCAATAAAAGTAATAAGATATCCGAAAACCAAGTGAAGAGTGAGTCAACACCTGCAATCTTCGATTATTTGCTTCAACACAAAAACATTCAGCAACGGTTATGTGTATAGAAGACTGTAATTTTAGTGTTCGAGTTCAGCTTTTAAATTTCTGTACCGCACAGAAGGATGAAGGAAATCCACTAATTACTTTCTTCTTCCATCTACATTAGTCCAGGGAGACGGTATGTGTATCTAGGACCCTTTGTGCCGTATCGATGGATATGCAGATTGGAAATAAGGATACCAAATTGAAACTCTAATGCTTTGAAGACAACTGTTTATGACTAAAATTTATGACGTCACAATGAATTGTTTCATATCTGCTGCATTTTCTGTTCAGTTTCCATTATGTGGTTATTAGTTTAGTAGTATATTGTACTGACGAAGCCATAAAAGCAGAAACGCGTATACAGTTAACAAAAAGCTACTACGTTACTGTTGTGTTTTTAGCCCAGTAAAAGTAATAAGATATCCGAAAACCAATAGAAAAGTGATTCAACACCTGCAATCTTCGATTACTTGCTTCCACACAAAAACATTCAGCACAAGTTATATGTATAGAAGACTGTAAAATTTGGTGCTCGAGTTCAGTTTTTCAAGTTCTGTTCCGCACACAAGAATAAAAGAAATCCACAAATTGTTTTTCTCCTCCATCTACATCAGACCAGGGAGACGGCATGTGTTCCTAGGACCCTTTGTGCCATTTCGATGTATATGCAGATTGGAAACAAGGATACCGGCATGAAATTCATATGCCCTGAAGACAACTGTTTATGACTAAACTTTATGACGTCAAAATGAATTGTTTCATATCTGCTGCATTTTTTGTTCAGTTTCCATTATGTGGTTATTAGCCTAGTAATATACTGTACTGACGAAGCCATGAAAGCAGAAACGCGTATACAGTTAACAAAAAACTACTACGTTACTGTTGTGTTTTTAGCCCAGTAAAAGTAATAAGATATCCAAAGACCAAGTGAAGAGTGATTCAACACCTGCAATCTTCGATTACTTGCTTCAACACAAAAACATTCAGCAACGGTTGTATGTATACAAGACTGTAAATTTGGTGTTCGAGTTCAGTTTTTAAAGTTCTGTACCGCAAACAAGGATGAAGGAAATCCACAAATTAATTTTTTTTTCCATCTACATTAGTCCAGGGCAACGGTATGTGTTCCTAGGACCCTTTGTGCCATTTCGATGGATATGCAGATTAAAAACAAAGATACCGGGATATAATTCATATGCTCTGAAAACAACTGTTTATGACTACAATTTATGACGTCATAATGAATTGTTTCATATCTGCTGCAATTTTTGTTCAGTTTCCATTATGTGGTTATTAGCTTAGTAGTATACTGTACTGACGAAGTTATGAAAGCAGAAACGCGTATACAGTTAACAAAAAGCTACTACGTTACTGTTGTGTTTTTAGCCCAGTAAAAGTAATAAGATATCCGAAGACCAAGTGAAGAGTGATTCAACACCTGCAATCTTCCATTACTTGCTTCAACACAAAAACATTCAGCAACGGTTATATGTATAGACGACTGTAACGTTGGTGTTCGAGTTAAGCTTTTAAAGTTCTGTTCCGCAAACAAGGATGAAGGAAATCCACAAATTACTTTCTTCTTCCATCTACATTAGTCCAGGGCAACGGTATGTGTTCCTAGGACCTTTTGTGCCATTTCGATGGATATGCAAATGGGAAATAAAGATACCGAGATAGAACTCATATTCCTTGAAGACAAGTGTTTATGAATAAAATTTATGACGTCATAATGAATTGTTTCATATTTGCTGCAATTTTTGTTCAGTTTCCATTATGTGGTTATTAGTTTAGTAGTATACTGTACTGACGAAGCCATGAAAGCAGAAACGCGTATAAAAATAACAAAAAGCTACTACGTTACTGTTGTGTTTTTAGCCCAGTAAAAGTAATAGGATATCCGAAGACCAAGTGAAGAGTGATTCAACACCTGCAATTTTCCATTACTTGATTCAACACAAAAACATTCAGCAACGGTTATATGTATAAACGACTGCAATTTTGGTGTTCAAGTTCAGCTTTTAAAGTTTTGTTCCGCACACAAGAATGAAGGAAATCCACAAATTACTTTCTTCTTCCATTTACATTAATCCAGGGAGACGGTATGTGTTCCTAGGACTCTTTGTAATTATTCGATGGATATGCAGATTGGAAATAAGGATATTAAGTTGAAACTCATAAGCTCCTAAAACAACTAATTACGAATAAAAATTATGACGTCACATAAAATTGTTTCATATTTGCTGCATTTTTTGTTCAGTTTCCATTATGTGGTTATTAGATTAGTAGTATACTGTACTGACGAAACCATGAAGGCAGAAACGCGTATACAGTTAACAAAAAACTACTACGTTACTGTTGTGTTTTTAGCCCAGTAAAAGTAATAAGATATCCGAAGACCAAGTGAAGAGTGATTCAACACCAGCAATCTTCGATTACTTGCTTCAACACAAAAACATTCAGCAACAGTTATATGTATAGAAGACTGTAAATTTGGTGCTCGAGTTCAGCTTTTAAAGTTCTGTTCCGCACACAAGAATGAAGGAAATCCACAAATTACTTTCTTCTTCCATCTACATTAGTCCAGGGAAACGGTATGTGTTCCTAGGACCCTTTGTGCCATTTCGATGGATATGCAGATTGGAAATAAGGATACCGGGATAGAGTTCATATGCCCTAAAGACAACTGTTTATGACTAAAATTTATGACGTCATCTCGAAATGTTTCATATCTGCTGCATTTTTTGTTCAGTTTCCGTTATGTGGTTATTAGCCTAGTAGCATACTGCATTGACGAAGCCATGAAAGCAGAAACGCGTATACAGTTAACAAAAAACTACTACGTTACTGTTGTGTTTTTAGCCCAGTAAAAATAATAAGATATCCGAAAACCAAGTGAAGAGTGATTTAGCACCTGCAATCTTCGATTACTTGCTTCAACACAAAAACATTCAGAAACGGTTATACGTATAGAAGACTGTAAATTTGGTGTTCGAGTTCAGCTTTTTAAGTTCTGTTCCGCACACAACGATGAAGGAAATCCACAAGTTTTTTTTTTCTTCCATCTACATTATTCCAGGGAGACGGTATGTGTTCCTAGGACCCTTTGTGCCGTTTCGATGGATATGCAGATTGGAAATAAGGATATCAAATTGAATCTCATTTGCTTTGAGGACAACTGTTTATGACTAAAATTTATGACGTCACAATGAATTGTTTCATATCTGCTGCATTTTTTGTTCAGTTTCCATTATGTGGTTATTAGGCTAGTGATATACTGTACTGACGAAGCCATGAAGGAAGAAACGCGTATACAGTTAACAAAAAGCTACTACACTACTGTTGTGTTTTTAGCCCAGTAAAAGTAATAAGATATCCGAACACCAAGTGAAGAGTGATTCAACACCTGCAAACTTCGATTACTTGCTTCAACACAAAAACATTCAGCAACGGTTATAGGTATAGAAGACTGTAAATTTGGTGTTCGAGTTCAGTTTTTAAAATTCTGTATCCAAACCAGGATAAGGGAAATCCACAAATTACTTTCTTCTTCCATCTACATTAGTCCAGGGAAACGGTATGTGTTCCTAGGACTCTTTGTGCCATTTCGATGGTACTGCAGATTGGAAACAAGGATACCGGGATAAAACTCATATGCTCTGAAGACAACTGTTTATGACTAAAAATTATGACGTCAAAATGAATTGTTTCATTTGTGCTGCATTTTTTGTTCAGTTTCCATTGTGTGGTTATTAGCCTAGTAATATACTGTACTGACGAAGCCATGAAAGCAGAAACGCGTATACAGTTAACAAAAAACTACTACGTTACTGTTGTGTTTTTAGCCCAGTAAAAATAATAAGATATCCGAAAATTAGGTGAAGAGTGATTCAACACCTGCAATCTTCGATTACTTGCTTCAGCACAAAAACATTCAGCAACGGTTATATGTATAGAAGACTGTGAATTTGGTGTTCGAGTTCAGGTTTTAAAACTTTGTTCCGCACACAAGGTTTAAGAAAATCCACAAATTACTTTTTTTCTCCATCTACATTAGTCCAGGGAAACGGTATGTGTTCCTAGGACTTTTCTGCCGATTCGATGGATATGCAGAATGGAAATAAGGATACCGGGATGGAACTCATATGCCCTGAAAACAACTGTTTATGATGAATAAAACTTATGACGTCATAATGAATTGTTTCATATCTGCTGCAATTTTTGTTCAGTTTCCGTTATGTGGTTATTAGCTTAGTAGTATACTGTACTGACGAAGCCATGAAAGCAGAAACGCGTATACAATTAACAAAAAGCTACTACGTTACTGTTGTGTTTTTAGCCCAGTAAAAGTAATAAGATATCCGAAAATTAAGTGAAGAGTGATTCAACACCTGCAATCTTCGATTACTTGCTTCAACACAAAAACATTCAGCAACTGTTATATGTATAGACGACTGTAAATTTGGTGCTCGAGTTCAGCTTTTCAAGTTTTGTACCGCACACAAGGATGAAGGAAATCCACAAATAACTTTCTTCTTCCATCTACATTAATCCAGGGAAACGGTATGTGTTCCTAGGACCCTTTGTGCCGTTTCGATGGATTAGCAGATTGGAAATAAGGATACCAAATTGAAACTCATGTGTTTTGAAGACAACTGTTTATGACTAAAAATTATGACGTCATAATGAATCGTTTCATGTCTGCTGCATTTTTTGTTCAGTTTCCGTTATGTGGTTATTAGCTGAGTAATATACTGTACTGACGAAGCCATGAAAGCAGAAACGCGTATACAGTAAACAAAAAACTACTACGTTACTGTTGTGTTTTTAGCCCAGTAAAAGTAATAAGATATCCGAAAACCAAGTGAAGAGTGATTCAACATTTGCAATCTTCGATTACTTGCTTTAACACAAAAACATTCAGCAACGGTTATATGTATAGACGACTGTAAAGTTTGGTGCTCGAGTTCAGCTTTTCAAGTTTTGTACCGCACACAAGGATGAAGGAAATCCACAAATTACTTTCTTCTTCCATCTACATTAGTCCAGAAAAACGGTATGTGTTCCTAGGATTTTTGTGCCGTATCGATGGATATGCAGATTGGAAATAAGGATACCAAAATGAAACTCATATGCTTTGAAGACAACTGTTTATGACTAAAATTTAAGACGTCACAATGAATTGTTTCATATCTGCTGCATTTTTTGTTCAGTTTCCATTATGTGGTTATTAGCCTAGTAGTATACTGTACTGACGAAACCATGAAGGCAGAAACGCGTATACAGTTAACAAAAAGCTACTACGTTACTGTTGTGTTTTTAGCCCAGTAAAAGTAATAAGATATCCGAAGACCAAGTGAAAAGTGAGTCAACACCTGCAATCTTCGATTACTTGCTTAAACACAAAAACATTCAGCAACGGTTATATGTATAGAAGACTGTAAATTTAATGTTCGAGTTCAGCTTTTAAAGTTGCGTACCGCAAACAAGGATGAAGGAAATCCACAAATTACTTTCTTCTTCCATCTATATTAGTCCAGGGAGACGGTATGTGTTCCTAGGACCCTTTGTGCCATTTCGATAGATATGCAGATTGGAAATAAGGATACCAAATTGAAACTCATATGCTTTGAAGACAACTGTTTATGACTAAAATTTATGACGTCACAATGAATTGTTTTATATCTGCTGCATTTTTTGTTCAGTTTCCATTATGTGGTTAATAGCCTAGTAGTATACTGTACTGACGAAGCCATGAAAGCAGAAACGCGTATACAGTTAACAAAAAGCTACTACGTTACTGCTGTGTGTTTAGCCCAGTAAAAGTAATAAGATATCCGAACACCAAGTGAAGAGTGATTCAACGCCTGCAATCTTCGATTACTTGCTTCAACACAAAAACATTCAGCAACGGTTATATGTATAGACGACTGTAAATTTGGTGCTCGAGTTCAGTTTTTAAAGTTCTGTTCCGCACACAAGGATGAAGCAAATCCACAAATTACTTTTTTTTTCCATCTACATTAGTCCAGGGAGACGGTATGTGTTCCTAGGACTTTTTGTGCCATTTCGTTGGATATGCAGATGGGAAATAAGGATACCGGGATAGACATCATACGCCCTGAAGACAACTGTTTATGACTAAAATTTATGACGTCATAATGAAATGTTTCATGTCTGCTGCATTTTTTGTTCAGTTTCCAATATAAGGTTATTAGCCTAGTAGTATACTGTACTGACGAAGCCATGAAGGCAGAAACGCGTATACAGTTAACAAAAAGCTACTACGTTACTATTGTGCGTTTAGCCCAGTAAAAGTAATAAAATATCCGAAGACCAAATGAAGAGTGATTCAACACCTGCAATCTTCGATTACTTGCTTCAACACAAAAACATTCAGCAACGGTTATATGTATAGAAGACTGTAAATTTGGTGTTCGAATTCAGCTTTTAAAGTTCTGTTCCGCACACAAAAATGAAGGAAATCCACAAATTATATTTTTTTTCCATCTGCTTTAATCCAAAGAAATGGTATGTGTTCCTAGGATTCTTTGTGCCATTTCGATTGAAATGCAGATTGGAAATAAGCATACCAAAATGAAACTCATACGTTTTGAAAACAACTGTTTATGACTAAACTCAAAGACGTCATAATGAATTGTTTCATATCTGCTGCATTTTTTGTTCAGTTTCCATTATGTGGTTCATAGCCTAGTAGTATACTGTATTGACGAAGCCATGAAGGCAGAAACGCGTATACAGTTAACAAAAAACTACTATGTTACTGTTGTGTTTCTAGCCCAGTAAAAAAATAAAAATATCCGAAGACCAAGTGAAGAGTGATTCAACACCTGCAATCTTCGATTACTTGCTTCAACACAAAAACATTCAGCAACGGTTATATGTATAGAAGACTGTAAATTTGGTGCTCCAGTTCAGCTTTTAAAGTTCTGTTCCGCACACAAGGATAAAAAAAATACACAAATTACTTTTTTCTTCCATCTACAATAATCCAAAAAAAGGGTATGTGTTTCTAAAGACCTTTTGGCCAATTCGACGGATATGCAGATTGGAAATAAGGATACCAAGAAAGAAGACAAAAACCTTGAAAACAACTGTTTATGACTAAAGATTATGACGTCACCTTGATTTTTTGTTTTGTTTTCATTATGTGGTTTTTAGCTTAGTAGCACACTGTACTGACGAAGCCATGAAGGCAGAAACGCGTATATAGTTAACAAAAAACCACTGCGGTACTTTTGTGTTTTTAGCCCAGTAAAAGTAATAAGATATCCGAAAACCAAGTGAAGAGTGATTCAACACCAGCAATCTTCGATTACTTGTTTCAACACAAAAACATTCAGCAACGGTTGCATGTATAGAAGACTGTAATGGTGGTGTTTCAGTTCAGATTTAAAAACTTCTGTTCCGCACACAAGGTCGAAGGATATCCACAAATTGGAATCTTCTTCCATCTACAATAATCCATGTCTGACGAAACCATGAAGGCAGAAACGCGTATACAGTTAACAAAAAGCTACTACGTTACTGTTGTGTTTTTAGCCCAGTAAAACATAAGATATCCGAACACCAAGTGAAGAGTGATTCAACACCTGCAATCTTCGATTACTTGCTTCAACACAAAAACATTCAGCAACGGTTATATGTATAGACGACTGTAAAGTTTGGTGCTCGAGTTCAGCTTTTCAAGTTTTGTACCGCACACAAGGATGAAGGAAATCCACAAATTACTTTCTTCTTCCATCTACATTAGTCCAGAAAAACGGTATGTGTTCCTAGGATTTTTGTGCCGTATCGATGGATATGCAGATTGGAAATAAGGATACCAAAATGAAACTCATATGCTTTGAAGACAACTGTTTATGACTAAAATTTAAGACGTCACAATGAATTGTTTCATATCTGCTGCATTTTTTGTTCAGTTTCCATTATGTGGTTATTAGCCTAGTAGTATACTGTACTGACGAAACCATGAAGGCAGAAACGCGTATACAGTTAACAAAAAGCTACTACGTTACTGTTGTGTTTTTAGCCCAGTAAAAGTAATAAGATATCCGAAGACCAAGTGAAAAGTGAGTCAACACCTGCAATCTTCGATTACTTGCTTAAACACAAAAACATTCAGCAACGGTTATATGTATAGAAGACTGTAAATTTAATGTTCGAGTTCAGCTTTTAAAGTTGCGTACCGCAAACAAGGATGAAGGAAATCCACAAATTACTTTCTTCTTCCATCTATATTAGTCCAGGGAGACGGTATGTGTTCCTAGGACCCTTTGTGCCATTTCGATAGATATGCAGATTGGAAATAAGGATACCAAATTGAAACTCATATGCTTTGAAGACAACTGTTTATGACTAAAATTTATGACGTCACAATGAATTGTTTTATATCTGCTGCATTTTTTGTTCAGTTTCCATTATGTGGTTAATAGCCTAGTAGTATACTGTACTGACGAAGCCATGAAAGCAGAAACGCGTATACAGTTAACAAAAAGCTACTACGTTACTGCTGTGTGTTTAGCCCAGTAAAAGTAATAAGATATCCGAACACCAAGTGAAGAGTGATTCAACACCTGCAATCTTCGATTACTTGCTTCAACACAAAAACATTCAGCAACGGTTATATGTATAGAAGACTGTAATTTTGGTGCTCGAGTTCAGCTTTTAAAGTTCTGTACCGCACACAAGAATGAAGGAAATCCACAAATTACTTTCTTCTTCCATCTACATTAGTCCAGGGAGACGGTATGTGTTCCTAGGACCCTTTGTGCCATTTCGATGGATATGCAGAATAAAAATAAGGATACCGGGATGAAATTCATATGCCCTGAAAACAACTGTTTATGACTGAAGTTTATGACGTCATAATGATTTGTTTCACATCTGCTGCATTTTTTGTTCAGTTTCCATTATGTGGTTATTAGCCTAGTAGTATACTGTACTGACGAAGCCATGAAAGCAGAAACGCGTATACAAATAATAAAAAAAAAAAATAAAAAAAAATTGAGGTTATTTCAAATTATACTGAACAGAATTATCAACGGTAATTGAAAGAGACTGCGAAGTAAGCTTGCGTTTTTCGAGTCAGCAGCCACTTGTTAAAAATGTCAAATGCGATCGGCTCCAGACGCGAATCGAACCCGCCACGCAGGATCTGTCACTTGCGTTCGACACCGCTAGGCCATGTTGCAGACAAAAAGCTACTTCGTTACTGTTGTGTTTTTAGCCCAGTAAAAGTAATAAGATATCCGAACACCAAGTGAAGAATGATTCAACATCTGCAATCTTCGATTACTTGCTTCAACAAAAACATTCAGCAACGGTATATGTATAGAAGACTGTAATTTTGGTGCTCGAGTTCAGCTTTTAAAATTCTGTTCCGCACACAAGATTGAAGGAAATCCACAAATTAATTTCTTCTTCCATCTACATTAGTCCAGGGAAACGGTATGTGTTCCTAGGACCCTTTGTGCCATTTCGATGGATATGCAGATTGGAAATAAGGATACCGGGATGGAACTCATATGCCCTGAAGGCAATTGTTTATGACTAAAATTTATCACGTCATAATGAATTGTTTCATATCTGCTGAATTTTTTGTTCAGTTTCCATTATGTGGTTATTAGCCTAGTAGTATACTGTACTGACGAAGCCATGAAAGCAGAAACGCGTATACAGTTAACAAAAAGCTACTACGTTACTGTTGTGTTTTTAGCCCAGTAAAAGTAATAAGATATCCGAAAACCAAGTGAAAAGTGATTCAACACCTGCAATCTTCGATTACTTGCTTTAACACAAAAACATTCAGCAACGGTTATGTGTATAGAAGACTGTAAATTTGGTGCTCGAGTTCAGTTTTTAAAGTTCTGTACCGCACAGAAGGATGAAGGAAATCCACAAATTACTTTCTTCTTCCATCTACATTAGTCCAGGGAAACCGTATGTGTATCTAGGACCCTTTTTGCCGTATCGATGGATATGCAGATTCGAAATAAGGATACCAAATTGAAACTCTAATGCTTTGAAGACAACTGTTTATGACTAAAATTTATGACGTCACAATGAATTGTTTCATATCTGCTGCATTTTTTGTTCAGTTTCCATTATGTGGTTATTAGCCTAGTAGTATACTGTACTGACGAAGCCATGAAGGCAGAAACGCGTATACAGTTAACAAAAAACCACTACGTTGCTGTTGTGTTTTTAGCCCAGTAAAAGTAATAAGTAATCCGAATACCAATAGAAAAATGATTCAACACCTGCAATCTTCGATTACTTGCTTCAACACAAAAACATTCAGCAACGGTTATATGTATAGAAGACTGTAAATTTGGTGCTCGAGTTCAGCTTTTAAAGTTCTGTTCCGCACACAAGGATGAAGGAAATCCACAAATTACTTTCTTCTTCCATCTACATTAGTCCAGAGAGACGGTATGTGTATCTAGAACTCTTTGTTCCATTTCGATGGATATGCAGATTGGAAATAAGGATACCGGGATGAAATTCATATGCCCTGAAGACAACTGTTTATGACTAGAATTTATGACGTCATCATGAATTGTTTCATATCTGCTGCATTTTTTGTTCAGTTTCCATTATGTGGTTATTAGTCTAATAGTATACTGTACTGACGAAGCCATGAAGGCAGAAACGCGTATACAGTTAACAAAAAGCTACTACGTTACTGTTGTGTTTTTAACCCAGTAGGAATAATAAGATATCCGAACACCAAGTGAAGAGTGATTCAACACTTGCAATCTTCCATTACTTGATTCAACACAAAAACATTCAGCAACGGTTATATGTACAAAAGACTGCAATTTTGGTGTTCAAGTTCAGCTTTTAAAGTTCTGTTCCGCACACAAGGATGAAGGAATACCACAAATTACTTTCTTCTTCCATCTACATTAGTCCAGGGAGACGGTATGTGTTCCTAGGACACTTTGTGCCATTTCAATGGATATGCAGATTGAAAATAAGCATATTAAAATGAAACTCATATGCTCTTAAGACAACTGTTTATGACTAAAAATTATGACGTCACAAAAAATTGTTTCATATTTGCTGCATTTTTTGTTCAGTTTCCATTATGTGGTTATTAGATTAGTAGTATACTGTACTGACGAAACCATGAAGGCAGAAACGCGTATACAGTTAACAAAAAACCACTACGTTACTGTTGTGTTTTTAGCCCAGTAAAAGTAATAAGATATCCGAAGACCAAGTGAAGAGTGATTCAACACCTGCAATCTTCGATTACTTGCTTCAACACAAAAACATTCAGCAACGGTTATATGTATAAACGACTGTAATGTTGGTGTTCGAGTTCAGCTTTTAAAGTTGCGTACCGCAAACAAGGATGAAAGAAATCCACAAATTACTTTCTTCTTTCATCTACATTAGTCCAGGGAGACGGTATGTGTTCCTAAGACCCCTTGTGCCATTTCGATGGATATGCAGATTGGAAACAAAGATACCGAGATAGAACTCATATGCCTTGAAGACAACTGTTTATGACTAAAATTTATGACGTCATCATGAATTGTTTCATATCTGCTGCATTTTTTGTTCAGTTTCCATTATGTGGTTATTAGCCTAGTAATATACTGTACTGACGAAGCCATGAAAGCAGAAACGCGTATACAGTTAACAAAAAACTACTACGTTACTGTTGTGTTATAAGCTCAGTAAAAATAATAAGATATCCGAAGACCAAGTGAAGAGTGATTCAACACCTGCAATCTTCGATTACTTGCTTCAACACAAAAACATTCAGCAACGGTTATATGCATAAACGACTGAAACTTTGGTGCTCGTGTTCAGCGTTTAAAGTTCTGTTCCGCACACAAGGATGAAGGAAATCCACAAATTACTTTCTTCTTCCAACTACATTAGTCCAGGGAAACGGTATGTGTTCCTAGGACCCTTTGTGCCGTTTCGATGAATGTGCAAATTGGAAATAAGGATACCGGGATGGAACTCATATGCTCTGAAGACAACTGTTTATGATTAAAACTTATGACGTCATAACGAATTGTTTCATATCTGCTGCATTTTTTGTTCAGTTTCCATTATGTGGGTAATAGGCTAGTGGTATATTGTATTGACGAAGCCATGAAAACAGAAACGCGTATACAGTTAACAAAAAGCTACTACGTTACTGTTGTGTTTTTAGCCCAGTAAAAGTAATAAGATATCCGAACATTAACACTAGAAGTACCAGAGAATTTTCACTACCAAGAAGTACCAAACGGGGTCAAATTGACCCTTCCTTTTTTTAACGCTTTTTGCATTTTTGTGAATTTTAATTAACTCAATCGTAGACTTAATGGACACAGGCAGTCATTATTTCACGAATAAAGCAGACTTAGGTTCGGTGGTTCGATTCCTTAGCGAGTCACATTTCAAAAATTTTTGAAAAGCTTTAAAAGTTAATTACATTCACAGCCACAAAAATATGACACAACACATCACAGCAATATCTATTCGCAGCAACTGTTGCAATAAATTAGTTTCTCTTGTTTTCCAATGCATTTACCACAAACGAGCTTTGAGCAACTGCTACATAATTCACGCGTTTTGTTCGTGCACCCCTTGCTTTGGCAGTGTTTCCGTTTGCAAGTTTTCTGCATGCTGGTACTGCTATTAGTGCGACTGGACTGACGTGAGCTAGCTTTTCTTTCATGAACAAACTTCGAACCAAGTTCTTCGGATAACTGCAAAAGGTATCTCCTCCGTGAAATTTTTGATCCAGTAACCAACTTGTATAAAATGTGGGCATTGATTGCAGCCAAATCTAATATATTGTAAAAAAATTGCACAGGCCACCTGCGAGAAGCTGCATTTACAGTGTACTTTCTAGCCATTTGGTCTACCACATCGACTCCAAATTTTGTGGAGTTATAAAATTTTACCGTTTCAGGCTTAGCTTCTCGGTCGTCACCAATATCTACAGTAGAATGCATTGTACTCAGCAGCAAAACGTTTTTCGTTGGTTTGGCTTGATAAACAGTCAAGGTGCAACCATCATGTTCGAAAACTTTTGTTGCATATAAATCCTCCCTCATTTTTTTGATTTCTTGCGGAATCTCTTTTCGGATACGATTTACAGTTCCGACAAGGCTGAGTCCCTGCTGTTTCAAAGTTTTAGCGAGATTTATTGACGTAAAAAAATTATCTGTTGTCACGTTTCGACCCGTCTTTTTGTAAGGCTCAATTAGTCGCAAAACAACGTGTTCACCTAATGTTACTCCTGCCGGCCGCGAATCATCTTTTCCCAAATAAGGAAAGCTCTGGAGCATATACTTTGTTTGCATATCAGCGGCCATCCAAAATTTGATGCCAAATTTATCGGGCTTATTTGGCATGTATTGCGTGAATCTGCATCGGGCTTTGGTAGGAAAAAGTTGCTCATCCACGGTGATATTGGTGCCCGGTCTGTAATGCCTAAGACAATTTCCGACAAAGCTATGCCAAATAGTGGATATTAGAGCCAGTTTATCGGTAGCTAGTCTATGTGATCGTGTTTGTTTGTAATCAAAGCGAAGAAATCTCATGATTTCAATGAATCTGTTTCGCGCCATCGTTTCAGAAATAATTGGAATTCCCCACAACTTATTCCACAATTCATGTACTTTGATCTTAGTAGCCTTGTGAGCTCCCCGTGCATAAACAATTGATAAAAATGCATCTAGTTCATGCAACGATATGCGCCAATCGTTTGTTTGTAGAACTCTTCGAGCTTCTTCTTCGGTACATCTTTGTATATGACGTAACATGCTTTCATCAATGAACAGATCCCATGCACTGCGAAAAGATTGTTTGATAATACTACGATGCGCTTGAGCAGACGGCCCAGGAGCTTCTCTGATAACGTTATGGCAAGATCGTCTTCCAGAATTGTTTTGATTAGTGTCCAAAAGATCCCAAGTAATTCCTGCTGAGGTTGCATAGCTTGTTATATTATTTTGATGATCTCCATTTGTTTCTGAGTCTGTTTCGGCATCTTCAAGATCCGAAATCTCAGAGTTTGTCGATTCTGAAACTAGCAATTCATTATCAGATGAAGATTCACTCTCTGAATCTCCACAGTCATCTTTATGCAATTCAACATCTGGATCGAATTCAATATCTCTTTCTGCATCAGAATCATCTTCATGGATGCTTCGTAACAACTCCAAAGTTGTTAGAGCAGCACGTCGTTTTTTATCTGCCATTGACTTGGTATGGAATCAGGTACAGCAGTAATGGATTGACCTAGTTCTATGTCCTAAAAATTACACCTAAAATGCGGGTAGTTATGCATTGTACTTTCAACCACAAAATTATTATCAATACAACGTACAAGGATCTTGCAGCTGTTGAAAATTACTTTCTCGTGCTAGTATTACTGATTAGTTTGGTTTGCACTATCACAATTTCTGCAGCTGTTGTAGTCACTCTGAATATACTGCTGCTGAGCTGCTGCTGAGCTGACCATTGCTAATAACGACTAACAACGATAAATGGAGTGAGTATACGTTATATTCAAATTACAAAAAACAAAAAACCTTGCATAGCTCATAAAAAATCGCAACATCACTTTTCCGTGAGAAAATTGCATGACTTGACAGAGTGTATCGATTTTTTGTTGAAATACAAACAGCATTTGCTAATACAAAGCGCAAATTATTTGGACTCTTTTGTTTTTACAAATGTACTTTGTTTACATTGCGAACAATCAAAGCTCACACCTAAACAAAAACAATAGGCTTTTGCAAATATCGTGGCGGTAGAATCATTTCAACAAATCTGTCTGGTCAAAAACGTTGATTGAAAGACTGCTTTTACCATTGTACATGTAGAAGCCATAGAAAGCCACATGGGTCAAAATGACCCTTGCTGGTACTTCTAGGTATATCACTTGATATAAGCTAATTAAAATTTTTTTTTTTCTTAAAGTGTCATTAGCATGTTCAGCTACTATATTTAGGAAAAGTCAGGTAATTTCACGTCTCTATTGAAATCCACGTTGGAGATCTACGCAAATATCTTGAAGCTACGGGTCAAAATGACCCCAATGGTACTTCTAGTGTTAAATGAAGAGTGATTTAACACCTGCAATCTTCGATTATTTGCTTCAACACAAAAACATTCAGCAACGGTTATATGTATAGAAGACTGTAAATTTGGTGTTCGAGTTCAGCTTTTAAAGTTTTGTACCGCACACAAGGATGAAGGAAATCCACAAATTACTTTCTTCTTCCATCTACATTAGTCCAGGGAGACGGTATGTGTTCCAAGGACCCTTTGTGCGATTTCGATGGATATGCAGATTGGAAATAAAAAATTCAAATAGAAACTCATATGCTTTAAAGACAACTGTTTATGACTACAATTTATGACGTCACAAGAAATTGTTTCTTATCTGCTGCATTTTTTGTTCAGTTTCCATTATGTGGTTATTAGCTTAGTAGTATACTGTACTGACGAAGCCATGAAGGCAGAAACGCGTATACAGTTAACAAAAAGCTACTACGTTACTGTTGTGTTTTTAGCCCAGTAAAAACAAAAAAATATCCGAACACCAAATGAAGAGTGATTCAACACCAGCAATCTTCGATTACTTGCTTCAACACAAAAACATTCAGCAACGGTTATATGTATAAAGACTGTAAATTTGGTGCTCGAGTTCAGTTTTTAAAGTTCTGTTCCGCACACAAGGATGAAGCAAATCCACAAATTACTTTTTTTTTCCATCTACATTAGTCCAGGGAGACGGTATGTGTTCCTAGGACTTTTTGTGCCATTTCGTTGGATATGCAGATGGGAAATAAGGATACCGGGATAGACTTCATACGCCCTGAAGACAACTGTTTATGACTAAAATTTATGACGTCATAATGAAATGTTTCATGTCTGCTGCATTTTTTGTTCAGTTTCCAATTAAAGGTTATTAGCCTAGTAGTATACTGTACTGACGAAGCCATGAAGGCAGAAACGCGTATACAGTTAACAAAAAGCTACTACGTTACTATTGTGCGTTTAGCCCAGTAAAAGTAATAAAATATCCGAAGACCAAATGAAGAGTGATTCAACACCTGCAATCTTCGATTACTTGCTTCAACACAAAAACATTCAGCAACGGTTATATGTATAGAAGACTGTAAATTTGGTGTTCGAGTTCAGCTTTTAAAGTTCTGTTCCGCACACAAAAATGAAGGAAATCCACAAATTATATTTTTTTTCCATCTGCTTTAATCCAAAGAAATGGTATGTGTTCCTAGGATTCTTTGTGCCATTTCGATTGAAATGCAGATTGGAAATAAGCATACCAAAATGAAACTCATACGTTTTGAAAACAACTGTTTATGACTAAACTCAAAGACGTCATAATGAATTGTTTCATATCTGCTGCATTTTTTGTTCAGTTTCCATTATGTGGTTCATAGCCTAGTAGTATACTGTATTGACGAAGCCATGAAGGCAGAAACGCGTATACAGTTAACAAAAAACTACTATGTTACTGTTGTGTTTCTAGCCCAGTAAAAAAATAAAAATATCCGAAGACCAAGTGAAGAGTGATTCAACACCTGCAATCTTCGATTACTTGCTTCAACACAAAAACATTCAGCAACGGTTATATGTATAGAAGACTGTAAATTTGGTGCTCCAGTTCAGCTTTTAAAGTTCTGTTCCGCACACAAGGATGAAAAAAATCCACAAATTACTTTTTTCTTCCATCTACAATAATCCAAAAAAAGGGTATGTGTTTCTAAAGACCTTTTGGCCAATTCGACGGATATGCAGATTGGAAATAAGGATACCAAGAAAGAAGACAAAAACCTTGAAAACAACTGTTTATGACTAAAGATTATGACGTCACATTGATTTTTTGTTTTGTTTTCATTATGTGGTTTTTAGCTTAGTAGCACACTGTACTGACGAAGCCATGAAGGCAGAAACGCGTATATAGTTAACAAAAAACCACTGCGGTACTTTTGTGTTTTTAGCCCAGTAAAAGTAATAAGATATCCGAAAACCAAGTGAAGAGTGATTCAACACCAGCAATCTTCGATTACTTGTTTCAACACAAAAACATTCAGCAACGGTTGCATGTATAGAAGACTGTAATGGTGGTGTTTCAGTTCAGATTTAAAAACTTCTGTTCCGCACACAAGGTCGAAGGATATCCACAAATTGGAATCTTCTTCCATCTACAATAATCCAGGGAGACGGTATGTCTTTTTAGGACCCTTTGTGGCGTGTAGAGGGATATGCAAAATGGAAATAAAAAAACCAAAATGAAACTCATATGCTTTGAAGACAACTGTTTATCACTAAAGATTGAGACGTCACAATGAATTGTTTCCCATGTGCTGCATTTTTTGTTCAATTTCCATTATGTGGTTATTTGCCAAGAAACATACTGCATTGACGAAGCCATGAAATCAGAAACGCGTATACAGTTACCAAACACCTACTACGTTACTGTTGTGTTTTTAGCCCAGTAAAAGTAATAAGACATTCGAAGACCAAGTGAAGAGTGATTTAACACCTGCAATCTTCGATTACTTGCTTCAACACAAAAACATTCAGCAACGGTTATATGTATAGACGACTGTAAATTTGGTGCTCGAGTTCAGCTTTTAAAGTTCTGTTCCGCACACAAGGATGAAGGAAATCCACAAATTACTTTCTTCTTCCATCTACATTAGTCCAGGGAGACGGTATGTGTTCCTAGGACCCTTTGTGCCGTTTCGATGGATATGCAGATTGGAAATAAGGATACCAAATTGAAACTCATTTGCTTATAAAACAACTGTTTATGACTAAAATTTATGACGTCACAATGAATTGTTTCATATGTGCTGCAATTTTTGTTCAGTTTCCATTATGTGGTTATTAACTTAATAGTATACTGTACTGACGAAACCAGAAGACAGAAACGCGTATACCGGTAAGAAAAAGCTACTGCGTTAGTGTTGTGTTTTTAGCCCAGTAAAAATAATAAGATATCCGAACACCAAGTGAAGAGTGATTCAACACCTGCAATCTTCGATTACTTGCTTCAACACAAAAACATTCAGCAACAGTTATATGTATAGAAGACTGTAAATTTGGTGCTCGAGTTCAGCTTTTAAAGTTTTGTTCCGCACACAAGGATGAAGGAAATCCACAAATTGCTTTCTTCTTATATCTACATTAATCCAGGGAGACGGTATGTGTTCCTAGGACCCCTTGTGCCATTTCGATGGATATGCAGATTGGAAATAAGGATACCGGGATAAAATTCATATGCCCTGAAGACAACTGTTTATGACTAAAATTTATGACGTCATAATGAATTGTTTCATATCTGCTGCATTTTTTGTTCAGTTTCCATTATGTGGTTATTAGCCTAGTAATATACTGTACTGACGAAGCCATGAAGGCAGAAATGCGGATACAGTTAACAAAAAACTACTACGTTACTGTTGTGTTTTTAGCCCAGTAAAAGTAATAAGATATCCGAACACCAAGTGAAAAGTGATTCAACACCTGCAATCTTCGATTACTTGCTTCAACACAAAAACATTCAGCAACGGTTATGTGTATAGAAGATTGTAATTTTGGTGTTCGAGTTCAGCTTTTAAAATTCTGTACCCAAACAAGGATGAAGGAAATCCACAAATTACTTTTTTCTTCCATCTACATTAGTCCAGGGAGACGGTATGTGTTCCTAGGACTTTTTGTGCCAATTCGATGGATATGCAGACTGGAAATAAGGATACCGGGATAGAACTCATATGCTTCGAAGACATCTGTTTATGACTAAAGTTTATGACGTCAAAATGAATTGTTTCATTTGTGCTGCAATTTTTGTTCAGTTTCCATTATGTGGTTATTAGGCTAGTAGTATACTGTACTGACGAAACCATGAAAGCAGAAACGCGTATACAGTTAACAAAAAACTGCTACGTTACTGTTGTGTTTTTAGCCCAGTAAAAGTAATAAGACATCCGAAAACCAAGTGAAGAGTGATTCAACACTTGCAATCTGCGATTACTTGCTTCAACACAAAAACATTCAGCAACGGTTATATGTATAGAAGACTGTAAAATTGTTGTTTGAGTACAGTTTTTCAAGTTCTGTTCCGCACACAAGGATGAAGGAAATTCACAAAATACTTTCTTCTTCCATCTACATTAGTCCAGGAAAACGGTATGTGTTCCTAGGACCCTTTGTGCCATTTCCATGGATATGCAAGTTTGAAATAAGGATACCGAGATTGAACTCATATGCTCCGAAAACAACTGTTTATGACTAAAATTTATGACGTCATAGTGAATTGTTTCATATCTGCTGCATTTTTTGTTCAGTTTCCATTATGTGGTTCATAGCCTAGTAGTATACTGTACTGACGAAACCATGAAGGCAGAAACGCGTATACAGTTAACAAAAAGCTACTACGTTACTGTTGTGTTTTTAGCCCAGTAAAAGTAATAAAACATCGAAAACCAAGTGAAGAGTGATTCAACACCTGCAATCTTCGATTACTTGCTTCAACACAAAAACAATCAGCAACGGTTATATGTATAAAGACTGTAAATTTGGTGTTCGATTTCAGGTTTTAAAATTTTGTTCCGCACACAAGGATGAAGGAAATCCACAAATTACTTTCTTCTTCCATCTACATTAGTCCAGGGAGACGGTATGTGTTCTTAGGACTTTTTGTGCCATTTCGATGGATATGCAGATTGGAAATAAGGATACCGGCATGGAACTCATATGTTCTGAAAACATTTGTCTATGATTAAAATTTATGACGTCATAATGAATTGTTTCATATCTGCTGCAATTTTTGTTCAGTTTCCATTATGTGGTTATTAGCCTAGTAGTATACTGTACTGACGAAGCCATGAAGGCAGAAACGCGTATACAGTTAACAAAAAGCTACTACGTTACTGTTGTGTTTTTAGCCCAGTAAAAGTAATAAGATATCCGAACACCAAGTGAAGAGTGATTCAACACCTGCAATCTTCGATTACTTGCTTCAACACAAAACATTCAGCAACGGTTGTATGTATAGAAGACTGTAATGTTGGTGTTCGAGTTCAGTTTTTAAAGTTCTGTTCCGCACACAAGGATGAAGGAAATCCACAGATTACTTTCTTCTTCCATCTACATTAGTCCAGGGGGACGGTATGTGTTTCTAGGACCTTTTGTGCCATTTCCATGGATATGCAAGTTTGAAATAAGGATACCGGGATAAAACTCATATGCTCTGAAAACAACTGTTTATGACTAAAATTTATGACGTCATAATGAATTGTTTCATATCTGCTGCATTTTTTGTTCAGTTTCCATTATGTGGTTATTACCCTAGTAATATACTGTACTGACGAAGCCATGAAAGCAGAAACGCGTACACAGTTAACAAAAAGCTACTACGTTACTGTTGTGTTTTTAGCCCAGTAAAAGTAATAAGATATCCGAAGACCAACTGAAGAGTGATTCAACACCTGCAATCTTCGATTACTTGCTTCAATACAAAAACATTCAGCAACGGTTAAATGTATAAAAAACTGTAAATTTGGTGCTCGAGTTCAGCTTTTAAAGTTTTGTACCGCACACAAGGATGAAGGAAATCCACAAATTACTTTCTTCTTCCATCTACATTAGTCCAGGGAGACGGTATGTGTTCCTAGGACCCTTTGTGCCATTTCGATGGATATGCAGATTGGAAATAAGGATACCAGGATCGAACTGTAATGCCCTGAAAACAACTGTTTATGATTAAATTTTATGACGTCATAATGAATTGTTTCATATCTGCTGCATTTTTTGTTCAGTTTTTGTTATGTGGTTATTAGCCTAGTAGTATGCTGTACTGACGAAACCATGAAGGCAGAAACGCGTATACAGTTAACAAAAAGCTACTACGTTACTGTTGTGTTTTTAGCCCAGTAAAACATAAGATATCCGAACACCAAGTGAAGAGCGATTCAACACCTGCAATCTTCGATTACTTGCTTCAACACAAAAACATTCAGCAACGGTTATATGTATAGAAGACTGTAAATTTAGTGCTCGAGTTCAGCTTTTAAAGTTCTGTACCGCACACAAGGATGAAGGAAATCCACAAATTACTTTCTTCTTCCATCTACATTATACCAGGGAATCGGTATGTGTTTCTAAGGACCCTTTGTGCCGTTTCGATGGATATGCAGATTGGAAATAAGGATACCAAAATGAAATTCATATGCCCTGAAGACAACTGTTTATGACTAAATTTTATGACGTCATAATGAATTGTTTCATATCTTCTGCATTTTTTGTTCAGTTTCCATTATGTGGTTATTAACCTAGTAGTATACTGTATTGACGAAGTCATGAAGGCAGAAACGCGTATACAGTTAACAAAAAGCTACTACGTTACTGTTGTGTTTTTAGCCCAGTAAAAGTAATAAGATATCCGAAGACCAAGTGAAGAGTGACTCAACACCTGCAATCTTCGATTACTTGCTTCAACACAAAAACATTCAGCAACGGTTTTATGTCTAGAAGACTGTAAAAATTGTGCTCGAGTTCAGTTTTTCAAGTTCTGTTCCGCACACAAGAATGAAGGAAATCCACAATTTATTTTTTTCCTCCTTCTACACTAGTCCAAAAAGACGGTATGTGTTCCTAAAACTTTTTGTGCCATTTCGATGGATATGCAGATTGGAAATAAGGATACCGGGATGAAATTCTTATGCCCTGAAGACAACTGTTTATGACTAAAATTTATGACGTCACAATGAATTGTTTCATTTGTGCTGCGATTTTTTGTTGAGTTTCCATTATGTGGTTATGTAGTATACTGTACTGACGAAGCCATGAAGGCAGAAACGCGTATACAGTTAACAAAAAGCTACCACGTTATTTTTGTGTGTTTAGCCCGGTAAAAATAATAAAATTACCGAAAACCAAGTGAAGAGTGATTCAACACCTGCAATCTTCGACTACTTGCTTCAACACAAAAACATTCAGCAACGGTTATATGTATAGACGACTGTAAATTTACTGTTTGAGTTCAGTTTTTAAAATTCTGTATTGCAAACAAGGATGAAGGAAATCCACAAATTACTTTCTTCTTCCATCTACATTAGTCCAGGGAAACGGTATGTGTTCCTAGGACCCTTTGTGCCATTTCGATGGATATGCAGATTGGAAATAAAGATACCGGGATAAAACTCATATGCTCTAAAGACAACTGTTTATGACGAAAATTTATGACGTCAAAATGAACTATTTCATATCTGCTGCATTTTTGTTCAGTTTCCATTATGTGGTTATTAGTTTAGTAGTATACTGTACTGACCAAGCCATGAAAGCAGAAACGCGTGTACAGTTAACAAAAAGCTACTACGTTACTGTTGTGTTTTTAGCCCAGTAAAAGTAATAAGATATCCGAAGATTAAGTGAAGAGTGATTCAACACCTGCAATCTTCGATTACTTGCTTCAACACAAAAACATTCAGCAACGGTTATATGTATAGAAGACTGTAACTTTGGTGCTCGAGTTCAGCTTTTAAAGTTCTGTTCTTCAAACAAGGATGAAGGAAATCCACAAATTACTTTCTTTTTCCAACTCCATTAGTCCAGGGAGACGGTATGTGTTCCTAGGACACTTTGTGCCGTTTCGATGGATATGCAGATTGGAAATAAAGATATTAAAATGAAACTCATATGCTTTGAAGACAACTGTTTATGACTAAAATTTATGACGTCACAAGAAAGTGTTTTTTAACTGCTGAAATTTTTGTTCAGTTTCCATTATGTGGTTATTAGCCTAGTAGTATACTGTACTGACGAAGCCATGAAAGCAGAAACGCGTATACAGTTAACAAAAAACTGCTACGTTACTGTTGTGTTTTTAGCCCAGTAAAAGTAATAAGATATCCAAAGACCAAGTGAAGAGTGATTCAACACCTGCAATCTTCGATTACTTGCTTCAACACAAAAACATTCAGCAACGGTTATATGTATAGACGACTGTAAATTTGGTGTTCAAGTTCAGCTTTTAAAGTTGCGTACCGCAAACAAGGATGAAGGAAATCCACAAATTACTTTCTTCTTCCATCTACATTAATCCAGGGAAACGGTAAGTGTTCCTAGGACCCTTTGTGCCATTTCGATGGATATGCAGATTGGAAATAAGGATACCAAAATGAAACTCATATGCCCTGAAAACAACTGTTTATGACTAAAATTTATGACGTCATAATGAATTGTTTCATAACTGCTGCATTTTTTGTTCAGTTTCCATTATGTGGTTATTAGCCTAATAATATACTGTACTGACGAAGCCATGAAAACAGAAACGCGTATACAGTTAACAAAAAGCTACTACGCTACTGTTGTGTTTTTAGCCCAGTAAAAGTAATAAGATATCCGAAGACCAAGTGAAGAGTGATTCAACACCTGCAATCTTCGATTACTTGCTTCAACACAAAAACATTCAGCAACGGTTATATGTATAAACGACTGTAAAATTGGTGCTCAAGTTCAGCTTTTAAGGTTCTGTTCCGCACACAAGGATTAAGGAAATCCACAAATTACTTTCTTCTTCCATCTACATTATTCCAGAAAAACGGTATGTGTTTCTAAGGACCCTTTGTGCCAATTCGACGGATATGCAGATTAGAAACAAAGATACCAAGATAGAACTCAAAATTTTTGAAGACAACTGTTTATGACTAAAAATTATGACGTCACATTGATTTTTTGTTTAGTTTCCATTATGTGTTTATTAGCCTATTAATATACTTTACTGACGAAACCATGAAGGCAGAAACGCGTATACAGTTAACAAAAAACCACTGCGGTACTGTTGTGTGTTTAGCCCAGAAAAAATAATAAGATATCCGAACACCAAGTGAAGAGTGATTCAACACCTGCAATCTTCGATTACTTGCTTCAACACAAAAACATTCAGCAACGGTTATATGTATAGAAAACTGTAGTGTTGGTGTTTCAACTCAGTTTTAAAAATTTCTATTTTAAACACAAGGAAGAAGGAAATCCACAAATTATTTTCTTCTTCCATCTACATTAGTCCAGGGAGACGGTATGTGTTCCTAGGTTTTTTGGTGGCGTTTTGAGAGATATGCAAAATGGAAATAAGAAAACCAAAATGAAACTCATATGCTCTGAAGACAACTGTTTATGACTAAAAATTATGACGTCACAATGAATTGTTTCATATCTTCTGCATTTTTTGTTCAGTTTCCATTATGTGGTTATTAGTTTAGTAATATGCTGTATTGACGAAACCATGAAGTCAGAAACGCGTATGCAGTTGACAAACAGCTTCTACGTTACTGTTGTGTTTTTAGCCCAGTAAAAGTAAAAAGATATCCGAACACCAAGTGAAGAGTGATTCAACACCTGCAATCTTCCATTACTTGCTTCAACACAAAAACATTCAGCAACGGTTATATGTATAGAAGACTGTAAATTTGGTGCTCGAGTTCAGCTTTTAAAGTTCTCTTCCGCACACAAGGATGAAGGAAATCCACAAATTACTTTCTTCTTCCATCTACATTAGTCCAGGGAGACGGTATGTGCTCCTAGGACTCTTTGTGCCATTTCGATGGATATGCAAGTTTGAAATAAGGATACCGGGATAGACATCATACGCTCTGAAGACAACTGTTTATGACTGAAATTCATGACGTCATAATGAATTGTTTCATATCTGCTGCATTTTTTGTTCAGTTTCCATTATGTGGTTATTAGCCTATTAGTATACTGTACTGACGAAGCCATGAAGGCAGAAACGCGTATACAGTTAACAAAAAGCTACTACGTTACTGTTGTGCGTTTAGCCCAGTAAAAGTAATAAAATATCCGAGTACCAAGTGAAGAGTGATTCAACACCTGCAATTTTCGATTACTTGCTTCAACACTAAAACATTCAGCAACGGTTATATGTATAGAAGACTGTAAATTTGGTGTTCGAGTTCAGCTTTTAAAGTTCTGTTCCGCACACAAAAATGAAGGAAATCCACAAATTATTTTTTTTTTCCATCTGCTTTAATCCAAAGAAGAGGTATGTGTTCCTAGGACCTTTTGTGCCATTTCGATGGATATGCAGATTGGAAATAAGGATACCAAAATTAAACTCATATGCCCTGAAAACAACTGTTTATGACTAAAATTTATGACGTCATCACAAACTGTTTCATAACTGCAGCATTTTTTGTTCAGTTTCCATTATGTGGTTTTTAGTTTATTAGTATACTGTACTGACGAAACCATGAAAGCAGAAACGCGTATACAGTTAACAAAAGCTACTACGTTACTGTTGTGTTTTTAGCCCAGTAGGAATAATAAGATATTCGAAAACCAAATGAAAAATGATTCAACACCTGCAATCTTCGATTACTTGCTTCAACACAAAAACATTCAGCAACGGTTATATGTATAGACGACTGTAACTTTACTGTTCGAGTTCAGCTTTTCAAGTTCTGTTCCGCACACAAAGATGAAGGAAATCCACAAATTAATTTCTTCTTCCATCTACATTAGTCCAGGGAGACGGTATGTGTTTCTAGGACCCTTTGTGCCATTTCGATGGATATGCAGATTGGAAATAAGAATATCGGGATAGAACTCATATCCTCTGAAGACAACTGTTTATGACTAAAAATCTATGACGTCACAATGAATTGTTTTTTATCTGCTGCATTTTTTGTTCAGTTTCCGTTATGTGGTTATTAGCTTAGTAATATACTGTACTGACGAAATCATGAAAGCAGAAACGCGTATACAGTTAACAAAAAACTACTACGTTACTGTTGTGTTTTTACCCTAATAAAAACAATAAGATATCCGAACACCAAGTGAAGAGTGATTCAACACTTGCAGTCTTCGTAAACTTGCTTCAACACAAAAACATTCAGCAACGGTTATATGTATAGAAAACTGTAATGTTGGTGTTCGAGTTCAGCTTTTAAAGTTCTGTTCCGCACACAAGGATGAAGGAAATCCACAAATTACTTTCTTCTTCCATCTACATTAGTCCAGGGAGACGGTATGTGTTTTTAGGACGCCTTGTGCCATTACGATGGATATGCAGATGGGAAATAAAGATACCGAGATAGAACTCATATGCCTTGAAGACAACTGTTTATGATTAAAATTTATGACGTCATCATGAATTGTTTCATATCTGCTGCATTTTTTGTTCAGTTTCCATTATGTGGTAATTAGCCTAGTAGTATACTGTACTGACGAAGCCATGAAAGCAGAAACGCGTATGCAGTTAACAAAAAACTACTACGTTACTGTTGTGTTATAAGCTCAGTAAAAATAATAAGATATCCGAAGACCAAGTGAAGAGTGATTCAACACCTGCAATCTTCGATTACTTGCTTCAACACAAAAACATTCAGCAACGGTTATATGTATAGACGACTGTAACTTTGGTGCTCGAGTTCAGCGTTTAAAGTTCTGTTCCGCACACAAGCATTAAGGAAATCCACAAATTACTTTCTTCTTCCATCTACATTAGTCCAGGGAAACGGTATGTGTTCCTAGGACCCTTTGTGCCGTTTCGATGGATATGCAGATTGCAAATAAGGATACCGGGATGGAACTCATATGCTCTGAAGACAACTGTTTATGATTAAAACTTATGACGTCATAATGAATTGTTTCATATCTGCTGCATTTTTTGTTCAGTTTCCATTATGTGGGTAATAGGCTAGTGGTATAATGTACTGACGAAGCCATGAAGGCAGAAACGCGTATACAGTTAACAAAAAGCTACTACGTTACTGTTGTGTTTTTAGCTTAGTAAAAGTAATAAGATATCCGAACACCAAATGAAGAGTGATTTAACACCTGCAATCTTCGATTAATTGCTTCAACACCAAAACATTCAACAACGGTTATATGTATAAGAGACTGTAAATTTGGTGTTCGAGTTCAGCTTTTCAAGTTCTGTACCGCACACAAGGATGAAGGAAATCCACAAAGTATTTTTTTCTTCCATCTACATTAGTCCAGGGAGACGGTATGTGTTCCTAGGACCCTTTGTGTGATTTCGATGGATATGCAGATTGGAAATAAAAATACCAAAATGAAATTCATCTGCTTTAAAGACAACTGCTTATGATTAAAATTTATGACGTCACAATGAATTGTTTCATATCTGCTGCATTTTTTGTTCAGTTTCCATTATGTGGTTATTAGCTTAGTAGTATACTGCACTGACGAAGCCATGAAGGCAAAAACGCGTATACCGTTAACAAAAAGCTACTACGTTACTGTTGTGTTTTTAGCCCAGTAAAAGTAATAAGATATCCGAAGACCAAGTGAAGAGTGATTCAACACCTGCAAACTTCGATTACTTGCTTCAACACACAAACATTCAGCAACGGTTATATGTATAGAAGATGTAATTTTGGTGCTCGAGTTCAGCTTTTAAAGTTCTGTTCCGCACACAAAGATGAAGGAAATCCACAAATTACTTTCTTCTTCCATCTACATTAGTCCAGGGAAACGGTATGTGTTCCTAGGACCCTTTGTGCCATTTCGATGGATATGCAGATTGGAAATCAGGATACCGGGATGAAATTCATATGCCCTGAAGACAACTGTTTATGACTAAAATTTATGACGTCATAATGAATTGTTTCATATCTGCTGCATTTTTTGTTCAGTTTCCGTTATGTGGTTATTAGCTTAGTAGTATACTGTACTGACGAAGCCATGAAGGCAGAAACGCGTATACAGTTAACAAAAAGCTACTACGTTACTGTTGTGTTTTTAGCCCAGTAAAAGTAATAAAATATCGGAAAACCAAGTGAAAAGTGATTCAACACCTGCAATTTTCGATTACTTGCCTTAACACAAAAACATTCAGCAACGGTTAAATGTATAGAAGACTGTAAATTTGGTGTTCGAGTTCAGCTTTTAAATTTCTGTACCGCAAACAAGGATGAAGGAAATCCACAACGTACTTTCTTCTTCCATCTACATTAGTCCAGGGAGACGGTATGTGTTCCTAGGACCCTTTGTGCCGATTCGATGGATATGCAGATTGGAAATAAAGATACCGGGATAAAACTCATATGCTCTGAAGACAACTGTTTATGACTAAAGATTATGACGTCAATTTTAACTGTTTCATATCTGCTGCATTTTTTGTGCAGTTTCCATTATGTGGTTATTAGGCTAGTAGTTTACTGTAATGACCAAGCCATGAAAGCAGAAACGCGTATACAGTTAACAGAAAGCTACCACGTTACTGTTGTGTGTTTAGCCCAGTAAAAGTAATAAGATATCCGAAGACCAATAGAAGAGTGATTCAACACTTGCAATCTTCCATTGCTTGATTCAACACAAAAACATTCAGCAACTGTTATATGTATAAAAAACTGTAATGTTGGTGCTCGAGTTCAGCTTTTAAAGTTCTGTTCCGCACACAAGGATGAAGGAAATCCACAAATTACTTTCTTCTTCCATCTACATTAGTCAAGGGAAACGGTATGTGTTCCTAGGACACTTTGTGCCGTTTCGATGGATATGCAGATGGGAAATAAGGATACCAAAGTGAAAATCATTTGCTTTGAAGACAACTGTTTATGACTAAAATTTATGACGTCACAAGAAATTGTTTTTTATCTGCTGAATTTTTTGTTCAGTTTCCATTATGTGGTTATTAGCTTAGTAGTATACTGTACTGACGAAGCCATGAAAGCAGAAACGCGTATACAGTTAACAAAAAATTGCTACGTTACTGTTGTGTTTTTAGCCCAGTAAAAGTAATAAGATATCCGAAGACCAAGTGAAAAGTGATTCAACACCAGCAATCTTGGATTATTTGCTTCAACACAAAAACATTCAGCAACGGTTATATGTATAAACGACTGTAAATTTGGTGCTCGAGTTCAGCTTTTAAAGTTCTGTTCCGCACACAAGGATGAAGGAAATCCACAAAGTACTTTCTTTTTCCATCTACATTAGTCAAGGGAAACGGTATGTGTTCCTAGGACTCTTTGTGCCATTTCGATGGATATGCAGATGGGAAATAAGGATACCGGGATAGACATCATACGCCCTGAAGACAACTGTTTATGACTAAAATTTATGACGTCATATTGAAATGTTTCATGTCTGCTGCATTTTTTGTTCAGTTTCCATTATGTGGTTATTAGCCTAGTAGTATACTGTACTGACGAAGCCATGAAAGCAGAAACGCGTATACAGTAAACAAAAAGCTACTACGTTACTATTGTGCGTTTAACCCAGTAAAGGTAATAAAATATCCGAAGACCAAATGAAGAGTGATTCAACACCTGCAATCTTCGATTACTTGCTTCAACACAAAACCATTCAGCAACGGTTATATGTATAGAAGACTGTAACTTTGGTGTTCGAGTTCAGCTTTTAAAGTTCTGTTCCGCACACAAAAATGAAGGAAATCCACAAATTATTTTTTTTTTCCATCTGCTTTAATCCAAAGAAATGGTATGTGTTCCTAGGACCCTTTGTGCCATTTCAATGGATATGCAGATTGGAAATAAGCATACCAAAATGAAACTCATACGTTTTGAAAACAACTGTTTATGACTAAACTTCATGACGTCATAATGAATTGTTTCATATCTGCTGCATTTTTTGTTCAGTTTCCATTATGTGGTTATTAGCCTAGTAATATACTGTACTGACGAAGCCATGAAAGCAGAAATGCGTATACAGTTAACAAAAAACTACTACGTTACTGTTGTGTTTTTAGCCCAGTAAAAATAATAAAATATCCGAGGACCAAGTGAAGAGTGAGTCAACACCTGCAATCTTCGATTACTTGCTTCAACACAAAAACATTCAGCAACGGTTATATGTATAAAAAACTGTAATGTTGGTGCTCGAGTTCAGCTTTTAAAGTTCTGTTCCGCACACAAGGATGAAGGAAATCCACAAATTACTTTCTTCTTTCATCTACATTAGTCCAGGGAGACGGTATGTGTTCCTTCGACCTTTTGTGCCATTTCCATGGATATGCAGATTGGAAATAAGGATACCGGGATAAAACTCATATGCTCTGAAAACAACTGTTTATGACTAAAATTTATGACGTCATAATGAATTGTTTCATATCTGCTGCATTTTTTGTTCAGTTTCCATTATGTGGTTATTAGCCTAGTAGTATACTGTACTGACGAAGCCATGAAGGCAGAAACGCGTATACAGTTAACAAAATGCTACTACGTTACTGTTGTGTTTTTAGCCCAGTAAAAGTAGTAAGATATCCGAGGACCAACTGAAGAGTGATTCAACACCTGCATTCTTCGATTACTTGCTTCAACACAAAAACAATCAGCAACGGTTAAATGTATAGAAGACTGTAAATTTGGTGCTCGAGTTCAGCTTTTCAAGTTTTGTACCGCACACAAGGATGAAGGAAATCCACAAATTACTTTCTTCTTCCATCTACATTAGTCCAGGGAAACGGTATGTGTTCCGAGGACCCTTTGTGCCGTTTCGATGGATATGCAGATTGGAAATAAGGATACCAAATTGATACTCATATGTTTTGAAGACAACTGTTTATGACTAAAATTTAAGACGTCACAATGAATTGTTTCGAATCTGCTGCATTTTTTGTTCAGTTTCCATTATGTGGTTATTAGCCTAGTAGTATACTGTACTGACGAAGCCATGAAAGCAGAAACGCGTACACAGTTAAGAAAAAGCTACTGCGTTACTGTTGCTTTTTAAGCTCAATAAAAGTAATAAAATATCCGAAAACCAAGTGAAGATTCATTCAACACCTGCAATCTTCCATTGTTTGATTCCACACAAAAACATTCAGCAACGGTTATATGTATAGAAGACTGTAATATTGGTGCTCGAGTTCAGCTTTTAAAGTTCTGTTCCGCAAACAAGGAAGAAGGAAATCCACAAATTATTTTCTTCTTCCATCTACATTAGTCCAGGGAAACGGTATGTGTTCCTAGGACACTTTGTGCCGTTTCGATGGATATGCAGATTGGAAATAAGGACATTAAAATGAAACTCATATGCTTTGAAGACAACTGTTTATGACTAAAATTTATGACGTCACAAGAAATTGTTTTTTATCTGCTGCGTTTTTTGTTCACCTTCCATTATGTGGTTAATAGCCTAGTAGTATACTGTACTGACGAAGCCCTGATTGCAGAAACGCGTATACAGTTAACAAAAAGCTACTACGTTACTGTTGTGTTTTTAGCCCAGTAAAAGTAATAAGATATCCGAACACCAAGTGAAGAGTGATTCAACACCTGCAATCTTCGATTATATGCTTCAACACAAAAACATTCAGCAACGGTTATATGTATAGAAGACTGTAACTTTGGTGCTCGAGTTCAGCTTTTAAAGTTCTGTTCCGCACACAAGGATGAAGGAAATCCACAAATTACTTTCTTCTTCCATCTACATTAGTCCAAGAAGACGGTTAGTGTTCCTAGGACTTTTTGTGCCATTTCGATGGATATGCAAATTGGAAATAAGGATACCGGGATGAAAGTCATATGCCTTGAAAACAACTGTTTATGACTAAAATTTAAGACGTCATAATGAATTGTTTCATATCTGCTGCATTTTTTGTTCAGTTTCTATTATGTGGTTATTAGCCTAGTAGTATACTGTACTGACGAAACCATGAAGGCAGAAACGCGTATGCAGTTAGGAAAAAGCTACTACGTTACTGTTGTGTTTTTAGCCCAGTAAAAGTAATAAAATATCCGAAAACCAAGTGAAAAGTGATTCAACACTTGCAATCTTCGATTACTTGCTTCAACACAAAAACATTCAGCAACGGTTATATGCATAGAACACTGTAAATTTGGTGTTGAAGTTCAGCTTTTAAAGTTCTGTTCCGCACACAAAAATGAAGGAAATCCACAAATTACTTTCTTCTTCCATCTACATTAGTCCAGGGAGACGGTATGTGTATCTAGGATTCTTTGTGCCATTTCGATGGATATGCAGATTGGAAATAAGGATACCGGGATAGAATTCATATGCCCTGAAGACAACTGTTTATGACTAAAATTTATGACGTCATAAGGAAATGTTTCATATCTGCTGCTATTTTTGTTCAGTTTCCATTATGTGGTTATTAGCCTAGCAAAAAACTGTACTGACGAAGCCATGAAGGCAGAAACGCGTATACAGTTAACAAAAGCTACCACGTTACTGTTGTGTTTTTAGCCCAGTAGAAATAATAAGATATTCGAAAACCAAATGAAAAATGATTCAACATTTGCAATCTTCGATTACTTGCTTCAACACAAAAACATTCAACAACGGTTATATGTATAGAAGACTGTAAATTTGGTGTTCGAGTTCAGCTTTTCGAGTTCTGTTCCGCACACAAAGATGAAGGAAATCCACAAATTACTTTCTTCTTCCATCTACATTAGTCCAAAAAGACGGTATGTGTTCCTAGGACCCTTTGTGCCATTTCGATGGATATGCAGATTGGAAACAAGGATATCGGGATAGAACTCATATCCTCTGAAGACAACTGTTTATGACTAAAAATTTATGACGTCACAATGAATCGTTTTTTTATCTGCTGCATTTTTTGTTCAGTTTCCGTTATGTGGTTATTAGCCTAGTAGTATACTGTACTGACGAAATCATGAAAGCAGAAACGCGTATACAGTTAACAAAAAGCTACTACGTTACTGTTGTGTTTTTACCCCAGTAAAAACAATAAGATATCCGAACACCAAGTAAAGAGTGATTCAACACCTGCAGTTTTCGTAAACTTGCTTCAACACAAAAACATTCAGCAACGGTTATATGTATAGGAGACTGTAAATTTGGTGTTCGAGTTCAGCTTTTAAAGTTCTGTTTCGCACAGAAGGATGAAGGAAATCCACAAATTATTTTCTTCTTCCATCTACATTAGTCCAGGGAGACGGTATGTGTTCCTAGGACCTTTTGTGGCATTTCGATGGATATGCAGATTGGAAATAAGGATACCGGGATAGAACTCCTTAGCCTTGAAGACAACTGTTTATGATTAAAACTTATGACGTCACCATGAATTGTTTCATTTGTGCTGCAATTTTTGTTCTGTTTCCATTATGTGGTTATTAGCTTAGTAGTAAACTGTACTGACAAAACCATGAAAGCAGAAACGCGTATACAGTTAACAAAAAACTACTACGTTACTGTTGTGTTTTTAGTTCAGTAAAAGCAATAAGATATCCGAAAACCAAGTGAAGAGTGATTCAACACCTGCAATCTTCGATTACTTGCTTCAACACAAAAACATTCAGCAACGGTTATATGTATAGAAGACTGTAAATTTGGAGCTCGAGTTCAGTTTTTAAAAAACTGTTCCGCACACAAGGATGAAGGAAATCCACAAATTATTTTCTTCTTCCATTTACATTGGTCCAGGGAGACGGTATGTGTTCTTAGGACACTTTGTGCCATTTCGATGGATATGCAGATTGGAAATAAGGATACCGGGATAGAACTCATATGCCCTGAAAACAACTGTTTATGATTAAAAATTATCACGTCCTAATGAATTGTTTCATGACTGCTGCATTTTTTGTTCAGTTTCCATTATCTGCTTATTAGCCTAGTAGTATACTGTACTGACGAAACCATGAAGGCAGAAACGCGTATACAGTTAACAAAAAGCTACTACGTTACTGTTGTGTTTTTAGCCCAGTAAAAATAATGAGATATCCGAAAATCAAGTGAAGAGTGATTCAACACCTGCAATCTTCGATTACTTGCTTCAACACAAAAACATTCAGGAACGGTTATATGTATAGAAAACTGTAAATTTGGTGTTTAAGTTCGGTTTTTGAAGTTCTGTTCCGCACACAAGGATGAAGGAAATCCACAAATTACTTTCTTTTTTCCATCTACATTAGTCCAGGAAGACGGTGTGTGTTCCTAGGACACTTTTTGCCGTTTCGATGGATATGCAGATTGGAAATAAGGATATTAAAAAGAAACTCATATGCTTCTAAGACAACTCTTTATGACTAAAATTTATGACGTCACAAGAAATTGTTTCATACCTGCTGCGATTTTTGTTCAGTTTCCATTATGTGGTTATCAGCTTAGTAATATACTGTACTGACGAAGCCATGAAGGCAGAAACGCGTATACAGTTAACAAAAAACTACTACGTTACTGTTGTGTTTTTAGCCCAGTGAAAGTAATAAGATATCCGAAGACCAAGTGAAGAGTGATTCAACACCTGCAATTTTCGATTACTTGCTTCAACACAAAAACATTCAACAACGGTTATATGTATAAGAGACTGTAAACTTGGTGTTCAAATTCAGCTTTTAAAGGTGCGTACCGCACACAAGGATGAAGGAAAACCACAAATTATTTTCTTCTTCCATCTACATTAGTCCAGAAAGACGGTATGTGTTCCTAGGACCTATTGTGCCATTTCGATGGATATGCAGATGGGAAAAAAAGATACCGGGATAGACATCATACGCTCTGAAGACAACTGTTTATGACTAAAATTTAACACGTCATAATGAATTGTTTCATATCTGCTGCATTTTTTGTTTAGTTTCCATTATGTGGTTATTAGCCTGGTAATATGCTGTACTGACGAAGCCATGAAGGCAGAAACGCGTATACAGTTTACGAAAAGCTACTACGTTACTGTTGTGCGTTTAGCCCAGTAAAAGTAACAAGATATCCGAAGACCAAGTGAAGAGTGATTCAACACCTGCAATCTTCGATTACTTGCTTCAACACAAAAACATTCAGCAACGGTTATATGTATAGAAGACTGTAAACTTGGTGCTCGAGTTCAGCTTTTAAAGTTCTGTTCCGCACACAAGGATGAAGGAAATCCACAAATTACTTTCTTTATCCATCTACATTAATCCAGAAAAACGGTATGTGTTTCTAAAAACCCTTTGGCCAATTCGACGGATATGCAGTTTGGAAATAAAGATACCAAAATAAAAATCAAAAACCTTGAAGACAACTGTTTATGACTAAAGATTATGACGTCACATTGATTTTTTGTTCAGTTTTCATTATGTGGTTATTAGCTTAATAGTATACTGTACTGACGAAGCCATGAAGGCAGAAACGCGTATACAGTTAACAAAAGCTACCACGTTACTGTTGTGTTTTTAGCCCAGTAGGAATAATAAGATATTCGAAAACCAAATGAAAAATGATTCAACACCTGCATTCTTCGATTACTTGCTTCAACACAAAACCATTCAGCAACGGTTATATGTATAGACGACTGTAAATTTACTGTTCGAGTTCAGCTTTTCAAGTTCTGTTCCGCACACAAACATGAAGGAAATCCACAAATTACTTTCTTCTTCCATCTACATTAGTCCAGGGAGACGGTATGTGTTCCTAGGACCCTTTGTGCCATTTCGATGGATATGCAGATTGGAAATAAGATAATCGGGATAGAACTCATATCCTCTGAAGACAACTGTTTATGACTAAAAATCTATGACGTCACAATGAATTGTTTTTTTATCTGCTGCATTTTTTGTTCAGTTTCCGTTATGTGGTTATTAGCCTAGTAGTATACTGTACTGACGAAATCATGAAAGCAGAAACGCGTATACAGTTAACAAAAAACTACTACGTTACTGTTGTGTTTTTACCCTAGTAAAAGCAATAAGATATCCGAACACCAAGTGAAGAGTGATTCAACACCTGCAGTCTTCGTAAACTTGCTTCAACACAAAAACATTCAGCAACGGTTATATGTATAAAAAACTGTAATGTTGGTGCTCGAGTTCAGCTTTTAAAGTTCTGTTCCGCACACAAGGATGAAGGAAATCCACAAATTACTTTCTTCTTTCATCTACATTAGTCCAGGGAGACGGTATGTGTTCCTACGACCTTTTGTGCCATTTCCATGGATATGCAGATTGGAAATAAGGATACCGGGATAAAACTCATATGCTCTGAAAACAACTGTTTATGACTAAAATTTATGACGTCATAATGAATTGTTTCATATCTGCTGCATTTTTTGTTCAGTTTCCATTATGTGGTTATTAGCCTAGTAGTATACTGTACTGACGAAGCCATGAAGGCAGAAACGCGTATACAGTTAACAAAATGCTACTACGTTACTGTTGTGTTTTTAGCCCAGTAAAAGTAGTAAGATATCCGAGGACCAACTGAAGAGTGATTCAACACCTGCATTCTTCGATTACTTGCTTCAACACAAAAACAATCAGCAACGGTTAAATGTATAGAAGACTGTAAATTTGGTGCTCGAGTTCAGCTTTTCAAGTTTTGTACCGCACACAAGGATGAAGGAAATCCACAAATTACTTTCTTCTTCCATCTACATTAGTCCAGGGAGACGGTATGTGTTCCGAGGACCCTTTGTGCCGTTTCGATGGATATGCAGATTGGAAATAAGGATACCAAATTGATACTCATATGTTTTGAAGACAACTGTTTATGACTAAAATTTAAGACGTCACAATGAATTGTTTCATATCTGCTGCATTTTTTGTTCAGTTTCCATTATGTGGTTATTAGCCTAGTAGTATACTGTACTGACGAAGCCATGAAAGCAGAAACGCGTACACAGTTAAGAAAAAGCTACTGCGTTACTGTTGCTTTTTAAGCTCAATAAAAGTAATAAAATATCCGAAAACCAAGTGAAGATTCATTCAACACCTGCAATCTTCCATTGTTTGATTCCACACAAAAACATTCAGCAACGGTTATATGTATAGAAGACTGTAATATTGGTGCTCGAGTTCAGCTTTTAAAGTTCTGTTCCGCAAACAAGGAAGAAGGAAATCCACAAATTATTTTCTTCTTCCATCTACATTAGTCCAGGGAAACGGTATGTGTTCCTAGGACACTTTGTGCCGTTTCGATGGATATGCAGATTGGAAATAAGGACATTAAAATGAAACTCATATGCTTTGAAGACAACTGTTTATGACTAAAAATTATGACGTCACAAGAAATTGTTTTTATCTGCTGCGTTTTTTGTTCACCTTCCATTATGTGGTTAATAGCCTAGTAGTATACTGTACTGACGAAGCCCTGATTGCAGAAACGCGTATACAGTTAACAAAAAGCTACTACGTTACTGTTGTGTTTTTAGCCCAGTAAAAGTAATAAGATATCCGAACACCAAGTGAAGAGTGATTCAACACCTGCAATCTTCGATTATATGCTTCAACACAAAAACATTCAGCAACGGTTATATGTATAAAAGACTGTAACTTTGGTGCTCGAGTTCAGCTTTTAAAGTTCTGTTCCGCACACAAGGATGAAGGAAATCCACAAATTACTTTCTTCTTCCATCTACATTAGTCCAAGAAGACGGTTAGTGTTCCTAGGACTTTTTGTGCCATTTCGATGGATATGCAAATTGGAAATAAGGATACCGGGATGAAAGTCATATGCCTTGAAAACAACTGTTTATGACTAAAATTTAAGACGTCATAATGATATGTTTCATATCTGCTGCATTTTTTGTTCAGTTTCTATTATGTGGTTATTAGCCTAGTAGTATACTGTACTGACGAAACCATGAAGGCAGAAACGCGTATGCAGTTAGGAAAAAGCTACTACGTTGCTGTTGTGTTTTTAGCCCAGTAAAAGTAATAAAATATCCGAAAACCAAGTGAAGAGTGATTCAACACTTGCAATCTTCGATTACTTGCTTCAACACAAAAACATTCAGCAACGGTTATATGCATAGAACACTGTAAATTTGGTGTTGAAGTTCAGCTTTTAAAGTTCTGTTCCGCACACAAAAATGAAGGAAATCCACAAATTACTTTCTTCTTCCATCTACATTAGTCCAGGGAGACGGTATGTGTATCTAGGTTTCTTTGTGCCATTTCGATGGATATGCAGATTGGAAATAAGGATACCGGGATAGAATTCATATGCCCTGAAAACAACTGTTTATGACTAAAATTTATGACGTCATAATGAAATGTTTCATATCTGCTGCTGATTTTGTTCAGTTTCCATTATGTGGTTATTAGCCTAGCAAAAAACTGTACTGACGAAGCCATGAAGGCAGAAACGCGTATACAGTTAACAAAAGCTACCACGTTACTGTTGTGTTTTTAGCCCAGTAGGAATAATAAGATATTCGAAAACCAAATGAAAAATGATTCAACATTTGCAATCTTCGATTACTTGTTTCAACACAAAAACATTCAACAACGGTTATATGTATAGAAGACTGTAAATTTGGTGTTCGAGTTCAGCTTTTCGAGTTCTGTTCCGCACACAAAGATGAAGGAAATCCACAAATTACTTTCTTCTTCCATCTACATTAGTCCAAAAAGACGGTATGTGTTCCTAGGACCCTTTGTGCCATTTCGATGGATATGCAGATTGGAAACAAGGATATCGGGATAGAACTCATATCCTCTGAAGACAACTGTTTATGACTAAAAATTTATGACGTCACAATGAATCGTTTTTTTATCTGCTGCATTTTTTGTTCAGTTTCCGTTATGTGGTTATTAGCCTAGTAGTATACTGTACTGACGAAATCATGAAAGCAGAAACGCGTATACAGTTAACAAAAAGCTACTACGTTACTGTTGTGTTTTTACCCCAGTAAAAACAATAAGATATCCGAACACCAAGTAAAGAGTGATTCAACACCTGCAGTTTTCGTAAACTTGCTTCAACACAAAAACATTCAGCAACGGTTATATGTATAGAAAACTGTAAATTTGGTGTTCGAGTTCAGCTTTTAAAGTTCTGTTTCGCACAGAAGGATGAAGGAAATCCACAAATTACTTTCTTCTTCCATCTACATTAGTCCAGGGAGACGGTATGTGTTTTTAGGATCCTTTGTGCCATTACGATGGATATGCAGATGGGAAATAAAAATACCGAGATAGAACTCTTATGCCTTGAAGACAACTGTTTATGATTAAAACTTATGACGTCATCATGAATTATTTCATATCTGCTGCATTTTTTGTTCAGTTTCCATTATGTGGTTATTAGCCTAGTAGTATACTGTACTGACGAAGCCATGAAGGCAGAAACGCGTATACAGTTAACAAAAAACTACTACGTTACTGTTGTGTTATAAGCTCAGTAAAAATAATAAGATATCCGAAAACCAAGTGAAGAGTGATTCAACACCTGCAATCTTCGATTACTTGCTTCAACACAAAAACATTCAGCAGCGGTTATATGTATAGACGACTGTAACTTTGGTGCTCGAGTTCAGCGTTTAAAGTTCTGTTCCGCACACAAGCATTAAGGAAATCCACAAATTACTTTCTTCTTCCATCTACATTAGTCCAGGGAAACGGTATGTGTTCCTAGGACCTTTTGTGCCGTTTCGATGGATATGCAGATTGGAAATAAGGATACCGGGATGGAACTCATATGCTCTGAAGACAACTGTTTATGATTAAAACTTATGACGTCATAATGAATTGTTTCATATCTGCTGCATTTTTTGTTCAGTTTCCATTATGTGGGTAATAGGCTAGTGGTATAATGTACTGACGAAGCCATCAAGGCAGAAACGCGTATACAGTTAACAAAAAAGTACTACGTTACTGTTGTGTTTTTAGTTCAGTAAAAGTAATAAGATATCCGAACACCAAGTGAAGAGTGATTCAACACCTGCAACCTTCGATTATTTGCTTCAACACAAAAACATTCAGCAACGGTTATATGTATAGAAGACTGTAAATTTGGTGTTTAAGTTCGGTTTTTAAAGTTCTGTTCCGCACACAAAGATGAAGGAAATCCACAAAATACTTTCTTTTTCCATCTACATTAGTCCAGGAAGACGGTATTTGTTCCTAGGACACTTTTTGCCGTTTCGATGGATATGCAGATTGGAATTAAGGATATTAAAAAGAAACTCATATGCTTTGAAGACAACTGTTTATGACTAAAATTTATGACGTCACAAGAAATTGTTTCTTATCTGCTGCATTTTTTGTTCAGTTTCCATTATGTGGTTATCAGCCTAGTAATATACTGTACTGACGAAGCCATGAAGGCAGAAACGCGTATACAGTTAACAAAAAACCACTACGTTACTGTTGTGTTTTTAGCCCAGTGAAAGCAATAAAATATCCGCAGACCAAGTGAAGAGTGAGTCAACACCTGCAATTTTCGATTACTTGCTTCAACACAAAAACATTCAACAACGGTTATATGTATAAAAGACTGTAAATTTGGTGTTCGAATTCAGCTTTTAAAGTTGCGTACCGCACACAAGGATGAAGGAAATCCACAAATTACTTTCTTCTTCCATCTACATTAGTCCAGGGAGACGGTATGTGTTCCTACGACCCTTTGTGCCATTTCGATGGTAATGCAGATTGGAAACAAGGTTACCAAAATGAAACTTATATGCCCTGAAGACAACTGTTTATGACTAAAATTTATGACGTCATAATGAATTGTTTCATATGTGCTGCATTTTTTGTTCAGTTTCCATTATGTGGTTGTTAGCCTAGTAGTATACTGTACTGACGAAGCCATGAAAGCAGAAACGCGTACACAGTTAAGAAAAAGCTACTTCGCTACTGTTGTTCTTTAAGCTCAGTAAAAATAATAAGATATCCGAAGACCAAGTGAAGAGTGATTCAACACCTGCAATCTTCGATTACTTGCTTCAACACAAAAACATTCAGCAACGGTTTAATGTATAAAAGACTGTAAAATTGGTGCTCGAGTTCAGCTTTTAAAGTTTTGTTCCGCAAACAAAGATGAAGGAAATCCACAAATTATTTTCTTCTTCCATCTACATTAGTCCAGAAAGACGGTATGTGTTCCTAGGACCCTTTGTGCCATTTCGATGGATATGCAGATGGGAAAAAAAGATACCGGGATAGACATCATACGCTCTGAAGACAACTGTTTATGACTAAAATTTATCACGTCACAATGAATTGTTTCATATCTGCTGCATTTTTTGTTTTGTTTCCATTATGTGGTTATTAGCCTGGTAATATACTGTACTGACGAAGCCATGAAGGCAGAAACGCGTATACAGTTTACGAAAAGCTACTACGTTATTGTTGTGCGTTTAGCCCAGTAAAAGTAACAAGATATCCGAAGACCAAATGAAGAGTGATTCAACACTTGCAAACTTCGATTACTTGCTTCAACACAAAAACATTCAGCAACGGTTATATGTTTAAAAGACTGTAAATTTGGTGTTCAAGTTCAGCTTTTAAAGTTCTGTTCCGCACACAAGGAAGAAGAAAAACCACAAATTACTTTTTTTATGCATCTACAATAATCCAGAAAAACGGTATGTGTTTCTAAGGACCCTTTGGCCAATTCGACGGATATGCAGTTTGGAAATAAGGATACCAAAATAGAATTCAAAAACCTTGAAGACAACTGTTTATGACTAAAGATTATGACGTCACATTGATTTTTTGTTCAGTTTTCATTATGTGGTTATTAGCTTAGTAGTATACTGTACTGACGAAGCCATGATTGCAGAAACGCGTATACAGTTAACAAAAAGCCACTGCGGTACTGTTGTGTTTCTAGCCCAGTAAAAGTAATAAAATATCCGAAGACCAAGTGAAGAGTGATTCAACACCTGCAATCTTCGATTACTTGCTTCAACACAAAAACATTCAGCAACGGTTATATGTATAGAAGACTGTAATGTTGGTGTTTGAATTCAATTTTAAAAACTTCTGTTTTGCACACAAGGATGAAGGAAATCCACAAATTATTTTTTTCTTCCAACTACTTTAGTCTAGGGTGACGGTATGTGTTTCTAGGACCCTTTGTGCCATTTCGATGGATATGCAGATTGGAAATAAGGATACCGGGATAGAATTCCTATGTCATAAAAACAACTGTTTATGACTAAAAATTATGACGTCATAATGAATTGTTTCATATGTGCTGCATTTTTTGTTCAGTTTCCGTTATGTGGTTATTAGCCTAGTAGTATACTGTACTTTCGAAACCATGAAAGCAGAAACGCGTATACAGTTAACGAAAAGCTACTACGTTACTGTTGTATTTTTAGCCCAGTAAAAGTAATAAGATATCCGAAAACCAAGTGAAGAGTGATTCAACACCTGCAATCTTCGATTGCTTGCTTCAACACAAAAACATTCAGCAACGGTTACATGTATAAAAGACTGTAAACTTGGTGTTCGAGTGCAGCTTTTAAAGTTCTGTTCCGCACACAAAGATCAAGGAAATCCACAAAAGAGTTTCTTCTTCCATCTGTTTTAAGCCAGATAATCGGTATGTGTTCCTAGGACGCTTTGTGCCATTTCGACGAATATGCAGATTGGAAATAAGGATACCGGGATAGAATTCCTATAAACTGAAGACAACTGTTTATGACTACAATTTATGACGTCATATTAAATTGTTTCATATGTGTTGCATTTTTTGTTCAGTTTCCATTATGTGCTTATTAGCTTAATGGTATACTGTACTGACGAAGCCATGAAAGCAGAAACGCGTATACCATTAACAAAAAGCTGCTACGTTACTGTTGTGTTTTTAGCCCAGTAAAAGTAATAAGAAATCCGAACACCAAGTGAAGAGTGATTCAACACCTGCAATTTTCGATTACTTGCTTCAACACAAAAATTTTCAGCAACGATTATATGTATAGAAAACTGTAATTTTGGTGTTCGAGTGCAGCTTTTAAAGTTCTGTACCGCACACAAAAATGAAGGAAATCCACAAATTACTTTTTCCTTCCATCTACTTTAATCCAAAAAAACGGTATGTGTTCCTAGGACTCTTTGTGCCATTTCGATGGATATGCAAATTGGAAATAAAGATACCGGGATAGAATTCATATGCCCTGAAAACAACTGCTTATGACTAAAATTTATGACGTCATAATGAAATGTTTCATATCTGCTGCATTTTTTGTTCAGTTTTCATTATGTGGTTATTAGCTTAGTAGTATACTGTACTGACGAAACCATGAAGGTAGAAACGCGTATACATTTAACAAAAAAAAAAAATAAAAAAAAAACCAAGTTATTTTCAAAAAACATTGAACAGAAAGACCAACGGTATATGAAGGAGACTGCGAAGTAAGCTTGCGTTTTTCGAGTCAGCAGCCACCCGTTAAACTAATCAAAAGCGATCGGCTCCAGCCGCGAATCGAGTCCGTCACGCAGGATCTGTCACCCGCGCCCGACACCGTTAGGCCATGTTGCTGACAAAAAGCTACTACGTTACTGTTGTGTTTTTAGCCCAGTAAAAGTAATAAGATATCCGAAAACCAAGTGAAGAGTGATTCAACACTTGCAATCTTCGATTACTTGCTTCAACACAAAAACATTCAGCAACGGTTATATGTATAGAAGACTGTAAATTTGGTGCTCGAGTTCACCTTTTCAAGTTCTGTACCGCAAACAAGGATGAAGGAAATCCACAAATTATTTTCTTCTTCCATCTACACTAATCCAGGGAAACGGTATGTGTTCCTAGGACCCTTTGTGCCATGTCGATGGATATGCAGATTGGAAAAAAAGATAGCGGGATAAAACTCATATGCCCTGAAGACAACTGTTTATGACTAAAATTTATGACGTCATAAAGAATTGTTTCATATCTGCTGCATTTTTTGTTCAGTTTCCGTTATGTGGTTATTAGCCTAGTAGTATACTGTACTGACGAAGCCATGAAGGCAGAAACGCGTATACAGTTAACAAAAAAGTACTACGTTACTGTTGTGTTTTTAGCCCAGTAAAAGTAATAAGATATCCGAAGACCAAGTGAAGAGTGATTCAACACCTGCAATCTTCGATTACTTGCTTCAACACAAAAACATTCAGCAACGGTTATATGTATAAAAGACTGTAAATTTGGTGTTCGAGTTCAGCTTTTAAAATTCTGTACCGCAAACAAGGATGAAGGAAATCCACAAAATACTTTCTTTTTCCATCTACATTAGTCCAGGGAGACGTGATGTGTATCTCGGACTTTTTGTGCCATTTCCATGGATATGCAGATTGGAAATAAGTATGCCGGGATAGATTTCATTTGCCCTGAAGACAACTGTTTATGACTAAAATTTATGACGTCATAATGAATTGTTTCATATGCGCTGCATTTTTTGTTCAGTTTCCATTATTTGGTTATTAGCCTAGCAGTATACTGTACTGACGAAGCCATGAAGGCAGAAACGCGTATACAGTTAACAAAAAGCTACTACGTTACTGTTGTGTTTTAGCCCAGTAAAATATAAGATATCCGAACACCAAGTGAAAAGTGATTCAACACCTGCAATCTTCCATTACTTGATTCAACACAAAAACATTCAGCAACGGTTATATGTACAGAAGACTAAAAATTTGGTGTTCAAGTTCAGCTTTTAAAGTTCTGTACCGCACACAAGGATGAAGGAAATCCACAAATTGCTTTCTTCTTCCATCTACAGTAGTCCAGAGAGACGGTGTGTGTTCCTAGGACCCTTTGTGACGTTTCGATGGATATACAAAATGGAAATAAGGATACCAAAATGAAACTCATATGCTCCTAAGACAACTGTTTATGACTAAAATTTATGACGTCACAAGAATTTGTTTTTTATCTGCTGAATTTTTTGTTCAGTTTCCATTATGTGGGTATTAGCTTAGTAGTATACTGTACTGACGAAGCCATGAAGGCAGAAACGCGTATACAGTTAACAAAAAACTACTACGTTACTGTTGTGTTTTTAGCCCAGTAAAAATAATAAGATATCCGAAGATCAAGTGAAGAGTGATTCAACACCTGCAATCTTCGTAAACTTGCTTCAACACAAAAACATTCAGCAACGGTTATATGAATAGACGACTGAATTTTTGGTGATCGAGTTCAACTTTTAAAGTTGCGTACCGCAAACAAGGATGAAGGAAACCCACAAATTACTTTCTTCTTCCATCTACATTAGTCCAGGGAAACGGTATGTGTTCCTAGGACCCTTTGTGCCATTTCGATGGATATGCAAATTGGAAATAAAGTTACCAAAATGAAACTCATTAAACCTGAAGACAACTGTTTATGACTAAAATTTATGACGTCATAATGAATTGTTTCATATCTGCTGCATTTTTTGTTCAGTTTCCATTATGTGGTTATTAGCTTAGTAGTATACTGTACTGACGAAGCCATGAAAGCAGAAACGCGTATACACTTCACAAAAAACTACTACGTTACTGTTGTGCTATAAGCTCAGTAAATGTAGTAACATATCCGAAGACCAAGTGAAGAGTGATTCAACACCTGCAAACTTCGATTACTTGCTTCAACACAAAAACATTCAGCAACGGTTATATGTATAGAAGACTGTGAATTTGGTGCTCGAGTTCAGCTTTTAAAATCCTGTTCCGCAAACAAGGATGAAGGAAACCCACAACTTACTTTCTTTTTCCTTCTCCATTAGTCCAGGAAGACGGTATGTGTTCCTAGGACCTTTTGTGCCATTTCGATGGATTTGCAGGTGCGAAATAAAGATACCGGGATAGAACTCATATGCCTTGAAAGAACTGTTTATGACTTAAATTTATGACGTCATAATGAATTGTTTCATATCTGCTGCATTTTTTGTTCAGTTTTCGTTATGTGGTTATTAGTTCAGTAGTATACTGTACTGACGAAGCCATGAAAGCAGAAACGCGTATACAGTTACCAAAAAGCTACTACGTTATTGTTGTGTTTTTAGCTCAGTAAAAACAATAAGATATCCGAACACCAAGTGAAGAGCGATTCAACACCTGCAATCTTTGATTTTTTTCTTCAACACAAAAACATTCAGCAACGGTTATATATATAGAAGACTGTAAATTTGGTGCTCGAGTTCAGCTTTTAAAGTTCTGTTCCGCACACAAGGATGAAAAAAATCCACAAATTTAGTTTTTTTTTCCATCTACAATAGTCCAGGGAGACGGTATGTGTTCCTAGAACCCTTTGTGGCATTTCGATGGATATGCAGATTGGAAATAAGGATACCGGGATGGAATTCATATGCTCTGAAGACAACTGTTAATGACTAAAATTTATGACGTCATAATGAATTGTTTCATATCTGCTGCATTTTTTGTTCAGTTTCCATTATGTGGTTATTAGTTTAGTAGTATACTGTACTGACGAAGCCATGAAAGCAAAAACGCGTATACAGTTAACAAAAAGCTACTACGTTACCGTTGTGCTATAATTTCAATAAAAGTAATAAGATATCCGAAGACCAAGTGAAGAGTGATTCAACACCTGCACTCTTCGATTACTTTCTTCAACACAAAAACATTCAGCAACGGTTATATGTATAGAAGACTGTAAAATTGGTGTTCGAGTTCAGCTTCTCAAGTTCTGTACCGCACACAAGGATGAAAGAAATCCACAAATTTTTTTCTTTTTCCATCTACATTAGTCCAGGAAAACGGTATGTGTTCCTAGGACCCTTTGTGCCGTTTCGATGGATATGCAGATTGGAAATAAGGATACCAAATTGAAACTCATATGCTTTGAAGACAACTGTTTATGACTAAAATTTATGATGTCACAATGAATTGTTTCATATCTGCTGCATTTTTTGTTCAGTTTCCGTTATGTGGTTATTAGCCTAGCAGTATACTGTACTGACGAAGCCATGAAAGCAGAAACGCGTATACAGTTAACAAAAAGCTACTACGTTACTGTTGTGTTTTTAGCCCAGTAAAAATAATAACATATCCGAAAACCAAGTGAAGAGTGATTCAACACCTGCATTCTTCGATTACTTGTTTCAACACAAAAACATTCAGCAACGGTTACATGTTTAAAAGACTGGAAATTTGGTTTTCAAGTTCAGCTTTTAAAGTTCTGTTCCGCACACAAGGATGAAGGAAATCCACAAATTACTTTCTTTTTCCATCTAGATTAGTCCAGGGAGACGGTATGTGTTCCTAGGACCCTTTGTGCTATTTGGATGGATATGCAGATTGGAAATAAGGATACCGGGATGAAATTCCTATGCCCTGAAAACAACTGTTTACGACTAAAATTTATGACGTCATAATCAATTGTTTCATATCTGCTGCATTTTTGTTCAGTTTCCATTATGTGGTTATTAACCTAGTAATATACTGTACTGACGAAGCCATGAAGGCAGAAACGCGTATACAGTTAACAAAACTGTACTACGTTACTGTTGTGTTTTTAGCCCAGTAAAAGTAATAAGATATCCGAACACCAAGTGAAGAGTGATTCAACACCTGCAATCTTCGATTACTTGCTTCAACACAAAAACATTCAGCAACGGTTATATGTATAGAAGACTGTAAAATTGGTGCTCGAGTTCAGCTTTTAAAGTTCTGTTCCGCAAACAACGATGAAGGAAATCCACAAACTACTTTCTTTTTTCATCTACATTAATCCAGAAAAACGGTATGTGTTCCTAGGCCCCTTTGTGCCATTTCGATTGATTTGTAGATGGGAAATAAAGATACCGGGATAGACATCATACGCCCTGAAAACAATTGTTTATGACTAAAATTTATCACGTCAGAATGAAATGTTTCACATCTGCTGCATTTTTTGTTCAGTTTCTTTTATGTGGTTATTAGCCTAGTAGTATACTGTACTGACGAAGCCATGAAAACAGAAACGCGTATACAGTTAACAAAAAGCTACTACGTTACTGTTGTGTTTTTAGCCCAGTAAAAGTAATAAAATATCCGAACACCAAGTGAAGAGTGACTCAACACCTGCAATTTTTGATTTTTTGCTTTAACACAAAAACATTCAGCAACGGTTATATGTGTAGAAGACTGTAAATTTGGTGCTCGAGTTCAGCTTTTAAAGTTCTGTTCCGCACACAAGGATTAAGGAAATCCACAAACTATTTTTTTCTTCCATCTACATTAGTCCAGGCAAACGGTATGTGTTCCTAGGACCTATTGTGCCATTTCGATGAATATGCAGATTGGAAATAAAGATATCAAAATGAAACTCATATGCCCTGAAGACAACTGTTTATGACTAAAATTTATGACGTCATAATGAATTGTTTTTTATCTGCTGCATTTTTTGTTCAGTTTCCATTATGTGGTTATTAGCTTAGTAGTATACTGTACTGACGAAGCCATGAATACAGAAACGCGTATACAGTTAACAAAAGCTACTACGTTACTGTTGTGTTTTTAGCCCAGTAAAAATAGTAAGATATCTTAACACCAAGTGAAGAGTGATTCAACACCTGCAATCTTCGATTACTTGCCTCAACACAAAAACATTCAGCAACGGTTATATGTATAGAAGACTGTAAATTTGGTGCTCAAGTTCAGCTTTTCAAGTTCTGTTCCCCACAAAAGGATGAAAGAAATTCACAAATTACTTTCTTTTTCCATCTACAATAATCCAGAAAAATGGTATGTGTTTCTAAGGACCCTTTGGCCAATTCGACGGATATGCAGTTTGGAAATAAAGATACCAAGATAGATTTCAAAAACCGTGAAGATAACTGTTTATGACTAAAGACTATGACGTCACATTGATTTTTTGTTCAGTTTCCATTATGTGGTTATTAGCCTAGTAGTATACTGTACTGACGAAGCCATGAAAGCAGAAACGCGTATACAAGTAACAAAAAGCCACTGCGGTACTGTTGTGTTTTTAGCCTAGTAAAAGTAATAAGATATCCGAAAACCTAGTGAAGAGTGATTCAACACCTGCAATCTTCGATTACTTGCTTCAACACAAAAACATTCAGCAACGGTTATATGTATAGAAGACTCTAATGTTGGTGTTTCAATTCAGTTTTAAAAATTTCTGTTCCGCACACAAGGAAGAAGGAGATCCACAAATTTATTGTTTCTTCCATTTACATTAGTCCAGGAAGACGGTATGTGTTCCTACGACTTTTTGTGGCGTTTTGAGGGATATGCAAAATGCAAACAAGAATACCAAAATGAAACTCGTTTGCTCTGAAAACAATTGTTTATGACTAAAATTTATGACGTCACAAAGAATTGTTTCATATCTGCTGCATTTTTTGTTCAGTTTCCATTATGAGGTTATTAGCTTAGTAGTATACTGTACTGACGAAGCCATGAAAGCAGAAACGCGTATACAGTTAACAAAAAGCTACTACGTTACTGTTGTGTGTTTAGCCCAAGAAAAGTAATAAGATATCCGAACACCAAGTGAAAAATGATTCAACACCTGCAATCTTCGATTACTTGCTTCAACACAAAAACATTCAGCAACGGTTATATGTATAGAAGACTGTCAATTTGGTGCTCGAGTTCAGCTTTTAAAGATCTGTTCCGCACACAAAGATAAAGGAAATCCACAAATTACTTTTTTTTCCATCTACATTAGTCCAGGGAAACGGTATGTGTTCCTAGGACTTTTTGTGCCATTTCGATGGATATGCAGATTGGAAAGAAAAATACCGGGATGAAGTTCATATGCCCTGAAGACAACTGTTTATAACTAATACTCTTGACGTCAAAATGAATTGTTTCATATTTGTTGCATTTTTTGTTCAGTTTCCATTATGTGGTTATTAGCCTAGTAGTATACTGTACTGATGACGTCATGAAAACAGAAACGCGTATACAGTTAACAAAAAGCTACTGCGTTACTGTTGTGTTTTTAGCCCAGGAAAAATAATAAAATATCCGAAGACCAAATGAAAAGTGAGTCATCACCTGCAATCTTCGATTACTTGCTTCAACACAAAAACATTCAGCAACGGTTATATTTAAAAAAAACTGTAAACTTGGTGTTCGAGTTCAGCTTTTCAAGTTTTGTACCGCACACAAGGATGAAGGAAATCCACAAATTACTTTCTTCTTCCATCTACATTAGTCCAGGGAGACGGTATGTGTTGCTAGGACCCCTTGTGCCATTTCGATGGATATGCAGATTAAAAATAAACATACCGGGATAAACTTCATATGCCCTGAAGACAACTGTTTATGACTAAACTTTATGACGTCATAATGAATTGTTTCATATCTGCTGCATTTTTTGTTCAGTTTCCCTTTATGTGGTTATTAGCTTAGTAGTATATTGTACTGACGAAGCCATGAAGGCAGAAACGCGTTTACAGTTAACAAAAAAGAACTACGTTGCTGTTGTGCGTTTAACCCCGTAAAAGTAATAAGATATCCGAAAAACAAGTAAAAAGTGATTCAACACCTGAAATCTTCGATTATTTGTTTTAACACAAAAACATTCAGCAAAGGTTATATGTGTAGAAGACTGTAAATTTGGTGTTCGAGTTCAGCTTTTCAAGTTCTGTTCCGCACGCACGGATGAAGGAAATCCACAAATTATTTTCTTCTTGCATCTTCATTAATCCAGAAAAACGGTATGTGTTTTTAGGACCTTTTGGCCATTTCGAAGGATATGCAGTTTGGATTTAAAGATACCAAAATAGAACTCATATGCCCTGAAAACAACTGTTTATGATTAAAGATTATGACGTCACATTGATTTTTTGTTCAGTTTCCATTATGTGGTTATTAGCTTAGTAGTATACTGTACTGACGAAGCCATGAAAGCAGAAACGCGTATACAGTTATCAAAAAACCACTGCGGTACTGATGTGTTTTTAGCCCAGTAAAGTAATAAGATATCCGAACACCCAGTACAGAATGATTCAACACCTGCAATCTTCGATTACTTCCTTCAACACAAAAACATTCAGGAACGGTTATATGTATAGAAGACTGTAATGTTGGTGTTCGAGTTTAGTTTTTAAAGTTCTGTTTCGCACACAAAGATGAAGGAAATCCATAAATTACTTTCTCCTTCCATCTACATTGGTCCAGGGAGACGGTATGTGTTCTTAAAACACTTTGTGCCATTTCGATGGTTATGCAGAGTGGAAATAAGGATACCGGGATAAAACTCATTAGCCTTGAAGACAACTGTTTGTGACTAAAATAAAGACGTTTTAAAGATATGTTTCATATCTGCTGCATTTTTTGTTCAGTTTCCGTTATGTGGTTAATAGCTTAGTAGTATATTGAACTGACGAAGCCATGAAAGCAGAAACGCGTATACAGTTAAGAAAAAGCTACTACGTTACTGTTGTGTTTTTAGCCCTGTAAAAGTAATAAATTTTTTGAAAACCAAGTGAAGACTGAGTCAACACCTGCAATCTTCGATTACTTGCTTCAACACAAAAACATTCAGCAACGGTTATATGTATAGAAGACTGTCAATTTGGTGCTCGAGTTGAGTTTTTAAAGTTCTGTTCCGCACACAAGGATGAAGGAAATCCACAAATTACTTTCTTCTTCCATCTACATTAATCCAGAAAAATGGTATGTGTTTCTAAGGACCTTTTGGCCAATTCGATGGATATGCAGTTTGGAAATAAGAATACCAAGATAGAACTCATAAGCCTTGAAGACAACTGTTTATGACAAAAGATTATGACGTCACATTGATTTTTTGTTCAGTTTCCATTATGTGGTTATTAGCTTAAAAGTATACTGTACTGACGAAGCCATGAAGGCAGAAACGCGTATACAGTTAACAAACAGCTACTACGTTACTGTTGTGTTTTTAACCCAGTAAAAGTAATAAAATATCCGAAAACCAAATGAAAAGTGATTCAACACCTGCAATCTTCGATTACTTGTTTCAACACAAAAACATTCAGCAACGGTTATATATATAGAAGACTGTCAATTTGGTGTTCGAGTTCAGCTTTTCAAGTTTTGTTCCGCACACAAAGATGAAGGAAATCCACAAATTACTTTCTTCTTCCATCTACATTAGTCCAGGGAGACGGTATGTGATCTTAGGACTTTTTGTGCCATTTCGATGGATATGCAGATTGGAAATAAGGATGTCGGGATAGATCTCATATGCTCTGAAGACAACTGTTTATGACTAAAATTTATGACGTCATAATGACTTTTTTGATATCTGCTGCATTTTTTGTTGAGTTTCCGTTATGTGGTTATTAGTTTAGTAGTATACTGTACTGACGAATTCATGAAAGCAGAAGCGCGTATACAGTTAACAAAAAGCTACTAACATACTGATGTGTTTTTAGCCCAGTAAAAGTAATAGGATATCCGAAAACCAAGTGAAAAGTGATTCAACACCTGCAATCTTCGCAAAACTTGCTTCAACACAAAAACATTCAGCAACGGTTATATGTATAAAAAACTGTAAGTTTGGTGTTCGAGTTCAGCTTTTAAAGTTCTGTTCCGAACACAAGGATGAAGGAAATCCGCAAATTACTTTCTTTTTCCATTTTCATTTGTCCAGGGAGACGGTATGTGTTCCTAGGACCCTTTGTGCCATTTCGATTGATATGCAGATTGGAAATAAGGATACCGGGATAGAACTCATATGCTTTGAAGACAACTGTTTATCACTAAATTTTATGACGTCATAATGAATTGTTTCATTTGTGCTGCATTTTTTGTTCAGTTTCCATTATGTGGTTATTAGCCTAGTAGTATATTGTACTGCCGAATTCATGAAGGCAGAAACGCGTATACAGTTAACAAAAAGCTACTACGTTACTGTTGTGTTTTTAGCCCAGTAAAAGTAATAAGATATCCGAAGACCATCAAAAGAGTGATTCAAAACCTGCAATTTTCCGTTGCTTCATTCAACACAAAAACATTCAGCAACGGTTATATGTTTAAAAGACTGCAATTTTGGTGTTTAAGTTCAGCTTTTAAAGTTCTGTTCCGCACACAAGGATGAAGGAAATCCACAAATTACTTTTTTCTTCCATCTACATTAGTCCAGGGAGACGGTATGTGTTAGTAGGATTCTCTGCGCAGTTTCGATGGATATGCAGATTGGAACAAAAGATACTAAAATGAAACTCATATGGTCCTAAAACAACTGTTTATGACTAAAATTTATGACGTCACAATGAATTGTTTCATGTCTGCTGCATTTTTTGTTCAGTTTCAATTATGTGGCTATTAGCCTAGTAGTATATTGTACTGACGAAGCCATGAAAGCAGAAACGCGTATACAGTTAACAAAAAACTACTACGTTACTGTTGTGTTTTTAGCCCAGTAAAAGTAATAAGATATCCGAAGACCAAGTGAAGAGTGATTCAACACCTGCAAACTTCGATTACTTGCTTCAACACAAAAACATTCAGCAACGGTTATATGTATAGAAGATTGTAAATTTGGTGTTCAAGTTCAGTTTTTAAAGTTCTGTTCCGCACACAAGGATGAAAGAAATCCACAAATTACTTTCTTCTTCCATCTACATTAGTCCAGGGAGACGGTATGTGTTCCTAGGACACTTTGTGCCGTTTCGATAGATATGCAGATTGGAAATAAGGATATTAAAAAGAAACTCATATGACCTGAAAACAACTGCTTATGACTGAAACTTATGACGTCACAAGAAATTGTTTTTTATCTGCTGCATTTTTTGTTCAGTTTCCATTATGTGGTTATTAGCCTAGTAGTATACTGTACTGACAGAGCCATGAAGGCAGAAACGCGTATACAGTTAACAAACAGCTACTACGTTACTGTTGTGTTTTTAGCCTAGTAAAAGTAATAAGATATCCGAAAACCAAGTAAAGAGTGAGTCAACACCTGCAATCTTCGATTACTTGCTTCAACACAAAAACATTCAACAACGGTTATATGTATAGAAGGCTGTAAAATTCGTGTTCGAGTTCAGATTTTAAAGTTGCGTACCGCAAACAAGGATGAAGGAAATCCACAAATTACTTTCTTCTTCCATCTACATTAGTCCAGGGAGACGGTATGTGTTCCTAGGACCCTTTGTGCCATGTCGATGGATATGCAGATTGGAAATAAGGATACCAAAATGAAACTTATATGCTCTGAAAACAATTCTTTATGACTAAAATTTATGACGTCATAATGAACTGTTTCATATCTGCTGCATGTTTTGTTCAGTTTCCATTATGTGGTTATTAGCTTAGTAGTATGTTGTACTGACGAAGCTATGAAGGCAGAAACGCGTATACAGTTAACAAAAAGCTACTGCGTTACTGTTGTTCTCTAAGCTCAGTAAAAGTAATACGATGTCCGAAAACCAAGTGAAGAGTGATTCAACACCTGCAATCATCGATTACTTGCTTCAACACAAAAACATTCAGCAACGGTTATATGTATAGAAGACTGTAAACTTGCTGCTCGAGTTCAGCTTTTAAAGTCTTGTTCCGCAAACAACGTAAAAGGAAAACCACAAATTACTTTTTTCTTCCATCTACATTAGTCCAGAAAGACGGTATGTGTTCCTAGGACCCTTTGTGCCATTTCGATGGATATGCAGATGGGAAAAAAAAATACCGGGATAGACATCATACGCTCTGAAAACAACTGTTTGTGACTAAACTTTATGACGTCATAATGAATTGTTTCATATCTGCTGCATTTTTTATTCAGTTTCCATTATGTGGTTATTAGCCTAGTAATATACTGTACTGACGTAGCCATGAAAGCAAAAACGCGTATACAGTTAACAAACAGCTACTACGTTACTGTTGTGCGTTTAGCCCAGTAAAAACAATAGGATATCCGAAAACCAAGTGAAGAGTGATTCAACACCTGCAATCTTCGATTACTTGCTTCAACACAAAAACATTCAGCAACGGTTACATGTATAGAAGACTGTAAATTTTGTGTTCGAGTTCAGTTTTTAAAGTTCTTTTCCGCACACAAAAATGAAGGAATTCCACAAATTATTTTTATTTTCCATCTGCTTTAATCCAAAGAAAAGGTATGTGTTCCTAGGACCTTTTGTGCCGTTTCGATGGATATGCAGATTGGAATCAAGAATACCAAAATGAAACTCATATGACCTGAAGACAACTGTTTATGACTAAAAGTTTTGACGTCATAATGAATTGTTTCATATCTGCTGCATTTTTGTTCAGTTTCCATTATGTGGTTATTAGCCTAGTAGTATACTGTACTGACGAAGCCATGAAGGCAGAAACGCGTATACAGTTAACAAAAAGCTACTGCGTTACTGTTGTGCTTTAAGCTCAGTAAAAGTAATAAAGTATCCGAAGACCAAGTGAAGAGTGATTCAACACCTGCAATCTTCGATTACTTGCTTCAACACAAAAACATTCAGCAACGGTTATATGTATAGAAGACTGTGAATTTGGTGTTCGAGTTCAGCTTTTAAAGTTCTGTTCCGCACACAAGGATGAAGGAAATCCACAAATTACTTTCTTCTTTTTTCTACTTTAGTCCAGGGAGACGGTATGTGTTCCTAAGACCTTTTGTGCCATTTCGATGGATTTGCAGGTGGGAAATAAAGATACCGGGATAGAACTCATATGCCCTGAAAACAACTGTTTATGACTAAAAGTTATGACGTCATAATGAATTGTTTCATATCTGCTGCATTTTTTGTTCAGTTTTCGTTATGTGGTTATTAGCCTAGTAGTATACTGTACTGACGAAGCCATGAAACCAAAAACGCGTATACAGTTAACAAAAAGCTTCTGCGTTACTGTTGTGTTTTTAGCCCAGTAAAAGTAATAAGATATCGGAAAACCAAGTGAAGAGTGATTCAACACCTGCAATCTTTGGTTTTTTGCTTCAACACAAAAACATTCAGCAACGGTTATATGTATACAAGACTGTAAATTTGGTGCTCGAGTTCAGCTTTTAAAGTTCTGTTCCGCACACAAGGATGAAGGAGATCCACAAAGTACTTTCTTGTTCCATCTACATTAGTCCAGGGAGACGGTATGTGTTCCTAGGACCCTTTGTGCCATTTCGATGGATATGCAGATTGGAATGAAAGATACCGGGATGGAACTCATATGCTCTGAAGACAATTGTTTATGATTAAATTTTATGACGTCATAATGAATTGTTTCATATCTGCTGCATTTTTTGTTCAGTTTCCATTATGTGGTTATTAGCTTAGTAGTATACTGTACTGACGAAGCCATGAAGGCAGAAACGCGCATACAGTTAACAAAAAACTACTACGTTACTGTTGAGCTATAATTTCAATAAAAGTAATAAGATATCCGAAAACCAAGTGAAGAGTGATTCAACACCTGCAATTTTCGATTACTTGTTTTAACACAGAACATTCAACAACGGTTATATGCATAAAAGACTGTAATTTTGGTGTTCGAGTTCAGCTTTTAAAAATCTGTTCCGCACACAAAAATGAATGAAATCCACAAATTACATTCTTCTTCCATCTACATTAGTCCAGGGAGACGGTATGTGTTCCTAGGACCCTTTGTGCCGTTTCGATGGTTTTGCAGATTGGAAATAAGGATACCGGGATAGAAATCATTTGTCTTGAAAACAATTGTTTATGATTAAATTTTATGACGTCATAATGAAATGTTTTATATCTGCTGCATTTTTTGTTCAGTATCCGTTATGTGGTTATTAGTTTTGTATTATACTGTACTGACAAACCTATGACGGCAGAAACGCGTATACAGTTAACAAAAAGCTACTACGTTACTGTTGTGTTTTTAGTTCAGTAAAAGTAATAAGATATCCGAACACCAAGTGAAGAGTGATTCAACACCTGCAATCTTCGATTACTTGCTTCAACACAAAAACATGCAGCAACGGTTATATGTATAGAAGACTGTGAATTTGGTGCTCGAGTTCAGCTTTCAAAGTTCTGTTCCGCACACAAGGATGAAGGAAATCCACAAATTTTTTTCTTCTTCCATCTACATTAGTCCAAAAAAACGTTACGTTTTTCTACGATTTTTTGTGCCATTTCGATGGATATGCAGACTGGAAATAAGGAGACCAAAATGAAGCTTTTTAGCTCTAAAGAAAACTGGTTTTGATTAAAGACTATGACGTCACAATGAACTGTTTCATATATGCTGCATTTTTTGTTCAGTTTCTAACTAGTGGTTCTTAGCCTAATAGTACACTGTACTCACAAAGCCATGAAGGCAAAAACGCGTTTACAGTTAACAAAAAGCTACTACGTTACTGTTGTGTTTTTAGCCCAGTAAAAGTAATAAGATATCCGAAGACCAAATGAAAAGTGATCCAACACCTGCAATTTTCGATTACTTGCTTCAATACAAAAACATTCAGCAACGGTTATATGTATGGAAGACTGTAAATTTGGTGTTCGAGTTCAGCTTTTAAAGTTCTGTTCCGCACACGAGCATGAGGGAAATCCACAAATTACTTTCTTCTTCCATCTACATTAGTCCAGGGAGACGGTATGTGTTCCTAGGACCTTTTGTGCCATTTTGATGGATATGCAGACTGGAAATAAGGATACCGGGATAGAACTCATATTCCCTGAAGACAACTTTTATTACTAAAATTTATGACGTCATCTCGAAATGTTTCATATCTGCTGCATTTTTTGTTCAGTTTCCGTTATGTGGTTATTAGACTAGTAGTATACTGTACTGACGAAGCCATGAAGGCAGAAACGCGTATACAGTTAACAAAAGCTACTTTCGTTGCTGTTGTGTTTTTAGTTCAGTAACACTAATAAGATATCCGAAAACCAAGTGAAGAGTGATTGAACACCTGCAATCTTCGATTACTTGCTTCAACACAAAAACATTCAGCAACGGTTATTTGTATAAAAAACTGTAATGTTGGTGTTTCAGTTCAGTTTTCAAAGTTCTGTTCCGCACACAAGGATGAAGGAAGTCCACAAATTACTTTCTTCTTCCATCCATATTAGTCCAGGGATACCGTATGTGTTCCTAACACCCTTTGTGGCGTTTTGAGGGATATGCAGATTGGAAATAAGAATACCAAAATGAAACTCATCAGCTCTGAAGACAACTGTTTATGATTAAAAATTATGACGTCTGAATGAATTGTTTCATATCTGCTGCATTTTTTGTTCAGTTTCCATTATGTGGTTATTAGCGTAGTAATAAACTGTACTGACGAAACGATGAAAGCAAAAACGCGCATACAGTTAACAAAAAACTACTACGTTACTGTTGTGTTTTTAGCCCAGCAAAAGTAATAAGATATACGAAAACCAAATGAAGAACGATTTAACACCTGCAATCTTCGATTACTTGTTTCAACACAAAAACACTCAGCAACGGTTATATGTGAAGAAGACTGTAAATTTGGTGTTCGAGTTCAGCTTTCAAAGTTCTGTTCCGCACACAAGGATGAAGGAAACCCACAAATTACTTTCTTCTTCCATCTGCATTAATCCAAAAAGACGGTATGTGTTCTTAGGACCCTTTGTGCCATTTCGATGGATATGCAAATTGGAAATAAGGTTACCGGGGTTAAATTCATATGCTTTGAAGACAACTGTTTATGACTAAAATATTATGACGTCATATTGAATTGTTTCATATCTGCTGCATTTTTTGTTCAGTTTCCATTATGTGGTTATTAGCCTAGTGGTATACTGCACTGACGAAGCCATGAAGGCAGAAACGCGTATACAGTTAACAAACAGCTACTGTGTTACTGTTGTGTTTTTAGCCCAGTAAAAGTAATAAGATATCCGAAGACCAAGTGAAAAGTGATTCAACACCTGCAATCTTCGATTACTTGCTTCAACACAAAAACATTCAGCAACGGTTATATGTATAAGAGACTGTAAATTTGGTGTTCGAGTTCAGGTTTTAAAGTTCTGTTCCGCACACAAGATTAAAAAAAAACCACAAATCACTTTCTTCTTCCATCTGCTTAAATCCAGGGAGACGGTATGTGTTCCTAGGACCTTTTGTGCCATTTCGATGGATATGCAGATTGGAAATAAGGAAACCGGCATAAAATTTCCATGCTCTGAAAACAACTGTTAATGACTAAAATTTATGACGCATGAATGAACTGTTTCATATCTGCTGCATTTTTTGTTCAGTTTCCATTATGTGGTTATTAGCCTAGTAGTATACTGTACTGACGAAGCCATGAAAGCAAAAACGCGTATACAGTTAACAAAAAGCTACTACGTTACTGTTGTGTGTTTAGCCCAGTAAAAGTAATAAGATATCCGAAAACCAAGTTAAGAGTGATTCAACACCTGCAATCTTCGATTACTTGCTTCAACACAAAAACATTCAGCAACGGTTATATGTATACAAGACTGTAAACTTGGTGCTCGAGTTCAGCTTCCAAAGTTCTGTTCCGCACACAAGGATGAAGGAAATCCACAAAATACTTTTTTCTTCCGTCTACATTAGTCCAAAAAAACGGTATGTTTTTTTAAGACCTTTCGTGCCATTTCGAGGAAAATATGCAGACTGGAAATAAGGAGACCAAAAAGAAATCCTTATGCTCTAAAGACAACTGGTTATGACTAAAGACTATGACGTCACAGTTAACTGTTTCATATCTGCTGCATTTTTTGTTCAGTTTTTAATTAGTGGTTATTAGCTTAGTAGTATACTCTACTGACGAAGCCATGAAGGCAGAAACGCGTATACAAATAACAAAAAGCTACTACGTTACTGTTGTGTTTTTAGCCCAGTAAAAGTAATAAGATATCCGAAGACCAAGTGAAGAGTGATTCAACACTTGCAATCTTCGATTACTTGCTTCAACACAAAAACATTCAGCAGCGGTTATATATATGGAAGACTGTAGTTTTGGTGTTCGAGTTCAGCTTTTAAAGTTCTTTTCCGCAAACAAGGATGAAGGAAATCCACAAATTACTTTCTTTTTTCATCTGCATTAGTCCAGGGAGACCGTATGTGTTTCTAAGATTTTTGTGCCATTTCGATGGATTTGCAGATTGGAAATAAAGATACCGGGATAAAACTCACATGCCCAGAAAACAACTGTTTATGAATAAAATTTATGACGTCATAATGAATTGTTTCATATCTGCCGCATTTTTCGTTCAGTTTCCATTATGTGGTTATTAGTTTAGTAGTATACTTTACTGACGAAACCATCAAGGCAGAAACGCGTATACAGTTAACAAAACACTACTACGTTACTGTTGTGTTTTTAACCCAGTAAAAGTAATAAGATAACCGAAGACCAAATGAAGAGTGATTCAACACCTGCAAACTTCGATTACTTGCTTCAACACAAAAACATTCAGCAACGGTTATATGTGAGGAAGACTGTAAATTTGGTGTTCGAGTTCAGCTTTTAAAATTCCTCACCGCACACAAGGATGAAGGAAATCCACAAATTACTTTCTTCTTCCATCTACATTAGTCCAGGAAGACGGTATGTGTTCGTAGGACCCTTTGTGCCGTTTCGATGGATATGCAGATTGGAAATAAAGATACCGGGACAGAACTCATTAGCCCTGAAGACAACTGTTTATGACTAAAATTTATGACGTCATAATGAATTGTTTCATACCTGCTGCATTTTTTGTTCAGTTTCCATTATGTGGTTGTGAGTTTAGTAGTATATTGTATTGACGAAGCCATGAAGGCAGAAACGCGTATACAGTTAACAAAAAGCTACTACGTTACTGTTGTGTTTTTAGCCCAGTAAAAGTAATAAAATATCCGAAGACCAAGTGAAGAGTGATTCAACACCTGCAATCTTCGATTATTTGTTTCAACACAAAAACATTCAGCAACGGTTATATGTATAGAAGACTGTCAATTTGGTGTTCGAGTTCAGCTTTTCAAGTTCTGTTCCGCACACAAGGATGAAGGAAATCCACAAATTACTTTCTTCTTCCATCTACATTAGTCCAGGGAAACGGTATGTGTTCCTAGGACTCTTTGTGCCATTTCGTTGGATCAGCAAATTGGAAATAAGAATACTTGCATAAAGTTTCTATGCCCTGAAGACAACTGTTTATGACTAAAACTTATGACGTCATAATGAATTGTTTCATATCTGCTGCATTTTTTGTTCAGTTTCCGTTTTGTGGTTATTAGCTTAATGGTATACTGTACTGACAAAAGCATGAAAGCAGAAACGCGTATACAGTTAACAAACAGCTACTACATTATTGTTGTGTCTTTAGCCCAGTAAAAGTAATAAAATATCCGAAAACCAAGTGAAGAGTGATTCAACACCTGCAATCTTCGATTACTTGCTTCAACACAAAAACATTCAGCAACGATTCTATGTATAGAAGACTGTAACTTTGGTGTTCGAGTTCAGTTTTCATAGTTCTGTTCCGCACACAAAAATGAAGGAATACCACAAATTACTTCCTTCTTCCATCTACATTAATTCAAAGAAAAGGTGTGTGTTCCTAAAACTTTTTAAGCCTTTTCGATGGATATGCAGATTGGAAATAAGGATACCAAAATAGAACTCATATGCCTTGAAGACAATGGTTTATGACTAAAATTTATGACGTCATAATGAATTGTTTGATATTTGCTGCATTTTTTGTTCAGTTTCCATTATGTGGTTATTAGCCTAGTAGTATACTGTACTGACGAAGCCATGAAAGCAGAAACGCGTTCACAATTAACAAAAAGTCACTACGTTATTGTTGTGTTTTTAGCCCAGTAAAAGTAATAAGATATCCGAAAACCAAATGAAAAGTGATTCAACACCTGCAATCTTCGATTACTTGCTTTAACACAAAAACATTCAGCAACGATTATATGTATAAAAGACTGTAACTTTGGTGTTCGAGTTCAGCTTTCAAAGTTCTGTTCCGCACACAAGGATGAAGGAAATCCACAAATTATTTTCTTCTTCCATCTACATTAGTCCACGGAGACGGTATGTGTTCTTAAGATCTTTTGTGCCATTTCGATGGATATGCAGATTGGAAATAAGGATACCGGGATAAAACTCATATGCCCTGAAGACAACTGTTTATGACTAAAACTCATGACGTCATAATGAATTGTTTCATATCTGCTGCATTTTTTGTTCAGTTTCCATTATGTGGTTATTAGCCTAGTAGTATACTGTACTGACGAAGCCATGAAGGCAGAAACGCGTATACAGTTAACAAAAAGCTACTACGTTACTGTTGTGTTTTTAGCCCAGTAAAAGTACTAAAATATCCGAAGACCAATTGAAGAAAGAATCAACACCTGCAATCTTCGATTACTTGCTTCAACACAAAAACATTCAGCAACGGTTATATGTATAGAAGACTGTAAATTTGGTGTTCGAGTTCAGGTTTTAAAGTACTGTTCCGCAAACAAGGATGAAGGAAATCCACAAACTTCTTTTTTCTTCCATCTACTTTAATCCAAAGAAACGGTATGTGTTCCTAGGACCCTTTGTGCTATTTTGTAGGTAATGCAGATTGGAACTAAAGATACCGGGATAGAACTCATATGCCCTGAAGACAACTGTTTATGATTACAATTTATGACGTCGAAATAAATTGTTGCATATCTGCTGCATTTTTTGTTCAGTTTCCATTATGTGGTTATTAGCCTAGTAGTATACTGTACTGACGAAACCATGAAAGCAGAAACGCGTTTACAGTTAACAAAAAGCTACTACGTTACTGTTGTGCGTTTAACTTCGTAAAAGTAATAAAATATCCGAAGACCAAGTGAAGAGTGATTCAACACCTGCAATCTTCGATTATTTGCTTCAACACAAAAACATTCAGCAACGGTTATATGTATAGAAGACTGTAATTGTGGTGTTCGAGTTCAGCTTTTGAAGTTCTGTTCCGCACACAAAGATGAAGGAAATCCACAAATTACTTTCTTCTTCTATTTGCATTAATCCAGAAAGACGGTATGTGTTCCTACGACCCTTTGTGCCATTTCGATGGATATGCAGTTTGGAAATAAGGATACCAAAATAGAATTCATATGCCCTGAAGACAACTGTTTGTGTTTAAAGAATATGACGTCACATTGATTTTTTGTTCAGTTTCCATTATGTGGTTATTAGTTTAGTAGTATACTGTACTGACGAAGCCATGAAAGCAGAAACGCGTATGCAGTTACCAAAAAGCCACTTCGGTTTTGTTGTGTTTTTAGCCCAGTAAAACTAATAAGATATCCGAAAACCAAGTGAAGAATGATTCAACACCTGCAATCTTCTATTACTTGCTTCAACACAAAAACATTCAGCAACGGTTATATGTATAGAAGACTGTAAATTTGGTGTTTCAGTTCAGTTTTCAAACTTCTGTTCCGCACTCAAGGATGAAGGAAAGCCACAAATTATTTTTTTTTTTTTTCTAGATTAGTCCAGGGAGACGGTATGTGTTTTTAGGACCCTTTGTGCCGTTTCGATGGATATGCAGATTGGAAAAATAAATACCAAATTGAAACTCATACGCTCTGAAGACAACTGTTTATGATTAAAACTCATGACGTCACAATGATATGTTTCATATCTGCTGCATTTTTTGTTCAGTTTCCATTATGTGGTTATTAGCCTAGTAGTATATTGTATTGACGAAGCCATGAAGGCAGAAACGCGTTCACCGTTAACAAAAAACTACTACGTTATTGTTGTGTTTTTAGGCCAGTAAAAGTAATAAGATATCCGAAAACCAAGTGAAGAGTGATTCAACACCTGCAATCTTCGATTACTTGCTTCAACACAAAAACATTCAGCAACGGTTATACGTATGGAAGACTGTAAATTTGGTGTTCGAGTTCAGCTTTTAAAGTTCTGTTCCGCACACAAGGATGAAGGAAATCCACAAATTACTTTCTTTTTCTCATTACATTAGTCCAGGGAGACGGTGTGTGTTTTTAGGACCCTTTGTGCCATTTCGATGGATATGCAAAATGTAAATAAAATTACCAAGATAAAACTCATAAATCTTGAAAACAACTGTTTATGACTAAAATTTATGACGTCATAATGATATGTTTCATATCTGCTGCATTTTTTGTTCAGTTTCCATTATGTGGTTATTAGCCTAGTAGTTTACTGTACTGACGAAGCCATGAAAGCAGAAACGCGTATACCCTTAAAAAAACGCTACTACGTTACTGTTGTGTTTTTAGCCCAGTAAAAGTAATAAGATATCCGAAGACCAAGTGAAGAGTGATTCAACACCTGCAATCTTCGATTACTTGCTTCAACACAAAAACATTCAGCAACGATTATTTGTATAAAAGACTGTAAATTTGGTGTTCGAGTTCAGCTTTTAAAGTTCTGTTCCGCACACAAGGATGAAGGAAATCCACAAAATACTTTCTTCTTCCATCTACATTAGTCCAGCAAAACGGTATGTGTTCGTAGGACCCTTTGTGCCATTTCGATGGATATGCAGATTGGAAACAAGGATACCGAGATAAAACTCACATGCCCTGAAAACAACTGTTTTCGATTACAATTTATGACGTCATAATAATTTGTTGCATATCTGCTGCATTTTTTGTTCAGTTTCCGTTATGTGGTTATTAGCCTAGTAGTATACTGTACTGACGAAGCCATGAAGGCAGAAACGCGTATACAGTTAACAAACAGCTATTACGTTACTGTTGTGTTTTTAGCCCAGTAAAAGTAATAAAATATCCGAAGACCAAGTGAAGAGTGATTCAACACCTGCAATCTTCGATTACTTGCTTCAACACAAAAACATTCAGCAACGGTTATATGTTTGGAAGACTGTAAATTTGGTGTTCGAGTTCAGCTTTTAAAGTTCTGTTCCGCACACAAGGATGAAGGAAATCCACAAAATACTTTTTTTTTCCCATTACACTAGTCCAAAGAGACGGTATGTGTTTTTAGGACCCTTTGTGCCATTTGGATGGATATGCAAAATGGAAATAAAATTACCGGGATAAAACTCATAAGTCTTGAAAACAACTGTTTATGACTAAACTTTATGACGTCATAATGAATTGTTTCATATCTGCTGCATTTTTTGTTCAGTTTCCATTATGTGGTTATTAGCCTAGTAGTATACTGTACTGACGAAGCCATGAAGGCAGAAACGCGTATACAATTAAAAAAATGCTACTACGTTACTGTTGTGTTTTTAGCGCAGTAAAAGTAATAAGATATCCGAAGACCAAGTGAAGAGTGATTCAACACCTGCAATCTTCGATTACTTGCTTCAACACAAAAACATTCAGCAACGGTTATATGTATAGAAGACTGTAAACTTGGTGTTCGAGTTCAGCCTTTTAAGTTCTGTTCCGCACACAAGGATGAAGGAAATCCACAAATTACTTTCTTCTTCCATCTACATTAGTCCAGGGAGACAGTATGTGTTCCTAGGACCCTTTGTGCCATTTCGATGGATATGCAAATTGGAAATAAGGATACCGGCATAAAATTTCTATGCCCTGAAGACAACTGTTTATGACTAAAATTTATGACGTCATAATGAATTGTTTCATACCTGCTGCACTTTTTGTTCAGTTTCCGTTATGTGGTTATTAGCCTAGTAGTATACTGTACTGACGAAGCCATGAAAGCAGAAATGCGTATACAGTTAACAAACAGCTACTACGTTACTGTTGTGTTTTTAGCCCAGTAGAAGTAATAAAATATCCGAAGACCAAGTGAAGAGTGATTGAACACCTGCAATCTTCGATTATTTGCTTCAACACAAAAACATTCAGCAACGATTATATGTATAGAAGACTGTAAATTTGGTGTTCGAGTTCAGTTTTCATAGTTCTGTTCCGCACACAAGGATGAAGGAAATCCACAAATTACTTTCTTCTTCCATCTACAATAGTTCAAAAAAAAGGTATGTGTTCCTAAGACCTTTTAAGCCTTTTCGATGGATATGCAGATTGGAATTAAGGATACCAAAATAGAACTCATATGCTCTGAAGACAACTGTTTATGCCTAAAATTTATGACGTCATAATGAATTGTTTCATATTTGCTGCATTTTTTGTTCAGTTTCCATTATGTGGTTATTAGCCTAGTAGTCTACTGTACTGACGAAACCATGAAAACAGAAACGCGTATACAGTTAACAAAAAGCTACTCCGTTATTGTTGTGTGTTTAGCCCAGTAAAAGTAATAAGTCATCCGAAGACCAAGTGAAGAGTGATTCAACACCTGCAATCTTCGAATACTTGTTTCAACACAAAAACATTCCGCAACGGTTATATGTATAGAAGACTGTAAATTTGGTGTTCGAGTTCAGTCTTTATAATTCTGTTCCGCACACAAGGATGAAAGAAATCCACAATTTACTTTTGTCTTCCATCTACATTAGTCCAGGGAGACGGTATGTGTTCTTAAGATCCTTTGTGCCATTTCGATGGATATGCAGATTGGAAATAAGGATACCAAATTGAAGTTTTTATGCTCTGAAGACAATTGTTTATGACTAAATAATTTGACGTCATAATGAATTGTTTCATACCTGCTGCGTTTTTTGTTCAGTTTCCGTTATGTGGTTATTAGCCTAGTAGTATACTGTACTGACGAAACCATGAAGGCAGAAACGCGTATACAATTAACAAACAGCTACTACGTTACTGTTGTGTTTTTAGCCCAATAAAAGTAATAAGATATCCGAAAACCAAATGAAAATAGATTCAACACCTGCAATCTTCGATTACTTGCTTCAACACAAAAACATTCAGCAACGGTTATATGTATACAAGACTGTAAATCTGGTGTTTGAGTTCAACTTTTAAAGTTCTGTTCCGCACACAAGGATGAAGGAAATCCACAGTTTACTTTCTTCTTCCATCTACATTAGTCCAGGGAGAGGTATGTGTTCCTAGGACCCTTTGTGCCATTTCGATGGATATGCAAACTGGAAATAGGGATACCAAAATAAAACTCATATACCCTGAAGACAACTGTTTATGACTAAATTTTATTACGTCTGAAAGAATTGTTTCATATCTGCAGCATTTTTTGTTCAGTTTTCGTTATGTGGTTATTAGCCTAGTAGTGTACTGTACTGACGAAGCCATGAAGGCAGAAACGCGTATACAGTTAACAAACAGCTACTACGTTATTGTTGTGTTTTTAGCTCAGCAAAAGTAATAAGATATCCGAAGACCAAGTGAAGAGTGATTCAACACCTGCAATCTTCGATTACTTGTTTCAACACAAAAACATTCAGCAACGGTTATATGTATAGAAGACTGTAAATTTGGTGTTCGAGTTCAGCTTTTAAAGTTCGGTTCCGCACACAAGGATGAAGGAAATCCACAAATTACTTTCTTCTTCCATCTACTTTAGTCCAGGAAGACGGTATGTGTTCCTAGGACCTTTTGTGCCATTTCGATGGATATGCAGATTGGAAATAAGGATATCGGGCTAAAATTCCAACGCTTTGAAGACAACTTTTATGATTAAAACTCATGACGTCATAATGAATTGTTTCATATCTGCTGCATTTTTTGTTCAGTTTCCATTATGTGGTTATTAGCTTAGTAGTATACGGTACTGACGAAGCCATGAAAGCAGAAACGCGTATACAGTTAACAAAAAGCTACTACGTTACTGTTGTGGTTTTAGTCCAGTAAAAGTATTAAAATAGCCGAAAACCAAGTAAAAAGTGATTCAACACTTGCAACTTTCGATTACTTGTTTCAACACAAAAACATTCAGCAACGGTTATATGTATAGAAGACTGTAAATTTGGTGTTCGAGTTCAGTTTTTAAAGTTCTGTTCCGCAAACAAGGATGAAGGAAATCCACAAACTGCTTTCTTCTTCCATGTACTTAAATCCAAAGAAACGGTATGTGTTCCTAGGACCTTTTGTGCCATTTCGATGGATATGCAGATTGGAATTAAGGATACCGGGATAAAACTCATATGCCCTGAAAACAACTGTTTATGTTTAAAATTTATGACGTCATAATGAATCGTTTTTTATCTGCCGCATTTTTTGTTCAGTTTCCATCATGTGGTTATTAGCCTAATAGTATACTGTACTGACGAAGCCATGAAAGCAGAAACGCGTATACCCTTAAAAAAACGCTACTACGTTACTGTTGTGTTTTTAGCCCAGTAAAAGTAATAAGATATCCGAAGACCAAGTGAAGAGTGATTCAACACCTGCAATCTTCGATTACTTGCTTCAACACAAAAACATTCAGCAACGATTATTTGTATAAAAGACTGTAAATTTGGTGTTCGAGTTCAGCTTTTAAAGTTCTGTTTCGCACACAAGGATGAAGGAAATCCACAAATTACTTTCTTCTTCCATCTACATTAGTCCAGCAAAACGGTATGTGTTCGTAGGACCCTTTGTGCCATTTCGATGGATATGCAGATTGGAAACAAGGATACCGAGATAAAACTCACATGCCCTGAAGACAACTGTTTTCGATTACAATTTATGACGTCATAATAATTTGTTGCATATCTGCTGCATTTTTTGTTCAGTTTCCGTTATGTGGTTATTAGCCTAGTAGTATACTGTACTGACGAAGCCATGAAGGCAGAAACGCGTATACAGTTAACAAAAAGCTATTACGTTACTGTTGTGTTTTTAGCCCAGTAAAAGTAATAAAATATCCGAAGACCAAGTAAAGAGTGATTCAACACCTGCAATCTTCGATTACTTGCTTCAACACAAAAACATTCAGCAACGGTTATATGTTTGGAAGACTGTAAATTTGGTGTTCGAGTTCAGCTTTTAAAGTTCTGTTCCGCACACAAGGATGAAGGAAATCCACAAAATACTTTCTTCTTCCCATTACACTAGTCCAAAGAGACGGTATGTGTTTTTAGGACCCTTTGTGCCATTTGGATGGATATGCAAAATGGAAATAAAATTACCGGGATAAAACTCATAAGTCTTGAAAACAACTGTTTATGACTAAACTTTATGACGTCATAATGAATTGTTTCATATCTGCTGCATTTTTTGTTCAGTTTCCATTATGTGGTTATTAGCCTAGTAGTATACTGTACTGACGAAGCCATGAAGGCAGAAACGCGTATACAATCAAAAAAACGCTACTACGTTACTGTTGTGTTTTTAGCGCAGTAAAAGTAATAAGATATCCGAAGACCAAGTGAAGAGTGATTCAACACCTGCAATCTTCGATTACTTGCTTCAACACAAAAACATTCAGCAACGGTTATATGTATAGAAGACTGTAAACTTGGTGTTCGAGTTCAGCCTTTCAAGTTCTGTTCCGCACACAAGGATGAAGGAAATCCACAAATTACTTTCTTCTTCCATCTACATTAGTCCAGGGAGACAGTATGTGTTCCTAGGACCCTTTGTGCCATTTCGATGGATATGCAAATTGGAAATAAGGATACCGGCATAAAATTTCTATGCCCTGAAGACAACTGTTTATGACTAAAATTTATGACGTCATAATGAATTGTTTCATACCTGCTGCACTTTTTGTTCAGTTTCCGTTATGTGGTTATTAGCCTAGTAGTATACTGTACTGACGAAGCCATGAAAGCAGAAATGCGTATACAGTTAACAAACAGCTACTACGTTACTGTTGTGTTTTTAGCCCAGTAGAAGTAATAAAATATCCGAAGACCAAGTGAAGAGTGATTGAACACCTGCAATCTTCGATTACTTGCTTCAACACAAAAACATTCAGCAACGATTATATGTATAGAAGACTGTAAATTTGGTGTTCGAGTTCAGTTTTCATAGTTCTGTTCCGCACACAAGGATGAAGGAAATCCACAAATTACTTTCTTCTTCCATCTACTTTAGTCCAGGGAGACGGTATGTGTTCCTAGGACCTTTTGTGCCATTTCGATGGATATGCAGATTGGAAATAAGGATATCGGGCTAAAATTCTAACGCTTTGAAGACAACTTTTATGATTAAAACTCATGACGTCATAATGAATTGTTTCATATCTGCTGCATTTTTTGTTCAGTTTCCATTATGTGGTTATTAGCTTAGTAGTATACGGTACTGACGAAGCCATGAAAGCAGAAACGCGTATACAGTTAACAAAAAGCTACTACGTTACTGTTGTGGTTTTAGCCCAGTAAAAGTATTAAAATAGCCGAAAACCAAGTAAAAAGTGATTCAACACCTGCAACTTTCGATTACTTGTTTCAACACAAAAACATTCAGCAACGGTTATATGTATAGAAGACTGTAAATTTGGTGTTCGAGTTCAGTTTTTAAAGTTCTGTTCCGCAAACAAGGATGAAGGAAATCCACAAACTGCTTTCTTCTTCCATCTACTTAAATCCAAAGAAACGGTATGTGTTCCTAGGACCTTTTGTGCCATTTCGATGGATATGCAGATTGGAATTAAGGATACCGGGATAGAACTCATATGCCCTGAAAACAACTGCTTATGTTTAAAATTTATGACGTCATAATGAATCGTTTTTTATCTGCCGCATTTTTTGTTCAGTTTCCATCATGTGGTTATTAGCCTAATAGTATACTGTACTGACGAAGCCATGAAGGCAGAAACGCGTTTACAGTTAACAAACAGCTACTACGTTACTGTTGTGCGTTTAACTTCGTAAAAGTAGTAAGATATCCGAAGACCAAGTGAAGAGTGATTCAACACCTGCAATCTTTCATTACTTGCTTCAACACAAAAACATTCAGCAACAAATATATGTATGGAAGACTGTAAATTTGGTGTTCGAGTTAAGCTTTTAAAGTTCTGTTCCGCACACAAGGATGAAGGAAATCCACAACTTACTTTGTTCTTCCATCTACATTAGTCCAAGGAAACGGTATGTGTTCTTAGGACCCTTTGTGCCATTTCGATGGATATGCAGATTGGAATCGAGGATACCGGGATAGAATTCATTTGCTTTCAAAACAACTGTTTATCCATAAATTTTATGACGTCATAATGAATTGTTTCATATCTGCTGCATTTTTTGCTTAGTTTCCGTGATGTGGTTATTAGCCTAGTAGTATACTGTACTGACGAAGCCATGAAGGCAGAAACGCGTATACCGTTAACAAACAGCTACTACGTTTCTGTTGTGTTTTTAGCCCAGTAAAAGTAATAAGATATCCGAAAACCAAGTGAACAGTGATTCAACACCTGCAATCTTCGATTACTTGTTTCAACACAAAAACATTCAGCAACGGTTGTATATATAAAAAACTGTAAATTCGGTGCTCGAATTCAACTTTTAAAGTTCTGTTCCGCACACAAGGATGAAGGAAATCCACAAATTATTTTCTTCTTCTATCTGGTTTAGTCCAAGGAGACGGTATGTGTTCCTAGGACTTTTTTTGCCATTTCAATGGATGTGCAATTTGAAAATAAGGATGCCAAAATAGAACTCATATGCTTTGAAGACAACTGTTTATGACTAAAGATTATGACGTCACATTGGTTTTTTGTTCAGTTTCCATTATATGGTAATTAGCTTAGTAGTAAATTGTACTGACGAAGCCATGAAAACAGAAACGCGTATACAATTAACAAAAAGGCACTGCCACACTGTTGTGCGTTTAGCCCAGTAAAAGTAATAAGATATCCGAAGACCAAGTGAAAAGTGATTCAACACCTGCAATCTTCGATTACTTCCTTCAACACAAAAACATTCAGCAACGATTATATGTATAAAAAATTGTAAATTTGGTGTCCAAGTTTAGCTTTTAAAGTTCTGTTCCGCACACAAGGATGAAGGAAATTTACAAATTACTTTTTTTTTTCATCTAAATTGGTCCAGGAAGACGGTATGTGTTCCTAGGACCCTTTATGCCATTTCGATGGATATGCACAATCGAAATAACATTACCAAAATCAAACTCATATGCTCTGAAGACAACTGTTAATGACTAAAGTTTATGACGTCACAATGAATTGTTTCATATCTGCTGTGTTTTTTTTTCAGTTTCCATTATGTGGTTATTAGCCTAGTAGTATTTTGTACTGACGAAGCCATGAAGGCAGAAACGCGTATACACTTAACAAACAGCTACTACGTTACTGTTGTGTTTTTAGCCCAGTAAAAGTAATAAGTTATCCGAAGACCAAGTGAAGAGTGATTGAACACCTGCAATCTTCGATTATTTGCTTCAACGCAAAAACAATCAGCAACGGTTATATGTATAGAAGACTGTAAATTTGGTGTTCGAGTTCAGCTTTTAAAGTTCTGTTCCGCACACTAGGATGAAGGAAATCCACAAATTACTTTCTTCTTCCATTCACATTAGTCCAGGGAAACGGTATGTGTTCCTAGGACCCTTTGTGCCATTTCGATGAAGATGTAGATTTGAAATAAGGATACCGGGATGGAATTCATATGCCCTGAAGACAACTGTTTATGACTAAAATTCATGACGTCAAAATGAATTGTTTCATATCTTCTGCATTTTTTGTTCAGTTTCCCTTATGTGGTTATTAGCCTAGTAATGTACTCTACTGACGAAGCCATGAAGGCAGAAAGGCGTATATAGTTAACAAAAAGCTACTACGTTACTGTTGTGTTTTTAGCCCAGTAAAAGTAATAAAATATTCGAAAACCAAGTGAAGTGTGATTCAACATCTGCAATCTTCGATTACTTGCTTCAACACAAAAACATTCAGCAACGATTATATGTATAGAAGACTGTAAATTTGGTGTTCGAGTTCAGCTTTTAATGTTCTGTTCCGCAAACAAGGATGAAGGAAATCCACAAACTATTTTCTTTTTCCATCTACTTTAACCCAAAAAAACGGTATGTGTTCCTAGGACCCTTTGGGACATTTCGATGGATATGAGATTGGAATTAAAGATACCGGGATAGAACTCATATGCCCTGAAGACAACTGTTTATGACTAAAATTTATGACGTCATAATGAATTGTTTCATATCTGCTGCATTTTTTGTTCAGTTTCCATTATGCGGTTATTGGCTTAGCAGTATATTGTACTGACGAAAACATGAAGGCAGAAACGCGTTTACAGTTAACAAAAAACTACTACGTTATTGTTGTGCGTTTAACCTTGTAAAAGTAATAAAATATCCGTAAACCAAGTGAAGAGTGATTCAACACCTGCAATCTTCGATTATTTGTTTTAACACAAAAACATTCAGCAACGGTTATATGTATAGAAGACTGTAAATTTGGTGTTCGAGTTCAGTATTTGAAGTTCTGTTCCGCACACAAGGATGAAGGAAATCCACAATTTACTTTCTTTTTCCATCTACAATAATCCAGAAAAACGGTATGTGTTCCTAGAACCTTTTGGCCATTTCGATGGATATGCAGTTTGGAAATAAGGATACTAAAATAGAACTCATATGCTTTGAAGACAACTAGTTACGACTAAAGATTATGACGTCACATTGATTTTTTGTTCAGTTTCCATTATGTGGTTATTAGTTTAGTAGTATACTGTACTGACGAAAACATGAAGGCAGAAACGCGTGTACAGTTACCAAAAAGCTACTGCGGTACTGTTGTGTTTTTAGCCCAGTAAAAGTAATAAGATTTCCGAAGACCAAGTGAAGAGTAATTCAACACCTGCAATCTTCGATTACTTGCTTCAACACAAAAACATTCACCAACGGTTATATGAATAAAAGACTGTAAATTTGGTGTTCGAGTTCAGCTTATAAAGTTCTGTTCCGCACACAAGGATGAAGGAAATCCACAAATTACTTTTTTTTTCCATCTACATTAGTCCAGGGAAACGATATGTGTTCCTAGGACCCTTTGTGCCATTTCGATGGATATGCAGATTGGAAATAGGGATACCGGGTATGAACTCATATGCTTTGAAGACATTTGTTTATGACTAAAATTTATGACGTCATAATGAATTGTTTCGTATTTGCTCTATTTTTTGTTCAGTTTCCATTTGGTGGTTATTAGCCTAGTAGTATACTGTACTGACGAAGCCATGAAAGCAGAAACGCGTATGCAGTTAACAAAAAGCTACTACGTTATTGTTGTGTTTTTAGCTTAGTAAAAGTAATAAGATATCCGAAGACCAAGTGAAAAATGATTCAACACCTGCAATTTTCGATTACTTGCTTCAACACCAATACATTCAGCAACGGTTCAAAGTGTAGCAGATTGTGATAATGGTGTTCGAGTTCAGCTTTTAAAGTTCTGTTCCGCACACAAGGATGAAGGAAATCCACAAATTACTTTCTTCCATCTACATTAGTCCAGGGAGGCGGTATGTGTTCCTAGGACCCTTTGTGCCATTTCGATGGATATGCAGATTGGAAATAAGGATACCAAAATGAAACATTTATGCTCGGAAGACAACTGCTTATGACTAACATTTATGACGTCATAATGAATTGTTTCATATCTGCCGCATTTTTTGTTCAGTTTCCATTATGTGGTTACTAGCCTGGTAATATACTGTACGGACGAAGCCATGAAGGCAGAAACGCGTATACAATTAACAAAAGCTACTGCGTTACTGTTGTGTTTTTAGCCCAGCAAAAGTAATAAAATATCCGAAGACCAAGTGAAGTGTGATTCAACACCTGCAATCTTCGATTACTTGCTTCAACACAAAAACATTCAGCAACGGTTATATGTATAGAAGACTGTAAATTTGGTGTTCCATATCAGCTTTTAAAGTTCTGTTCTGCACACAAAGATAAAAGAAATCCACAAATTACTTTCTTTTTCCATCTTCTTTAGTCCAGAGAGACGGTATGTGTTCCTAGGACCCTTTGTGTCGTTTCGATGGATATGCAGATTGGAAATAAAAATACTGGGATAGAATTCCTATGCCCTGAAAACAACTGTTTATGACTAAATTTTTTTGACGTCATAATGATATGTTTCATATCTGCTGCATTTTTTGTTCAGTTTCCATTATGTGGTTATTAGCCTAGTAATGTATTGTACTTACGAAGCCATGAAGCCAGAAACGCGTATACAGTTAACAAACAGCTACTACGTTACTGTTGTGTTTTTAGCCCAGCAAAAGTAATAAGATATCCGAAGACCAAGTGAAGAGTGATTCAACACCTGCAATCTTCGATTACTTGCTTCAACAAAAACAATCAGCAACGGTTATATGTATAGAAGATTGTAAATTTGGTGTTCGAGTTCAGCTTTTAAAGTTCTGTTCCGCACACAAGGATGAAAGAAATCCACAAATTACTTTCTTCTTTTATCTACATTATTCCAGGGAAACGGTATGTGTTCCTAGGACCCTTTGTGCCATTTCGAAGGATATGCAGATTGGAAATAAAGATACCGGGATAAAATTCGTTTGCCTTGAAAACAACTTTTTATGACTAAATTTTATGACGTCATAATGAATTGTTTCATATCTGCTGCATTTTTTGTTCAGTTTCCATTATGTGGTTATTAGGCTAGTAGTAAACTGTACTGACGAAGCCATGAAAGCAGAAAAGCGTAAACAGTTAACAAACAGCTACTACGTTACTGTTGTGTTTTTAGCCCAGTAAAAGTAATAAGATGTCCGAACACCAAGTGAAGAGTGAGTCAACACCTGCAATCTTCGATTACTTGCTTCAACACAAAAACATTAAGCAACGGTTATATGTATGTGAGACTGTAAATTTGGTGATCGAGTTCAGCTTTTAAAGTTTTGTTCCGCACACAAGGATGAAGGAAATCCACAAATTACTTTCTTCTTCCATCTACATTAGTCCAGGGAAACGGTATGTGTTTCTAGGACCCTTTGTGCCATTTCGATGGATATGCAGAATGGAACTAAGGATACCGGGATAGAATTCATATGCTCTGAAGACAACTGTTTATGACTAAATTATATGACGTCATAATGACTTGTTTATTATCTGCTGCATTTTTTGTTCAGTTTCCGTTATGTGGTTATTAGCCTAGTAGTATACTATACTCACGAAGCCATGAAGGCAGAAACGCGTATGCAGTTAACGAAAAGCTACTACGTTACTGTTGTGGTTTTAGCCCAGTAAAAGTAATAAGATATCCGAACACCAAGTGAAGAGTGATTCAACACCTGCAATCTTCGATTACTTGCTTCAACACAAAAACATTCAGCAACGGTTATATGTATAGAAGATTGTAAATTTGGTGTTCGAGTTCAGCTTTTAAAGTTTTGTTCTGCACACAAGGATGAAGGAAATCCACAAATTACTTTCTTCTTCCATCTACATTAGTCCAGGCAAACGGTATGTGTTCCTAGGACCCTTTGTGCCATTTCGATTGATTTGCAGATTGGAAATAAAAATACTTGGATAGAACTTTTATGCTCTGAAGACAACTGTTTATAAATAAATTTTATGACGTCACAATGAATTGTTTCATTACTGCTGCATTTTTTGTTCAGTTTCCATTATGTGGTTATTAGCCTAGTAGTATACTGTACTGACAAAGCCATGAAGGCAGAAACGCGTATACAGTTAACAAAAAGCTACTACGTTACTGTTGTGTTTTTAGCCCAGTAAAAGTAATAAGATATCCGAAGACCAAGTGAAAAATGATTCAACACCTGCAATCTTCGATTACTTGTTTCAACACAAAAACATTCAGCAACGGTTATATGTATAGAAGACTGTAACCTTGGTGCTCGAGTTCAGCTTTTAAAGTTTTGTTCCGCACACCAGGATGAAGGAAATCCACAAATTACTTTCTTCTTCCATCTACATTATTCCAGGGAAACGGTATGTGTTCCTAGGACCCTTTGTGCCATTTCGAAGGATATGCAGATTGGAAATAAAGATACCGGGATAAAATTCGTTTGCCTTGAAAACAACTTTTTATGACTAAATTTTATGACGTCATAATGAATTGTTTCATATCTGCTGCATTTTTTGTTCAGTTTCCATTATGTGGTTATTAGGCTAGTAGTAAACTGTACTGACGAAGCCATGAAAACAGAAAAGCGTAAACAGTTAACAAACAGCTACTACGTTACTGTTGTGTTTTTAGCCCAGTAAAAGTAATAAGATATCCGAACACCAAGTGAAGAGTGATTCAACACCTGCAATTTTCGATTACTTGCTTTAACACAAAAACATTCAGCAACGGTTATATGTATAGAAGACTGTAACCTTGGTGCTCGAGTTCAGCTTTTAAAGTTCTGTTCCGCACACCAGGATGAAGGAAATCCACAAATTACTTTCTTCTTCCATCTACATTAGTCCAGGGAAACGGTATGTGTTCCTAGGACCCTTTGTGCCGTTTCGATGGATATGCAGAGTGGAATTAAGGATATCGGGATAGAATTCATATGCCCTGAAGACAACTCTTTATGACTAAATTTTATGACGTCATAATGAATTGTTTCATATCTGCTGCATTTTTTTGTTCAGTTTTCATTATGTGGTTATTAGCCTGGTAGTATCTTGTACTGACGATGCCATGAAAGCAGAAACGCGTATAGCGTTAAGAAAACGCTACTACGTTACTGTTGTGTTTTTAGCCAAGTAGAAGTAATAAAATATCCGAAGACCAAGTGAAGAGTGATTCAACACCTGCAATCTTCGATTATTTGCTTCAACACAAAAACATTCAGCAACGGTTATAGGTGTAGCAAATTGTAAATTTGGTGTTCGAGTTCAGCTTTTAAAATTCTGTTCCGCACACAAAGATGAAGGAAATCCACAAAATACTTTTTTCTTCCATCTGCATTAGTCCAGGGAAACGATATGTGTTCCTAGGACCCTTTGTGCCATTTCGATGAATATGCAAATTGGAAATAAGGATACCGGGTTAGATTTCATATGCCCTGAAGACAAATTTTTTTGGACTAAGTTTTATGACGTCATAATGAATTGTTTCACAACTGCCGCATTTTTTGTTCAGTTTCCATTATGTGGTTATTAGCTTAGTAGTATACTGTACTGATGAAACCATGAAGGCAGAAACGCGTAAACAGTTAACAAAAAGCTACTACGTTACTGTTGTGTGTTTAGCCCAGTAAAAGTAATAAGATATCCGAACACCAAATGAAGAGTGGTCCAACACCTGCAATCTTCGATTACTTGCTTCAACAAGAACATTCAGCAACGGTTATATGTATAGAAGACTGTAAATTTGGTGTTCGAGTTCAGCTTTTAAAGTTCTGTTCCGCACACAAGGATGAAGGAAATCCACAAATTACTTTCTTCTTCCATCTACATTAGTCCAGGGAGACGGCATGTGTTCCTAGGACCCTTTGTGCCATTTCGATGGATAAGCAAATTGGAAACAAGGATACCGGGATAGACTTCATTTCTTTTGAAAACAACTGTTTAGGATTAAATTTTATGACGTCATAATGAAATGTTTCATTACTGCTGCATTTTTTGTTCAGTTTCCGTTATGTGGTTATTAGCCTACTAGTATACTGTACTGACGAAGCCATGAAGGCAGAAACGCGTATACAGTTAATAAAAAGCTACTCCGTTACTGTTGTGTTTTTAGCCCAGTAAAAATAATAAGATATCCGAACACCAAGTGAAGTGTGATTCAACACCTGCAATCTTCGATTACTTGCTTCAACACAAAAACATTCAGCAACGGTTTAATGTGTAGCAGACTGTGAATTTGGTGTTCGAGTTCAGCTTTTAAAGTTCTGTTCCGCACACAAACATGAAGGAAATCCACAAATTACTTTCTTCTTCCATCTACATTAGTCCAGGGAGACGGTATGTGTTCCTAGTACCCTTTGTGCCAGTTCGATGAATATGCAGATTGGAAATAAGGATACCAAAATGAAACTTTTATGCTTTGAAGACAACTGTTTATGACTAACATTTATGACGTCATAATGAATTGTTTCATATCTGCTGCATTTTTTGTTCAGTTTCCATTATGTGGTTATTAGCCTAGTAGTATACTGTACTGACGAAGCCATGAAGGCAGAAACGCGTATACAATTAACAAAAAACTACTACGTTACTGTTGTGTTTTTAGCCCAGCAAAAGTAATAAAGTATCCGAAGACCAAGTGAAGTGTGATTCAACACTTGCAATCTTCGATTACTTGCTTCAACACAAAAACATTCAGCAACGGTTATATGTATAGAAGACTGTAAATTTGGTGTTGCATATCAGCTTTCAAAGTTCTGTTCTGCACACAAGGATAAAGGAAATCCACAAATTACTTTCTTCTTCCATCTGCTTTAGTCCAGAAAGACGGAATGTGTTCCTAGGACCCTTTGTGCCATTTCGATGGATATGCAGATTGGAACAAAAAATACTGGGATAGAACTTTTATGCCCTGAAGACAACTGTTTATGACTAAAATTTATGACGTCATAATGAATTGTTTCATATCTGCTGCATTTTTTGTTCAGTTTCCATTATGTGGTTATTAGCCTAGTAGTATACTGTACTGACGAAGCCATGAAGGCAGAAACGCGTATACAGTTAACAAAAAGCTACTGCGTTACTGTTGTGTGTTTAGCTTAGTAAAAGTAATAAGATATCCGAAGACCAAGTGAAGCGTGATTCAACACCTGCAATCTTCGATTACTTGCTTCAACACAAAAACATTCAGCAACGGTTATATGTATAAAAGACTGTAACCTTGGTGCTCGAGTTCAGCTTTTAAAGTTCTGTTCCGCACACAAGGATGAAGGAAATCCACAAATTACTTTCTTCTTCCATCTACATTAATCCAGGAAGACGGTATGTGTTCCTAGGACCCTTTGTGCCATTTCGATGGATATGCAGATTGGAAATAAGGATACCGGGATAGAATTCTAAAGCCCTGAAGACAACTGTTTATGACTAAAATTTTATGGCGTCATAATGAATTGTTTCATATCTGCCGCATTTTTTGTTCAGTTTCCATTATGTGGTTATTAGCGTGGCAGTATACTGTACTGATGAAGCCATGAAGGCAGAAACGCGTATACAGTTAACAAAAAGCTACTACGTTACTGTTGTGTTTTTAGCCCAGTAAAAATAAAAAAATATCCGAAGACCAAGTGAAGAGTGATTCAACACCTGCAATCTTCGATTACTTGCTTCAACACAAAAACTATGAGCAACGGTTATATGTGCAGCAGACTGTAAATTTGGTGTTCGAGTTCAGCTTTTAAAGTTCTGTTCCGCACACAAGGATGAAGGAAATCCACAAATTACTTTTTTCTTCCATCTACATTAGTCCAGGGAGATGGTATGTGTTCCTAGGACCTTTTGTGCCATTTCGATGGATATGCAGATTGGAAATAAGGATACCGGGTTAAACTTCATACGCCCTAAAAACAACTTTTTTTTGACTAAAATTTATGACGTCATAATGACTTGTTTCATATCTGCCGCATTTTTTGTTCAGTTTCCGATATGTGGTTATTAGCCTAGTAATATAATGTACTGACCAAGCCATGAAGGCAGAAACGCGTATACAGTTAACAAAAAGTTACTACGTTACTGTTGTGTGTTTAGCCCAGTAAAAATAATAAGATATCCGAACACCAAGTGAAGAGTGATTCAACACCTGCAATCTTCGATTACTTGCTTCAACAAAAACAATCGGCAACGGTTATATGTATAGAAGACTGTAAATTTGGTGTTCGAGTTCAGCTTTTAAAGTTCTGTTCCGCACACAAGGATGAAGGAAATCCACAAAATACTTTTTTCTTCCATCTACATTAGTCCAAGCAGACGGTAGGTGTTCCAAGGACCCTTTGTGCCATATCGATGGATATGCAGATTGGAAATAAGGATACCGGGATCGAATCCAATTGCCTTGAAAACAACTGGTTATGATTAAATTTTATGACGTCATAATGAAATGTTTCCTATCTGCTGCATTTTTTGTTCAGTTTCCGTTATGTGGTTATTAGGCTAGTAGTATACTGTACTGACGAAGCCATGAAGGCAGAAACGCGTATACAGTTAACAAACAGCTACTACGTTACTGTTGTGTTTTTAGCCCAGTAAAAGTAATAAGATATCCGAAGACCAAGTGAAGCGTGATTCAACACCTGCAATCTTCGATTACTTGCTTCAACACAAAAACATTCAGCAACGGTTATAAATATGGAAGACTGTAAATTTGGTGTTCGAGTTCAGCTTTTAAAGTTCTGTTCCGCACACAAGGATGAAGGAAATCCACAAATTACTTTCTTTTTCTTTTTGCATTAGTCCAGGGAAACGGTATGTGTTTCTAGGACCCTTTGTGCCATTTCGATGAATATGCAGAATGGACTTAAGGATACCGGGATAGAATTCATATGCTCTGAAGACAACTGTTTATGACTAAAATTTATGACGTCATAATGATCTGTTTCATATCTGCTGTATTTTTTGTTCAGTTTCCATTATGTGGTTATTAGCCTAGTAGTATACTATACTCACGAAGCCATGAAGGCAGAAACGCGTATGCAGTTAACGAAAAGCTACTACGTTACTGTGTTGTTTTTAGCCCAATAAAAATAATAAGATATCCGAAGACCAAGTGAAGCGTGATTCAACACCTGCAATCTTCGATTACTTGCTTCAACACAAAAACATTAAGCAACGGTTATATGTATAGAAGACTGTAAATTTGGTGTTCGAGTTCAGCTTTTAAAGTTCTGTTTCGCACACAAGGATGAAGGAAATCCACAAATTACTTTCTTCTTCCATCTACATTAGTCCAGGGAGACGGTATGGGTTCTTACGACCTTTTGTGCCTTTTCGATGGATATGCAGACTGGAGATAAAGATACCAAAATGAAACTCTTATGCTCTAAAACAACTGGTTAAAACTAATAAATATGACGTCACAAAGATATGTTTCATATCTGCCGCATTTTTTGTTCAGTTTCTATTCTGTGGTTATTAACCTAGTAGTATACTGTACTGACGAAGCCATGAAGGCAGAAACGCGTATACAGTTAACAAACAGCAACTACGTTACTGTTGTGTATTTAGCCCAGTAAAAGTATCAAGATATCCGAAGACCAAGTGAAAAGTGATTCAACACCTGCAACCTTCGATTACTTGCTTCAACACAAAAACATTCAGCAACGGTTCAATGTGTAGCAGACTGTGACTTTGGTGTTCGAGTTCAGCTTTTAAAGTTCTGTTCCGCACACAAACATGAAGGAAATCCACAAATTACTTTCTTCTTCCATCTACATTAGTCCAGGCAGACGGTATGTGTTCCTAAGGCCCTTTGTGCCATTTCGATGGATATGCAGATTGGAAATAAGGATACCGGGATAGAAATCATATGCTCTGAAGAACACTGTTTATGACTAAAGATTATGACGTCACAATAATTTGTTTCATATCTGCTGCATTTTTCGTTCAGTTTCCATTATGTGGTTATTAGCCTACTAGTATACTTTATTCGCGAAGCCATGAAAGCAGAAACGCGTATGCGGTTAACGAAAAACTACTACGTTACTGTTGTGTTTTTAGCCCAGTAAAAGCAATAAGATATCCGAAGACCAAGTGAAGCGTGATTCAACACCTGCAATCTTCGATTACTTGCTTCAACGCAAAAACATTCAGCAACGGTTATATGTATAGAAGACTGTAAATTTGGTGTTCGAGTTCACGTTTTAAAGTTCTGTTCCGCACACAAGGATGAAGGAAATCCACAAACTACTTTCTTCTTCCATCTACATTAGTCCAGGCAGACGGTATGTGTTCCTAGGACCCTTTGTGCCATTTCGATGGATATGCAAAATGGAACTAAGGATACCAAAATGAAACTCTTATGCTCTGAAGACAACTGCTTATGACTAACATTTATGACGTCATAATGAATTGTTTCTTATCTGCTGCATTTTTTGTTCAGTTTCCATTATGTGGTTATTAGCCTAGTAGTATACTGTACTGACGAAGCCATGAAGGCAGAAACGCGTATACAATTAACAAAAAGCTACTACGTTACTGTTGTGTTTTTAGTCCAGCAAAAGTAAAAAATTATCCGAAGACCATGTGAAGTGTGATTCAACACTTGCAATCTTCGATTACTTGCTTCAACACAAAAACATTCAGCAACGGTTATATGTATAGAAGACTGTAAATTTGGTGTTCCATATCAGTTTTCAAAGGTCTGTTCTGCACACAAGGATAAAGGAAATCCACAAATTACTTTCTTTTTCCATCTGCTTTAATCCAAAAAGACGGTATGTGTTCCTAGGACCCTTTGTGCCATTTCGATGGATATGCAGATTGGAAACAAAAATACTGGGATAGAATTCCTATGCCCTGAAGACAACTGTTTATGACTAACATTTATGACGTCATAATGAATTGTTTCATATCTGCTGTATTTTTTGTTCAGTTTCCATTATGTGGTTATTAGCCTAGTAGTATACTGCACTGACGAAGCCATGAAAGCAGAAACGTGTATACAGTTAACAAAAAGCTACTGCGTTTTTGTTGTGTTTTTAGCCCAGTAAAAGTAATAAGATATCCGAAGACCAAGTGAAGAGTGATTCAACACCTGTAATCTTCGATTACTTGCTTCAACACCAAAACCATCAGCCACGGTTATATGTATAGAAGACTGTAACCTTGGTGCTCGAGTTCAGCATTTAAAGTTCTGTTCCGCACACAAGGATGAAGGAAATTTACAAATTACTTTCTTCTTCCATCTACATTAGTCCAGGGAGACGGTATGTGTTCCTAAGACCCTTTGTGCCATTTCGATGGATATGCAGATTGGAAATAAGGATACCGGGTTAAACTTCATACGCCCTGAAGACAACTTTTTTTTGACTAAATATTATGACGTCATAATGACTTGTTTCATATCTGCCGCATTTTTTGTTCAGTTTCCGATATGTGGTTATTAGCCTAGTAATATATTGTACTGACGAAGCCATGAAGGCAGAAACGCGTATACAGTTAACAAAAAGTTACTGCACTACTGTTGTGTTTTTAGCCCAGTAAAAGTAATAAGATATCCGAACACCAAGTGAAGAGTGATTCAACACCTGCAATCTTCGATTATTTGCTTCAACAAAAACATTCAGCAACGGTTTAATGTATAAAAAACTGTAACCTTGGTGTTCGATATCAGCTTTTAAAATTTTGTTCCGCACACAAGGATGAAGGAAATCCACAAATTACTTTCTTCTTCCATCTACATTAGTTCAAAGAGACGGTATGTGTTCCTAGGACCTTTTGTGCCATTTCGATGGATATGCAGATTGGAAATAAGGATACCGGGATAGACTTCGTATGCCTTGAAAACAACTGTTTATGACTAAAATTTATGACGTCATAATGATTTGTTTCATATCTGCTGCATTTTTTGTTCAGTTTTTGTTATGTGGTTATTAGGCTAGTAGTATACTGTACTGACGAAGCCATGAAAGCAGAAACGCGTATACAGTTAAGAAACAGCTACTACGTTACTGTTGTGTTTTTAGCCCAGTAAAAGCAATAAGATATCCGAAGACCAAGTGAAGAGTGATTCAACACCTGCAATCTTCGATTACTTGCTTCAACACACCAACATTCAGCAACGGTTATATGCATGGAAGACTGTTAATTTGGTGTTCGAGATCAGCTTTTAAAGTTCTGTTCCGGACACAAACATGAAGGAAATCGACAAATTACTTTCTTCTTCCATCTACATTAATCCAGGCAAACGGTTTGTGTTCCTAGTACCTTTTGTGCCATTTCGATGGATATGCAGATTGGAAATAAGGATACCAAATTAAAACTTTTATGCTCTGAAGACAACTGTTTATGACTAACATTTATGACGTCATAATGAATTGTTTCATATCTGCTGCATTTTTTGTTCAGTTTTTGTTATGTGGTTATTAGGCTAGTAGTATACTGTACTGACGAAGCCATGAAAGCAGAAACGCGTATACAGTTAACAAACAGCTACTACGTTACTGTTGTGTTTTTAGCCCAGTAAAAGTAATAAGATATCCGAAGACCAAGTGAAGAGTGATTCAACACCTGCAATCTTCGATTACTTGCTTCAACACAAAAACATTCAGCAACGGTTATATGTATAGAAGACTGTAAATTTGGTGTTCGAGTTCAGCTTTTAAAGTTCTGTTTCGCACACAAGGATGAAGGAAATCCACAAATTACTTTCTTCTTCCATCTACATTAGTCCAGGGAGACGGTATGGGTTCTTACTACCTTTTGTGCCTTTTCGATGGATATGCAGACTGGAATTAAAGATACCAAAATGAAACTCTTATGCTCTAAGACAACTGGTTAAAACTAATAAATATGACGTCACAATGATATGTTTCATATCTGTTGCATTTTTTGTTCAGTTTCTATTGTGTGGTTATTAGCCTAGTAGTATACTGTACTGACGAAGCCATGAAGGCAGAAACGCGTATACAGTTAACAAACAGCAACTACCTTACTGTTGTGTATTTAGCCCAGTAAAAGTAATAAGATATCCGAAGACCAAGTGAAAAGTGATTCACCACCTGCAACCTTCGATTACTTGCTTCAACACAAAAACATTCATCAACGGTTCAATGTGTAGCAGACTGTGAATTTGGTGTTCGAGTTCAGCTTTTAAAGTTCTGTTCCGCTCACAAACATGAAGGAAATCCACAAATTACTTTCTTCTTCCATCTACATTAGTCCAGGCAGACGGTATGTGTTCCTAGGGCCCTTTGTGCCATTTCGATGGATATGCAGATTGGAAATAAGGATACCGAAATAGAAATCATATGGTCTGAAGACAACTGTTTATGACTAAAGGTTATGACGTCACAATAATTTGTTTCATATCTGCTGCAATTTTTGTTCAGTTTCCATTATGTGGTTATTAGCCTACTAGTATACTTTATTCGCGAAGCCATGAAAGCAGAAACGCGTATGCGGTTAACGAAAAACTACTACGTTACTGTTGTGTTTTTAGCCCAGTAAAAGCAATAAGATATCCGAAGACCAAGTGAAGCGTGATTCAACACCTGCAATCTTCGATTACTTGCTTCAACGCAAAAACATTCAGCAACGGTTATATGTATAGAAGACTGTAAATTTGGTGTTCGAGTTCACGTTTTAAAGTTCTGTTCCGCACACAAGGATGAAGGAAATCCACAAACTACTTTCTTCTTTCATCTACATTAGTCCAGGCAGACGGTATGTGTTCCTAGGACCCTTTGTGCCTTTTCGATGGATATGCAGATTGGAAATAAGGATACCAAAATGAAACTTTTATGCTCTGAAGACAACTGCTTATGACTAACATTTATGACGTCATAATGAATTGTTTCATATCTGCCGCATTTTTTGTTCAGTTTCCATTTTGTGGTTATTAGCCTAGTAGTATACTGTACTGACGAAGCCATGAAGGCAGAAACGCGTATGCAATTAACAAAAAGCTACTACGTTACTGTTGTGTTTTTAGCCCAGCAAAAGTAATAAATTATCCGAAGACCATGTGAAGTGTGATTCAACACTTGCAATCTTCGATTACTTGCTTCAACACAAAAACATTCAGCAACGGTTATATGTATAGAAGACTGTAAATTTGGTGTTCCATATATTGGTGTTCCATATCAGCTTTCAAAGGTCTGTTCTGCACACAAGGATAAAGGAAATCCACAATTTACTTTCTTTTTCCATCTGCTTTAATCCAAAAAGACGGTATGTGTTGCTAGGACCCTTTGTGCCATTTCGATGGATATGCAGATTGGAAACAAAAATACTGGGATAGAATTCCTATGCCCTGAAAACAACTGTTTATGACTAACATTTATGACGTCATATTGAATTGTTTCATACCGCTGCATTTTTTGTTCAGTTTCCATTTTGTGGTTATTAGCCTAGTAGTATACTGTACTGACGAAGCCATGAAGGCAGAAACGTGTATACAGTTAACAAAAAGCTACTGCGTTTTTGTTGTGTTTTTAGCCCAGTAAAAGTAATAAGATATCCGAAGACCAAGTGAAGAGTGATTCAACACCTGTAATCTTCGATTACTTGCTTCAACACCAAAACCATCAGCCACGCTTATATGTATAGAAGACTGTAACCTTGGTGCTCGAGTTCAGCATTTAAAGTTCTGTTCCGCACACAAGGATGAAGGAAATTTACAAAATACTTTCTTCTTCCATCTACATTAGTCCAGGGAGACGGTATGTGTTCCTAGGACCCTTTGTGCCATTTCGATGGATATGCAGATTGGAAATAAGGATACCGGGTTAGACTTCATACGCCCTGAAAACAACTTTTTTTTGACTAAATATTATGACGTCATAATGACTTGTTTCATATCTGCCGCATTTTTTGTTCAGTTTCCGATATGTGGTTATTAGCCTAGTAATATATTGTACTGACGAAGCCATGAAGGCAGAAACGCGTATACAGTTAACAAAAAGTTACTGCACTACTCTTGTGTTTTTAGCCCAGTAAAAGTAATAAGATATCCGAACACCAAGTGAAGAGTGATTCAACACCTGCAATCTTCGATTATTTGCTTCAACAAAAACATTCAGCAACGGTTTAATGTATAAAAAACTGTAACCTTGGTGTTCGAGTTCAGCTTTTAAAGTTCTGTTCCGCACACAAGGATGAAGGAAATCCACAAATTACTTTCTTCTTCCATCTACATTAGTTCAAAGAAACGGTATGTGTTCCTAGGACCTTTTGTGCCATTTCGATGGATATGCAGATTGGAAATAAGGATACCGGGATAGACTTCGTATGCCTTGAAAACAACTGTTTATGACTAAAATTTATGACGTCATAATGATTTGTTTCATATCTGCTGCATTTTTTGTTCAGTTTCCATTATGTGGTTATTAGCCTAGTAGTATACTGTACTGACGAAGCCATGAAAGCAGAAACGCGTATACAGTTAACAAACAGCTACTACGTTACTGTTGTGTTTTTAGCCCAGTAAAAGTAATAAGATATCCGAAAACCAAGTGAAGAGTGATTCAACACCTGCAATCTTCGATTACTTGCTTCAACACACCAACATTCAGCAACGGTTATATGCATGGAAGACTGTTAATTTGGTGTTCGAGTTCAGCTTTTAAAGTTCTGTTCCGCACACAAAGATGAAGGAAATCCACAAAATACTTTCTTCTTCCATCTACGTTAATCCAGGGGGACGGTATGTGTTTCTAGGACCCTTTGTGCCATTTCGATGGATATGCAGATTGGAAATAAAAATACCTGGATAAAACTCTTAAGCTCCGAAAACAACTGTTTATGACTAAATATTATGACGTCATAATGAATTGTTTCATATCTGCTGCATTTTTTGTTCAGTTTCCATTATGTGGTTATTAGCCTAGTAGTATACTGTACTGACGAAGCCATGAAGGCAGAAACGCGTATACAGTTAGGAAAACGCTACTACGTTACTAATGTGTGTTTAGCCCAGTAAAAGTAACAAAATATCCGAACACCAAGTGAAGAGTGATTCAACACCTGCAATCTTCGATTACTTGCTTCAACACAAAAACATTCAGCAAGGGTTATATGTATAGGAGACTGTAAATTTGGTGTTCCATATCAGCTTTCAAAGTTTTGTTCCGCACACAAGGATGAAGGAAATCCACAAATTACTTTCTACTTCCATCTGCTTTAGTCCAGAGAAACGGTATGTGTTCCTAGGACCCTTTGTGCCATTTCGATGGATATGCAGATTGGAAATAAAAATACTGGGATAGAACTTTTATGTTTTGAGGACAACTGTTTATGACTAAAACTTATGACGTCATATGGAATTGTTTCATATCTGCTGCAATTTTTGTTCAGTTTCCATTATGTGGTTATTAGCCTAGTAGTATACTGTACTGACGAAGCCATGAAAGCAGAAACGCGTATACAGTTAACAAAAAGCTACTGCGTTACTGTTGTGTTTTTAGCCCAGTAAAAGTAATAAGATATCCGAAGACCAAGTGAAGCGTGATTCAACACCTGCAATCTTCGATTACTTGCTTCAACACAAAAACATTCAGCAACGGTTTAATGTGTAGCAGACTGTGACATTGGTGTTCGAGTTCAGCTTTTAAAGTTCTGTTCCGGACACAAACATGAAGGAAATCCACAAATTACTTTCTTCTTCCATCTACATTAGTCCAGGGAGACGTTATGTGTTCCTAGTACCTTTTGTGCCATTTCGATGGATATGCAGATTGGAAATAAGGATACCAAAATGAAATTTTTATGCTCTGAAGACAACTGTTTATGACTAACATTTATGACGTCATAATGACTTGTTTCATATCTGCCGCATTTTTTGTTCAGTTTCCATTATGTGGTTATTAGCCTAGTAGTATACTGTACTGACGAAGCCATGAAGGCAGAAACGCGTATACAATTAACAAAAAGCTACTACGTTACTGTTGTGTTTTTAGCCCAGCAAAAGTAATAAATTATCCGAAGACCAAGTGAAGTGTGATTCAACACTTGCAATCTTCGATTACTTGCTTCAACACAAAAACATTCAGCAACGGTTATATGTATAGAAGACTGTAAATTTGGTGTTCCATATCAGCTTTCAAAGTTTTGTTCTGCACACAAGGATAAAGGAAATCCACAAATTGCTTTCTTCTTCCATCTGTTTTAGTCCAGAGAGACGGAATGTGTTCCTAGGACCATTTGTGCCATTTCGATGGATATGCAGATTGGAACAAAAAACACTGGGATAAAACTCCTATGCCCTGAAGACAACTCATTATGACTAAAGTTTATGACGTCATAATGAATTGTTTCATAACTGCCGCATTTTTTGTTCAGTTTCCATTATGTGGTTATTAGCCTAGTAGTATACTGTACTGACGAAGCCATGAAGGCAGAAACGCGTCTACAGTTAACAAAAAGCTACTGCGCTACTGTTGTGTGTTTAGCTTAGTAAAAGTAATAAGATATCCGAAGACCAAGTGAAGAGTGATTCAACACCTGCAATCTTCGATTACTTGCTTCAACACAAAAACATTCAGCAACGGTTATATGTATAGAAGACTGTAACCTTGGTGCTCGAGTTCAGCTTTTAAAGTTCTGTTCCGCACACAAGGATGAAGGAAATCCACAAATTACTTTCTTCTTCCATCTACATTATTCCAGGAAGACGGTATGTGTTCCTAGGACCCTTTGTGCCTTTTCGATGGATATGCAGATTGGAAATAAGGATACCGGGATAGAATTCTAATGCCCTGAAGACAACTGTTTATGACTAAAATTTTATGACGCCATAATGAATTGTTTCATATCTGCCGCATTTTTTGTTCAGTTTCCATTATGTGGTTTTTAGCCTGGTAATATACTGTACTGATGAAGCCATGAAGGCAGAAACGCGTATACACTTCACAAACAGCTACTACGTTACTGTTGTGTTTTTAGCCCAGTAAAAATAAAAAAATATCCGAAGACCAAGTGAAGAGTGATTCAACACCTGCAATCTTCGATTACTTGCTTCAACACAAAAATTATCAGCAACGGTTATATGTGTAGCAGACTGTAAATTTGGTGTTCGAGTTCAGCATTTAAAGTTCTGTTCCGCACACAAGGATGAAGGAAATCCACAAAATACTTTCTTCTTCCATCTATATTAGTCCAGGGAGACGGTATGTGTTCCTAGGACCCTTTGTGCCATTTCGATGGATATGCAGATTGGAAATAAGGATACCGGGTTAGACTTCATACGCCCTGAAGACAACTTTTTTTTGACTAAAAATTATGACGTCATAATGACTTGTTTCATATCTGCCGCATTTTTTGTTCAGTTTTTGATATGTGGTTATTAGCCTAGTAATATATTGTACTGACGAAGCCATGAAGACAGAAACGCGTATACAGTTAACAAAAAGTTACTACGTTACTGTTGTGTGTTTAGCCCAGTAAAAGTAATAAGATATCCGAACACCAAGTGAAGAGTGATTCAACACCTGCAATCTTCGATTACTTGCTTCAACAAAAACATTCGGCAACGGTTATATGTATAGAAGACTGTAAATTTGGTGTTCGAGTTCAGCTTTTAAAGTTCTGTTCCGCACACAAGGATGAAGGAAATCCACAAAATACTTTCTTCTTCCATCTACATTAGTCCAGGCAGACGGTATGTGTTCCTAGGACCCTTTGTGCCATATCGATGGATATGCAGTTTGCAAATAAGGATACCGGGATCGAATCCATTTGCCTTGAAAACAACTGGTTATGATTAAATTTTATGACGTCATAATGAATTGTTTCCTTTCTGCTGCATTTTTTGTTCAGTTTCCGTTATGTGGTTATTAGGCTAGTAGTATACTGTACTGACGAAGCCATGAAGGCAGAAACGCGTACACAAGTAACGAACAGCTACTACGTTACTGTTGTGTTTTTAGCCCAGTAAAAGTAATAAGATATCCGAAGACCAAGTGAAGAGTGATTCAACACCTGCAATCTTCGATTACTTGCTTCAACACAAAAACATTCAGCAACGGTTATATATATGGAAGACTGTAAATTTGGTGCTCGAGTTCAGCTTTTAAAGTTCTGTTCCGCACACAAGAATGAAGGAAATCCACAAATTACTTTCTTCTTCCTTTTACATTAGTCCAGGGAGACGGTATGTGTTTCTAAAACCCTTTGTGCCATTTCGATGGATATGCAGATCGGAAATAAGGATACCGGGATAGAAAACATATGCTGTGAAGACAACTGCTTATGACTAAATGATATGACGTCAAAATGATCTGTTTCATAACTGCTGTATTTTTTGTTCAGTTTCCATTATGTGGTTATTAGCCAAGTAGTATACTATACTCACGAAGCCATGAAGGCAGAAACGCGTATGCAGTTAACGAAAAGCTACTACGTTACTGTGTTGTTTTTAGCCTAATAAAAATAATAAGATATCCGAAGACCAAGTGAAGCGTGATTCAACACCTGCAATCTTCGATTACTTGCTTCAACACAAAAACATTCAGCAACGGTTATATGTATAGAAGACTGTAAATTTGGTGTTCGAGTTCAGCTTTTAAAGTTATGTTCCGCACACAAGGATGAAGGAAATCCACAAATTACTTTCTTCTTCCATCTACATTAATCCAGGCAAACGGTTTGTGTTCCTAGGACCCTTTGTGCCATTTCGATGGATATGCAGATTGGAAATAAGGATACCAAAATGAAACTTTTATGCTTTGAAGACAACTGCTTATGACTAAAAATTATGACGTCTGAATGAATTGTTTGATTTCTGCCGCATTTTTTGTTCAGTTTCCATTATGTGGTTATTAGCCTAGTAGTATACTGTACTGACGAAGCCATGAAGGAAGAAACGCGTATACAGTTAACAAAAAGCTATTACGTTACTGTTGTGTGTTTAGCCCAGTAAAAGTAATAAGATATCCGAAGACCAAGTGAAAAGTGATTCAACACCTGCAATCTTCGATTACTTGCTTCAACACAAAAACATTCAGCAACGGTTTTATGTGTAGCAGACTGTAAATTTGGTGTTCGAGTTCAGCTTTTAAAGTTCTGTTCCGCACACAAAGATGAAGGAAATCCACAAATTACTTTCTTCTTTCATTTACATTAGTCCAAGCAAACGGTATGTGTTCCTAGGACCCTTTGTGCCATTTTGATGGATATGCAGACTGGAAACAAAAATACCGGGATAAAACTCATTAGCCCTGAAGACAACTTTTATGACTAAAGTTTGTGACGTCAAAATGAATTGTTTCAAATCTGCCGCTTTTTTTGTTCAGTTTTTGTTATGTGGTTATTAGTCTAGTAGTATACTGTACTGACGAAGCCGTGAAACCAGAAACGCGTATACAGTTACCAAAACTATACTACGTTACTGTTGTGTGTTTAGCCCAGTAAAAGTAATAAGATATCCGAAGACCAAGTGAAGAGTGATTCAACACCTGCAATCTTTGATTACTTGCTTCAACACAAAAACATTCAGCAACGGTTATATGTATAAAAGACTGTAAATTTGGTGTTCGAGTTCAGCTTTTAAAGTTCTGTTTCGCACACAAGGATGAAGGAAATCCACAAATCACTTTCTTCTTTCATCTACATTAGTCCAGGGAGACGGTATGGGTTCTTACGACCTTTTGTGCCTTTTCGATGGATATGCAGACTGGAATTAAAGATACCAAAATGAAACTCTTATGCTCTAAGACAACTGGTTATAACTAAAGATTATGACGTCACAATGATATGTTTCTAATCTGCTGCATTTTTTGTTCAGTTTCCATTCTGTGGTTATTAGCCTAGTAATATACTGTACTGACGAAGCCATGAAGGCAGAAACGCGTATACAGTTAACAAACAGCAACTACGTTACCGTTGTGTATTTAACCCAGTAAAAGTAATAAGATATCCGAAGACCAAGTGAAAAGTGATTCAACACCTGCAATCTTCGATTACTTGCTTCAACACAAAAACATTCAGCAACGGTTCAATGTGTAGCAGACTGTGAATTTGGTGTTCAAGTTCAGCTTCTAAAATTCTTTTCCGCACACAAACATGAAGGAAATTCACAAATTACTTTCTTCTTCCATCTACATTAGTCCAGGCAGACGGTATGTGTTCCTAGGACCCTTTGTGCCATTTCGATGGATATGCAGATTGGAAATAAGGATACCGGGATAGAAATCATATGCTCTGAAGAACACTGTTTATGACTAAATATTATGACGTCACAATAATTTGTTTCATATCTGCTGCAATTTTTGTTCAGTTTCCATTATGTGGTTATTAGCCTACTAGTATACTTTATTCGCGAAGCCATGAAAGCAGAAACGCGTATGCGGTTAACGAAAAACTACTACGTTACTGTTGTGTTTTTAGCCCAGTAAAAGCAATAAGATATCCGAAGACCAAGTGAAGCGTGATTCAACACCTGCAATCTTCGATTACTTGCTTCAACGCAAAAACATTCAGCAACGGTTATATGTATAGAAGACTGTAAATTTGGTGTTCGAGTTCAGCTTTTAAAATTCTGTTCCGCACACAAGGATGAAGGAAATCCACAAACTACTTTCTTCTTCCATTTACATTAGTCCAGGCAGACGGTATGTGTTCCTAGGACCCTTTGTGCCATTTCGATGGATATGCAGATTGGAAATAAGGATACCAAAATGAAACTTTTATGCTCGGAAGACAACTGCTTATGACTAACATTTATGACGTCATAATGAATTGTTTCATATCTGCCGCATTTTTTGTTCAGTTTCCATTATGTGGTTATTAGCCTAGTAGTATATTGTACTGACGAAGCCATGAAGGCAGAAACGCGTATACAATTAACAAAAAGCTACTGCGTTACTGTTGTGTTTTTAGCCCAGCAAAAATAATAAAATATCCGAAGACCATGTGAAGTGTGATTCAACACTTGCAATCTTCGATTACTTGCTTCAACACAAAAACATTCAGCACCGGTTATATGTATAGAAGACTGTAAATTTGGTGTTCCATATCAGTTTTCAAAGGTCTGTTCTGCACACAAGGATAAAAGGAAATCCACAAATTACTTTCTTTTTCCATCTGCTTTAATCCAAAAAGACGGTATGTGTTCCTAGGACCCTTTGTGCCATTTCGATGGATATGCAGATTGGAAATGAAAATACTGGGATAGAACTCTTATGCCCTGAAGACAACTGTTTATGACTAACATTTATGACGTCATAAAGAATTGTTTCATATCTGCTGCATTTTTTGTTCAGTTTCCATTATGTGGTTATTAGCCTAGTGGTATACTGTACTGACGAAGCCATGAAGGCAGAAACGCGTATACAGTTAACAAAAAGTTACTACCTTACTGTTGTGTGTTTAGCCCAGTAAAAGTGATAAGATATCCGAACACCAAGTGAAGAGTGATTCAACACCTGCAATCTTGGATTACTTGCTTCAACAAAAACATTCAGCAACGGTTATGTGTATAGAAGACTGTAACTTTGGTGTTCGAGTTCAGCTTTTAAAGTTCTGTTCCGCACACAAGGATGAAGGAAATCCACAAATTATTTTCTTCTTCCATCTACATTAGTCCAGGAAGACGGTATGTGTTCCTAGGACCCTTTGTGCCATTTCGATGGATATGCAGATTGGAAACAAGGATACCGGGATAGAATTCATTTGTTTTGAAAACAACTCTTTATGACTAAAATTTATGACGTCATAATGAATTGTTTCATATCTGCTGCATTTTTTGTTCAGTTTCCGTTATGTGGTTATTAGCCTAGTAGTATACTGTATTGACGAAGCCATGAAGGCAGAAACGCGTATACAGTTAACAAAAAGCTACTACGTTACTGTTGTGTTTTTAGCCCAGTAAAAGTAATAAGATATCCGAAGACCAAGTGAAGAGTGATTCTACACCTGCAGTCTTCGATTACTTGCTTCAACACACAAACATTCAGCAACGGTTATAAGTATGGAAGACTGTAAATTTGGTGTTGCAGTTCAACTTTTAAAGTTTTGTTCCGCACACAAAGATGAAGGAAATCCACAAATTGTTTTCTTCTTCCATCTACATTAGTCCAGGGAGACGGTATGTGTTTCTAGGACCCTTTGTGCCATTTCGATGGATATGCAGATTGGAAATAAGGATACCGGGATAAAACTCATAAGCCCCGAAAACAACTGTTTGTGACTAAAACTTATGACGTCATAATGATTTGTTTCATATCTGCTGCATGTTTTGTTCAGTTTCCATTATGTGGTTATTAGCCTAGTAGTATACTGTACTGACGAAGCCATGAAAGCAGAAACGCGTATACAGTTAACAAAAAGCTACTGCGTTACTGTTGTGTTTTTAGCCCAGTAAAAGTAATAAGATATCCGAAGACCAAGTGAAGAGTGATTCAACACCTGCAATCTTCGATTACTTGTTTCAACACAAAAACATTCAGCAACGGTTATATGTATAGAAGACTGAAATTTTGGTGTTCGAGTTCAGTTTTCAAAGTTCTGTTCCGCACACAAGGATAAAGGAAATCCACAAACTACTTTCTTTTTCCATCTACATTAGTCCAGGGAGACGGTATGTGTTCCTAGGACCCTTTGTGCCATTTCGATGGATATGCAGATTGGAAATAAAAAAAATAGATAGAATTCATATGCCTTGAAGACAACTGTTTATGACCAAAGATTTATGACGTCATAATGATTTGTTTCATATCTGCTGCATTTTTTGTGCAGTTTCCATTATGTAGTTATTAGGCTGGTAGTATACTGTACTGACGAAGCCATGAAAGCAGAAACGCGTATACAGTTAACAAAAAGCTACTGCGTTACTGTTGTGTTTTTAGCCCAGCAAAAGTAATAAGATATCCGAAAACCAAGTGAAGAGTGATTCAACACCTGCAGTCTTCGATTACTTGCTTCAACACAAAAACATTCAGCAACGGTTATATGTATAGAAGACTGCAACTTTGGTGCTCGAGTTCAGCTTTTAAAGTTCTGTTCCGCACACAAGGATGAAGGAAATCCACAAAATACTTTCTTTTTCCATCTACATTAGTCCAGGGAGACGGTATGTGTTCCTAGGACCCTTTGTGCCATTTCGATGGATATGCAGATTGGAAATAAGGATACCGGGATAGAAATCATATGCCCTGAAGACAACTGCTTTTGACTAAAATTTTATGACGTCATAAGGAATTGTTTCATATCTGCTGCAATTTTTGTTCAGTTTCCATTATGTGGTTATTAACCTGGTAGTATACTGTACTGACGAAGCCATGAAGGCAGAAACGCGTGTACAATTAACAAAAAGCTACTACGTTACTGTTGTTGATTTAGTTCAGTAAAAGTAATAAGATATCCAAAGACCAAGTGAAGAGTGACTCAACACCTGCAATCTTCGACTACTTGCTTCAACACAAAAACATTCAGCAACGGTTATATGTGTAGCAGACTGTAAATTTGGTGTTCGAGTTCAGCTTTTAAAGTTATGTTCCGGACACAAAGATGAAGGAAATCCAGAAAATACTTTCTTCTTCCATCTGCATTAGTCCAGGGAAACGGTATGTGTTCCTAAGACCCTTTGTGCCATTTGGATGGATACGCAAATTGGAAATAAGGATACAGGGTTAAACTTCATTAGCCCTGAAGACCACTTCTTTTGACTAAATATTATGACGTCATAATGAATTGTTTCATAACTGCCGCATTTTTTGTTCAGTTTCCGATATGTGGTTATTAGCCTAGTAATATATTGTACTGACGAAGCCATGAAGGCAGAAACGCGTATACAGTTAACAAAAAGTTATTACGTTACTGTTGTGTGTTTAGCCCAGTAAAAGTGATAAGATATCCGAAAACCAAGTGAAGAGTGACTCAACACCTGCAATCTTCGATTACTTGCTTCAACAAAAACATTCAGCAACGGTTATATGTATAAAAGACTGTAACCTTGGTGTTCGAGTTAAGCTTTTAAAGTTCTGTTCCGCACACAAGGATAAAGGAAATCCACAAATTACTTTCTTCTTCCATCTACATTAGTCCAGGGAGACGGTATGTGTTCCTAGGACCCTTTGTGCCATTTCGATGGATATGCAGATTGGAAATAAGGGTACCGAGATAGACTTCATATGCCTTGAAAACAACTGTTTATGACTAAAATTTATGACGTCAAAATGATTTGTTTCTTATCTGCTGCATTTTTCGTTCAGTTTTTGTTATGTGGTTATTAGCCTAGTAGTATACTGTACTGACGAAGCCATGAAGGCAGAAACGCGTATACAGTTAACAAACAGCTACTACGTTACTGTTGTGTTTTTAACCCAGTAAAAGTAATAAAATATCCGAAGACCAAGTGAAGAGTGATTCTACACCTGCAATCTTCGATTACTTGCTTCAACACACAAACATTCAGCAACGGTTATATGTGTGAAAAACTGTAAGTTTGGTGTTCGAGTTCAGCTTTTAAAGTTCTGTTCCGCACACAAAGATGAAGGAAATCCACAAATTACTTTCTTCTTCCATTTACGTTAATCCAGGGCGACGGTATGTGTTCCTAGGACCCTTTGTGCCATTTCGATGGATATGCAGATTGGAAATAAAAATACCGGGATAAAACTCATAAGCCCCGAAAACAACTGTTTATGACTAAAGATTATGACGTCATAATGAATTGTTTCATATCTGCTGCATTTTTTGTTCAGTTTCCATTTAGTGGTTATTAGCCTAGTAGTATACTGTACTGACTAAACCATGAAGGCAGAAACGCGTATACAGTTAACAAAAAGCTACTACGTTACTGTTGTGTGTTTAGCCCAGTAAAAGTAATAAGATATCCGAACACCAAGTGAAGAGTGATTCAACACCTGCAATCTTCGATTACTTGCTTCAACACAAAAACATTCCGCAACGGTTATATGTATAGAAGACTGTAAATTTGGTGTTCGAGTTCAGCTTTTAAAGTTTTGTTCCGCACACAAGGATAAAGGAAATCCACAAATTACTTTCTACTTCCATCTGCTTTAGTCCAGGAAGACGGTATGTGTTCCTAGGACCCTTTGTGCCATTTCGATGGATATGCAGATTGGAAACAAAAATACTGGGATAGATTTTTTATATTCTGAAGACAACTGTTTATGACTAAAGATTATGACGTCATAATGAATTGTTTCATATCTGCTGTATTTTTTGTTCGGTTTCCATTATGTGGTTATTAGCCTACTAATATACTATACTCACGAAGCCATGAAGGCAGAAACGCGTATGCAGTTAACGAAAAACTACTACCTTACTGTTATGTTTTCAGCCCAGTAAAAGTAATAAGTTATCCGAACACCAAGTGAAGCGTGATTCAACACCTGCAATCTTCGACTACTTGCTTCAACGCAAAAACATTCAGCAACAGTTATTTGTATAAAAAACTGTTAATTTGTTGTTCGAGTGCAGCTTTTAAACTTCTGTTCCGCACACAAAGATGAAGGAAACCCACAAACAACTTTCTTCTTCCATCTACATCAAGCCAGGCAGACGGTATGTGTTCCTAGGACCTTTTGTGCCATTTCGATGGATATGCAGATTGGAAATAAGGATACCAAATTGAAACTTTTATGCTCTGAAGACAACTGTTCATGACTAACATTTTTGACGTCTGAATGAACTGTTTCGTATCTGCCGCATTTTTTGTTCAGTTTCCATTATGTAGTTATTAGCCTACTAGTATACTGTACTGGTGAAGCCATGAAAGCAGAAACGCGTATACAATTAACAAAAAGCTACTGCGTTTTTGTTGTGTTTTTAACGTAGCAAAAGTAGTAAAACATCCGAAGCCCAAGTGAAGAGTGATTCAACATTTGCAATCTTCGATTATTTGCTTCAACACAAAAACATTCAGCAACGGTTATATATATAGAAGACTGTAAATTTGGTGTTCCATATCAGCTTTCAAAGTTCTGTTCCGCACACAAGGATAAAAGAAATTTACAAATTACTTTCTTTTTCCATCTGCTTTAGTCCAGGGAGACGGTATGTGTTCCTAGGACCCTTTGTGCCATTTCGATGGATATGCAGATTGGAAATAAAAATACTGGGATAGAACTCCTATGCCCTGAAGACAACTGTTTATGACTAAATTTTATGACGTCATAATGATATTTTTCATATCTGCTGCAATTTTTTTTCAGTTTCCATTATGTGGTTATTAGTTTAGTAGTATACTGTACTGACGAAGCCATGAAGGCAGAAACGCGTATACAGTTAACAAACAGCTACTGCGTTACTGTTGTTGATTTAGCCCAGTAAAAATAATAAGATATCCGAAGACCAAGTGAAGAGTGATTCAACACCTGCAATCTTCGATTACTTGCTTCAACACAAAAACAATCAACAACGGTTATATGTGTAGCAGACTGTAAAATTGGTGTTCGAGTTCAGCTTTTAAAGTTATGTTCCGCACACAAGGATGAAGGAAATCCACAAAATACTTTCTTCTTCCATTTACCTTAGTCCAGGGAGACGGTATGTGTTTCTAAGACCCTTTGTGCCATTTCGATGGATATGCAGATTGGAAACAAGGATACCGGGATAGAATTCATATGCTCTGAAAACAACTGTTTATGACAAATCTATATGACCTCATAATGAATTGTTTCATGTCTGCTGTATTTTTCTTCAGTTTCCATTATGTGGTTATTAGCCTACTAGTATACTATACTCACGAAACCATGAAGGCAGAAACGCGTATGCAGTTAACGAAAAGCTACTACGTTACTGTTGTGTTTTTAGCCCAGTAAAAGTAATAAGATATCCGAAGACCAAGTGAAGAGTGATTCAACACCTGCAATCTTCGATTACTTGCTTCAACACAAAAACATTCAGCAACGGTTATATGTATAGAAGACTGTAAATTTGGTGTTCGAGTTCAGCTTTTAAAGTTCTGTTCCGCACCCAAGGATGAAGGAAATCCACAAATTACTTTCTTCTTCCATCTACATTAGTCCAGGGAGACGGTATGTGTTCCTAGGACCCTTTGTGCCGTTTCGATGGATATGCAGATTGGAAATAAGGATACCGGGATAGAACTCATATGCCCTGAAGACCACTGTTTATGATTAAAAGTTTATGACGTCATAATGAATTGTTTCATTTCTGCTGCATTTTTTGTTCAGTTTCCATTATGTGGTTATTAGCCTGGTAGTATACTGTACTGACGAAGCCCTGAAGGCAGAAACGCGTATACAGTTAACAAACAGCTACTACGTTACTGTTGTGTTTTTAGCCCAGTAAAAGTAATAAAACATCCGAAGACCAAGTGAAGAGTGACTCAACACCTGCAATCTTCGATTACTTGCTTCAACAAAAACATTCACCAACGGTTATGTGTATAGAAGACTGTAAATTTGGTGTTCGAGTTCAGCTTTTAAAGTTCTGTTCCGCACACAAGGATGAAGGAAATCCACAGATTATTTTCTTCTTCCATCTACATTAGTCCAGGAAGACGGTATGTGTTCCTAGGACCCTTTTTGCCATTTCGTTGGATATGCAGATTGGAAACAAGGATACCGGGATAGAATTCATTTGCGTTGAAAACAACTCTTTATGATTAAAATTTATGACGTCATAATGAATTGTTTCATATCTGCTGCATTTTTTGTTCAGTTTCCGTTATGTGGTTATTAGCCTAGTAGTATACTGTACTGACGAAGCCATGAAGGCAGAAACGCGTATACAATTGACAAACAGCTACTACGTTACTGTTGTGTTTTTAGCCCAGTAAAAGTAATAAGATATCCGAAGACCAAGTGAAGAGTGATTCAACACCTGCAGTCTTCGATTACTTGCTTCAACACACAAACCTTCAGCAACGGTTATAAGTATGGAAGACTGTAAATTTGGTGTTGGAATTCAACTTTTAAAGTTTTGTTCCGCACACAAACATGAAGGAATTCCACAAACTGTTTTCTTCTTCCATCTACATTAGTCCAGGGAGACGGTATGTGTTTCTAGGACCCTTTGTGCCATTTCGATGGATATGCAGATTGGAAATAAGGATACCGGGATAAAACTCATAAACCCCGAAAACAACTGTTTATGACTAAAATTTATGACGTCATATTGATATGTTTCATATCTGCTGCATGTTTTGTTCAGTTTCCATTATGTGGTTATTAGCCTAGTAGTATACTGTACTGACGAAACCATGAAAGCAGAAACGCGTATACAGTTAACAAAAAGCTACTGCGTTACTGTTGTGTTTTTAGCCCAGTAAAAGTAATAAGATATCCGAAGACCAAGTGAAGAGTGATTCAACACCTGCAATCTTCGATTACTTGTTTCAACACAAAAACATTCAGCAACGGTTATATGTTTAGAAGACTTAAATTTTGGTGTTCGAGTTCAGTTTTCAAAGTTCTGTTCCGCACACAAGGATAAAGGAAATCCACAAACTACTTTCTTTTTCCATCTTCATTAGTCCAGGGAAACGGTATGTGTTCCTAGGACCCTTTGTGCCATTTCGATGGATATGCAGATTGGAAATAAAAAAAATAGATAGAATTCATATGCCTTGAAGACAACTGTTTATGACCAAAGATTTATGACGTCATAATGAATTGTTTCATATCTGCTGCATTTTTTGTTCAGTTTCCATTATGTAGTTATTAGCCTGGTAGTATGCTGTACTGACGAAGCCATGAAGGCAGAAACGGGTCTACAGTTAACAAAAAGTTACTACGTTACTGTTGTGTTTTTAGCCCAGTAAAAGTAATAAGATATCCGAAGACCAAGTGAAAAGTGAATCAAAACCTGCAATCTTCGATTACTTGCTTCAACACAAAAACATTCAGCAACGGTTATACGTGTAGCAAACTGTAAATTTGGTGTTCGATATCAGCTTTTAAAGTTCTGTTCCGCACACAAGAATGAAGGAAATCCACAAATTACTTTCTTCTTCCATTTACCTTAGTCCAGGGAGACGGTATGTGTTTCTAGGACCCTTTGTGCCATTTCGATGGATATGCAGATTGGAAACAAGGATACCGGGATAGAATTCATATGCTCTGAAAACAACTGTTTATGACTAAATTATATGACGTCATAATGAATTGTTTCATGTCTGCTGTATTTTTGTTCAGTTTCCATTATGTGGTTATTAACCTACTAGTATACTATACTCACGAAGCCATGAAGGCAGAAACGCGTATGCAGTTAACGAAAAGCTACTACGTTACTGTTGTGTTTTTAGCCCAGTAAAAGTAATAAGATATCCGAAGACCAAGTGAAGAGTGATTCAACACCTGCAATCTTCGATTACTTGCTTCAACACAAAAACATTCAGCAACGGTTATATGTATAGAAGACTGTAAATTTGGTGTTCGAGTTCAGCTTTTAAAGTTCTGTTCCGCACACAAGGATGAAGGAAATCCACAAATTACTTTCTTCTTCCATCTACATTAGTCCAGGGAGACGGTATGTGTTCCTAGGACCTTTTGTGCCATTTCGATGGATATGCAGATTGGAAATAAGGATACCGGGATAGAACTCATATGCCCTGAAGACAACTGTTTATGATTAAAAGTTTATGACGTCATAATGAATTGTTTCATATCTGCTGCATTTTTTGTTCAGTTTCCATTATGTGGTTATTAGCCTAGTAGTATACTGTACTGACGAAGCCATGAAGGCAGAAACGCGTATACAGTTAACAAACAGCTACTATGTTACTGTTGTGTTTTTAGCCCAGTAAAAGTAATAAAATATCCGAAAACCACGTGAAGAGTGATTCAACACCTGCAAACTTCGACTACTTGCTTCAACACAAAAACATTCAGCAACGGTTATATGTGTAGCAGACTGTAAATTTGGTGTTCGAGTTCAGCTTTTAAAGTTTTGTTCCGCACACAAAGATGAAGGAAATCCACAAATTGTTTTCTTCTTCCATCTACATTAGTCCAGGGAGACGGTATGTGTTTCTAGGACCTTTTGTGCCATTTCGATGGATATGCAGATTGGAAATAAGGATACCGGGATAAAACTCATAAGCCCCGAAGGCAACTGTTTATGACTAAAATTTATGACGTCATAATGAATTGTTTCATATCTGCTGCATTTTTTGTTCAGTTTCCATTATGTGGTTATTAGCCTAGTAGTATACTGTACTGACGAAGCCATGAAAGCAGAAACGCGTATACAGTTAACAAAAAGTTACTACGTTACTGTTGTGTTTTTAGCCCAGTAAAAGTAATAAGATATCCGAAGACCAAGTGAAAAGTGATTCAACACCTGCAATCTTCGATTACTTGTTTCAACACAAAAACATTCCGCAACGGTTATATGTATAGAAGACTGGATTTTGGTGTTCGAGTTCAGTTTTCAAAGTTCTGTTCCGCACACAAGGATAAAAGAAATCCACAAACTACTTTCTTCTTCCATCTACATTAGTCCAGGGAGACGGTACGTGTTCCTAGGACCCTTTGTGCCATTTCGATGGATATGCAGATTGGAAATAAAAAAAATAGATAGAATTCATATGCCTTGAAGACAACTGTTTATGACCAAAGATTTATGACGTCATAATGAATTGTTTCATATCTGCTGCATTTTTTGTTCAGTTTCCATTATGTAGTTATTAGCCTGGTAGTATACTGTACTGACGAAGCCATGAAGGCAGAAACGGGTATACAGTTAACAAAAAGTTACTACGTTACTGTTGTGTTTTTAGCCCAGTAAAAGTAATAAGATATCCGAAAACCAAGTGAAGAGTGATTCAACACCTGCAATCTTCGATTACTTGCTTCAACACAAAAACATTCACCAACGGTTATACGTGTAGCAAACTGTAAATTTGGTGTTCGATATCAGCTTTTAAAGTTCTGTTCCGCACACAAAGATGAAGGAAATCCACAAATTACTTTCTTCTTCCATCTACATTAGTCCAGGGAGACGGTATGTGTTCCTAGGACCTTTTGTGCCATTTCGATGGATATGCAGATTGGAAATAAGATAACAAGATAGACTTCATATGCCCTCAAGACAATTTCTTTTGATTAAGTTTTATGACGTCATAATGATTTGTTTCATATCTGCCGCATTTTTGGTTCAGTTTCCATTATGTGGTTATTAGCCTAGTAATATATTGTACTGACGAAGCCATGAAGGCAGAAACGCGTATACAATTAACAAAAAGCTACTACGTTACTGTTGTGTGTTTAGCCCAGTAAAAGTAATAAGATATCCGAACACCAAGTGAAGAGTGATTCAACACCTGCAATCTTCGATTACTTGCTTCAACACAAAAACATTCAGCAACGGTTATATGTATAGAAGACTGTAAATTTGGTGTTCGAGTTCAGGTTTTAAAGTTCTGTTCCGCAAACAAGGATGAAAGAAATCCACAAATTACTTTCTTCTTCCATCTACATTAGTCCAGGCAAACGGTATGTGTTCCTAGGACCCTTTGTGCCATTTCGATGGATATGCAGATTGGAAATAAAGTTATCGGGATAAAAATCATTTGCCTTGAAAACAACTGTTTATGATTAAAACTTATGACGTCAAAATGAATTGTTTCATATCTGCTGCACTTTTAGTTCAGTTTCCGTTATGTGGTTATTAGCCTAGTAGTATACTGTACTGACGAAGCCATGATAGGCAGAAACGCGTATACAGTTAACAAACAGCTACTACGTTACTGTTGTGTTTTTAGCCCAGTAAAAGTAATAAGATATCCGAACACCAAGTGAAGAGTGATTCAACACTTGCAATCTTCGACAACTTGCTTCAATGCAAAAACATTCAGCAACGGTTATATGTATGGAAGACTGTAAAGTTTGGTGTTCGAGTTCAGCTTTTAAATTTCTGTTCCGCACACAAGGATGAAGGAAACCCACAAATTACTTTCTTCTTCCGTTTACATTAGTCCAGGGAGACGGTATGTGTTTCTAGGACCTTTTGTGCCATTTCGATGGATATGCAGATTGGAAATAAAAACACCGAAATAAAACTCATTAGCCCCGAAAACAACTGTTTATGACTAAAATTTATGACGTCATAATGAATTGTTTCATATCTACTGCATTTTTTGTTCAGTTTCCATTATGTGGTTATTAGCCTAGTAGTATACTGTACTGACGAAGCCATGAAGGCAGAAACGCGTATACAGTTAAGAAAACGCTTTTACGTTATTGTTGTGTTTTTAGCCCAGTAAAAGTAATAAGATATCCAAACACCAAGTGAAGAGTGATTCAACACCTGCAATCTTCCATTACTTTTTTCAACACAAAAACAGTCAGAAACGGTTATATGTATGGAAGACTGTAAATTTGGTGTTGGAGTTCAGCTTTTAAAGTTCTGCTCCGCACACAAGGATGAAGGAAAACCACAAATTACTTTCTTCTTTCATCTACATTAGTCCAGAGAGACGGTATGTGTTCCTAGGACCCTTTCTGCTATTTTGAAGGATATGCAGATTGGAAATAAAAAAACCGGGATAGAATTCTTAGGCCCTGAAGACAACTGTTTATGACTAAAACTTATGACGTCTAAATGAATTGTTTCATATCTGCTGCATTTTTTGTTCAGTTTCTATTATGTGGTTATTAGCCTAGTAGTATACTGTACTGACGAAGCCATGAAAGCAGAAACGCGTATGCAGTTAACAAAAAGCTACTAGGTTACTGTTGTGTTTTTAGCCCAGTAAAAGTAATAAGATATCCGAAGACCAAGTGAAGAGTGATTCAACACCTGCAATCTTCGATTACTTGCTTCAACACAAAAACATTCAGCAACGGTTATATGTATGGAAGACTGTAAATTTGGTGTTCGAGTTCAGCTTTTAAAGTTTTGTTCCGCACACAAGGATGAAGGAAATCCACAAATTACTTTCTTCTTCCATCTACATTAGTCCAGGGAGACGGTATGTGTTCCTAGGACCCTTTGTGCCATTTCGATGGATATGCAGATTGGAAAAAAGGATACCGGGATAAAATTATATGCCCCGAAAACAACTGTTTATGACTAAAATTTATGACGTCATAAAGAATTGTTTCATATCTGCTGCATTTTTTGTTCAGTTTCCATTATGTGGTTATTAGCCTAGTGGTATACTGTACTGACGAAGCCATGAAGGCAGAAACACGTATACAGTTAATAAAAAACTACTGCGTTACTGTTGTGTTTTTAGCCCAGTAAAAGTAATAAGATATCCGAACACCAAGTGAAGAGTGATTCAACACCTGCAATCTTCGATTACTTGCTTCAACACAAAAACATTCAGCAACGGTTATATGTATAGAAGACTGTAAGTTTGGTGTTCGAGTTCAGCTTTTAAAGTTCTGTTCCGCGCACAAGGAAGAAGGAAATCCACAAATTACTTTCTTCTTCCATCTACATTAATCCAGGCAAACGGTATGTGTTCCTAGGACCTTTTGTGCCATTTCGATGGATATGCAGATTGGAAATAAAAATACCAAAATAAAACTCATAAGTCCCGAAAACAATTGTTTATGACTAAATTTTATGAGGTCATAATGAATTGTTTCATCACTGCTGCATTTTTTGCTCAGTTTCCATTATGTGGTTATTAGCCTAGTTAGTGTATTCTACTGACGAAGCCATGAAGGCAGAAACGCGTATACAGTTAAGAAAACGCTACTACGTTACTGCTGTGTTTTTAGCCCAGCAAAAGTAATAAGATATCCGAAGACCAAGTGAAGAGTGATTCAACACCTGCAATCTTCGATTACTTGTTTCATTACACAAACATTCAGCAACGGTTATATGTATAGAAGACTGTAAATTTGGTGTTCGAGTTCAGCTTTTAAAGTTCTGTTCCGCACACACAAGGATGAAGGAAATCCACAAATTACTTTCTTCTTCCATCTACATTAGTCCAAGGAGACGGTATGTGTTCCCAGGACCCTTTGTGCCATTTCGATGGATATGCAGATTGGAAATAAAGATACCGGAATAGAATTCATATGCCCTGAAAACAACGGTTTATAACTAAATTTTATGACGTCATAATGAATTGTTTCATATCTGCTGCATTTTTTGTTCAGTTTCCATTATGTGGTTATTAGCCTAGTAGTATACTCTACTGACGAAGCCATGAAAGCAGAAACGCGTATACAGTTAAGAAAACGCTACTACGTTACTGTTGTGTTTTTAGCCCAGTAAAAGTAACAAGATATCCGAACACCAAGTGAAGAGTGATTCAACACCTGCAATCTTCGATTACTTGCTTCAACACAAAAACATTCAGCAACGGTTATATGCATGGAAAACTGTAAACTTGATGTTCGAGTTCAGCTTTCAAAGTTCTGTTCCGCACACAAGGATGAAGGAAATCCACAAATTACTTTTTTTTTTCATCTAGATTAGTCCAGGGAGACGGTATGTGTTCCTAGAACCCTTTGTGCCATTTCGATGGATATGCAAATTGGAAAAAAGATTACCAAAAGGAAACTCATATGTTCTGAAGACAACTGTTTATGACTAAAGTTTATGACGTCACAATGATTTGTTTCATATCTGCCGCATTTTTTGTTCAGTTTCCATTATGTGGTTATTAGGCTAGTAGTATACTGTACTGACGAAGCCATGAAGGCAGAAACGCGTATACAGTTAACAAACAGCTACTACGTTACTGTTGTTGTTTTAGCCCAGTAAAAGTAATTAAATATCCGAAGACCAAGTGGAGAGTGATTCAACACCTGCAATTTTCGATTACATGCTTCAACACAAAAACATTCAGCAACGGTTATATGTATAGAAGACTGTAAACTTGGTGTTCGAGTTCAGCTTTTAAAGTTCTGTTCCGTACACAAAGATGAAGGAAAACCACAAATTACTTTCTTCTTCCATCTACATTAGTCCAGGGAGACGGTATGTGTTCCTAGGACCCTTTGTGCCATTTCGATGGATATGCAGATTGGAAATAACGATACCGGGATAAAATTCATATGCCCTGAAGACAACTGTTTATGACTAAAACTCACGACGTCATAATGATTTGTTTCATATCTGCTGCATTTTTTGTTTAGTTTCCATTATGTGGTTATTAGCCTAGTAGTTTACTGTACTGACGAAGCCATGAAGGCAGAAACGCGTATACAGTTAACAAACAGCTACTACGTTACTGTTGTGTTTTTAACCTAGTAGAAGTATTAAATAATCCGAACACCAAGTGAAGAAGGGATTCAACACCTGCAATCTTCGATTACTTGCTTCAACACAAAAACATTCAGCAACGATTATATGTAAAAAAAACTGTAAATTTTGTGTTCGAGTTCAGTTTTTAAAGTTCTGTTCCGCAAACAAAAATGAAGGAAATCCACAAATTGTTTTCTTCTTCCATCTACTTTAGTCCAAAGAAACGGTATCCTTTGTGCCATTTCGATGGATATGCAGATTGGAATTATGGATACCGGGATAGAACTCATATGCCCTGAAGACAACTGTTTATGACTAAAACTCATGACGTCATGTAGAATTGTTTCATATCTGCTGCATTTTTTGTTCAGTTTCCGTTATGTGGTTATTAGCCTAATAGTATACTGTACTGACGAAGCCATGAAGGAAGAAACGCGTATACAGTTAACAAAAAGCTACTACGTTACTGTTGTGCGTTTAACCCCGTAAAAGTAATAAGATATCCGAAGACCAAGTGAAGAGTGATTCAACACCTGCAATCTTCGATTACTTGCTTCAACACAAAAACATTCAGCAACGGTTACATGTATAGAAAACTGTAAATTTGGTGTTCGAGTTCAGCTTGTAAAATTCTCTTCCGCACACAAAGATGAAGGAAATCCACAAATTACTTTCTTCTTCCATCTACATTAATCCGGAAAAACGGTATGTGTTTCTAAGACCCTTTGTGCCATTTCGATGGATGTGCAGTTTGGAAATAAGGATACCAAGATAGAACTCATATGCCTCGAAAACAACTGTTTATGACTAAAGATTATGACGTCACATTGATTTTTTGTTCAGTTTCCATTATGTGGTTATTAGCCTAGTAGTATACTGTACTGAGGAAGCCATGAAGGCAGACACGCGTATACAGTTACCAAAAAGCCACTGCGTTACTGTTGTGTTTTTAGCCCAGTAAAAGTAATAAGATATCCGAAAACCAAGTGAAGAGTGATTCAACACCTGCAATCTTCGATTACTTGCTTCAACACAAAACCATTCAGCAACGGTTATATGTATAGAAGACTGCAATTTTGGTTATTCAGTTCAGTTTTCAAACTTCTGTTCCGTACACAAGGATGAAGGAAATCCACAAATTACTTTTTTTTTTCATTTAGATTAGTCCAGGGAAACGGTATGTGTTCCTAAGACTTTTTGTGCCATTTCGATGGATACGCGGATAGGAAATAAGAATACCAAAATGAAACTCATATGCCCTGAAGACAACTGTTTATGACTAACATTTATGACGTCCTAATGATTTGTTTCATATCTGCTGCATTTTTTGTTCAGTTTCCATTATGTGGTTATTAGCTTGGTAGTATACTGTACTGACGAAGCCATGAAAGCAGAAACGCGTATACAGTTAACAAAAAGCTACTACGTTACTGTTGTGTGTTTAGCCCAGTAAAAGTAAAAAGATATCCGAAGACCAAATGAAGAAGGATTCAACACCTGCAATCTTCGATTACTTGCTTCAACACAAAAACATTCAGCAACGGTTATATGTATGGAAGACTGTAAATTTGGTGTTCGAGTTCAGTTTTTAAAGTTCTGTACCGCACACAATGATGAAGGAAATCCACAAATTACTTTTTTCTTCCATCTACATTAGTCCAAGGAGACCGTATGTGTTCCTAGGACCCTTTGTGCCATTTCGATGGACATGCAGATTGAAAGTAAGGATACCGGGATAGAACTCATTAGCCCTGAAGACAACTGTTTGTGACTAAAATTAACACGTCATAATGATATGTTTCATATCTACTGCATTTTTTGTTCAGTTTCCGTTATGTGGTTATTAGCCTAGTAGTATACTGTACTGACGAAGCCATGAAGGCAGAAACGCGTATACAGTTAAGAAAAAGCTACTACGTTACGGTTGTGTTTTTAGCCCAGTAAAAGTAATAAGATATCCGAAGACCAAGTGAAGAGTGATTCAACACCTGCAATCTTCGATTACTTGCTTCAACACAAAAACATTCAGCAACGGTTATATGTATAGAAGACTGTAAATTTGGTGTTCGAGTTCAGCTTTTAAAGTTCTGTTCCGCACACAAAGATGAAGGAAATCCACAAATTACTTTCTTCTTCCATTTACATTAGTCCAGGGAAACGGTATGTGTTCCTAGGGCCCTTTGTGCCGTTTCGATGGATATGCAGATTGGAAATAAAAATACCAAAATGAAACTCATATGCTTTGAAGACAACTGTTTATGACTAATTTTTATGACGTCACAATGAATTGTTTCATATCTGCTGCATTTTTTGTTCAGTTTCCGTTATGTGGTTATTAACCTAGTGGTATACTGTACTGACGAAACCATGAAGGCAGAAACGCGTATACAGTTAACAAAAAGCCACTACGTTACTGTTGTGTTTTTAGCCCAGTAAAAGTAATAAGATATCCGACGACCAAGTGAAGAGTGATTCAACACCTGCAATCTTCGATTACTTGCTTCAACACAAAAACATTCAGCAACGGTTATATGTATAGAAGACTGTAAATTTAGTGCTCGAGTTCAGCATTTAAAGTTCTGTTCCGCACACTAGAATGAAGGAAATCCACAAATCACTTTTTTCTTCCACCTACATTAGTCCAGGGAGACGGTATGTGTTCTTAGGACCCTTTGTGCAATTTCGATGGATATGCAAATTGGAAATAAGGATACCGGGATAGAACTCATATGCCCTGAAAACAACTGTTTATGACTAAATTTTATGACGTCATAATGAATTGTTTCTTATTTGCTGAATTTTTTGTTCAGTTTCCATTATGTGGTTATTAGCCTAGTAGTATACTGCACTGACGAAGCCATGAAGGCAGAAACGCGTAAACAGTTAACAATAAGCTCTTACGTTACTGTTGTGTTTTTAGCCCAGTGAAAGTAATAAAATATCCGAAGGCCAAGTGAAGAGTGATTCAACACCTGCAATCTTCGATTACTTGCTTCAACACAAAAACATTCAGCAACGGTTATATGTATAGAAGACTGTAAATTTGGTGTTCGAGTTCAGTTTTTCAAATTCTGTTCCGCAAACAAGGATGAAGGAAATCCACAAAATACTTTCTTCTTCCATCTACTTTAGTCCAGGGAGACGGTATGTGTTCCTAGGACCCTTTGTGCCATTTCGATGGATATGCAGATTGGAAATAAGGATACCGGGATAAAATTCATATGCCCTGAAGACAACTGTTTGAGACTAAATTTTATGACGCATAATGAATTGTTTCATATCTGTTGCATTTTTTGTTCAGTTTCCATTATGTGGTTATTAGCCTAGTAATATACTGTACTGACGAAGCCATCAAGGCAGAAACGCGTATAAAATTAACAAACAGCTACTACGTTACTGTTGTGTTTTTAGCCCAGTAAAAGTAATAAGATATCCGAAGACCAAGTGAAGAGTGATTCAACACCTGCAATCTTCGATTACTTGCTTCAACACAAAAACATTCAGCAACGGTTATATGTATAGAAAACGGTAAACTTGGTGTTCGAGTTCAGTTTTTAAAGTTCTGTTCCGCACACAAAAATGAAGGAAATCCACAAATTACTTTCTTTTTCCGATTGCTTTAATCCAAGAAAACGGTTTGTGTTCCTAGGACTTTTTGTGCCGTTTCGATGGATATGCAGATTCGAAATAAAATAACCAAAATGAAACTCATATGCTCTGAAGACAACCGTTTATGACTAAAATTTATGACGTCACAACGAATTGCTTCATATCTGCTGCATTTTTTGTTCAGTTTCCATTATGTGGTTAATAGCCTAGTAGTATACTGTACTGACGAAGCCATGAAGGCAGAAACGCGTATACAGTTAACAAAAAGCTACTACGTTACTGTTGTGTTTTTAGCCCAGTAAAAGTAATAAGATATCCGAAGACCAAGTCAAGAAGGATTCAACACCTGCATTCTTCGATTACTTGCTTCAACACAAAAACATTCAGCAACAATTATATGTATAGAAGACTGTAAATTGAATGTTCGAGTTCAGCTTTTAAAGTTCTGTTCCGCACACAAGGATGAAGGATATCCACAAAATACTTTCTTCTTCCATCTACATTATTCCAGAAAAACGGAAAAAGTTTCTAGGACTTTTTGGCCATTTCGATGGATATGCAGATTGGAAATAAGCTTACCAAAAGAGAACTCATATGCTTTGAAGACAACTGTTTATGACTAACATTTATGACGTCATAATGAATTGTTTCATATCTGCTGCATTTTTTGTTAAGTTTCCATTATGTGGTTATTAGCGTAGTAGTATACTGTACTGACGAAGCCATGAAAGCAGAAACGCGTATACAGTTACCAAAAACCTACTACGTTACTGTTGTGTGTTTAGCCCAGTAAAAGCAACAAGATATCCCAACACCAAGTGAACAGTGATTCAACACTTGCAATCTTCGATTACTTGTTTCAACACAAAAACATTCAGCAACGGTTATATGTATAGAAGACTGTAAATTTGATGTTCGAGTTCAGCTTTTAAAGGTTTGTTCCGCACACAAGGATGAAGGAAATCCACAAATTACTTTCTTCTTCCATCTACTTTAGTCCAGGAAGACGGTATGTGTTCCTAGGATTTTTTGTACCGTTTCATTGGATATGCAGATTGGAAATAAGGATACGAAAATGAAACTCATATGCTCTGAAGACAACTGTTTATGACTAAAGATTATGACGTCACAATGAATTGTTTCATATCTGCTGCAATTTTTGTTCAGTTTCCATTATGTTGTTATTAGCCAAGTAGTATACTGTACTGACGAAGCCATGAAGGCAGAAACGCGTATACAGTTAACAAACAGCTACTACGTTACTGTTGTGTGTTTAGCCCAGTAAAAGCAATAAGATATCCGAAGACCAAGTGAAGAGTGATTCAACACCTGCAATCTTCGATTACTTGCTTCAACACAAAAACATTCAGCAACGATTATATGTATAGAAGACTGTAAATTTGGTGTTCGAGTTCAGTTTTCATAGTTCTGTTCCGCACACAAAGATGAAGGAAATCCACAAAGTACTTTCTTCTTCCATCTACATTAGTCCAGGGAGACGGTATGTGTTCCTACGACCCTTTGTGCCATTTCGATGGATATGCAAATTGGAAATAAAAATACCGGGAAAAAATTGTTATGCCTTGAAGACAACTGCTTGTGACTGAAACTCATGACGTCATAATGAATTGTTTCATATCTGCTGCATTTTTTGTTCAGTTTCCCGTATGTGGTTATTAGCCTGGTAGTATACTGTACTGACGAAACCATGAAGGCAAAAACGCGTATGCTGTTAACAAACAGCTACTACGTTACTGTTGTGTTTTTAGCCCAGTAAAAGTAATAAGATATCCGAAGACCAAGTGAAGAGTGATTCAACACCTGCAATCTTCGATTACTTGCTTCAACACAAAAACATTCAGCAACGGTTATATGTATAGAAGACTGTAAAGTTGGTGTTCGAGTTCAGTTTTTCAAATTCTGTTCCGCAAACAAGGATGAAGGAAATCCACAAAATACTTTCTTCTTCCATCTACTTTAGTCCAGGGAGACGGTATGTGTTCCTAGGACCCTTTGTGCCATTTCGATGGATATGCAGATTGGAAATAAGGATACCGGGATAAAATTCATATGCCCTGAAGACAACTGTTTGAGACTAAATTTTATGACGCATAATGAATTGTTTCATATCTGTTGCATTTTTTGTTCAGTTTCCATTATGTGGTTATTAGCCTAGTAATATACTGTACTGACGAAGCCATCAAGGCAGAAACGCGTATAAAATTAACAAACAGCTACTACGTTACTGTTGTGTTTTTAGCCCAGTAAAAGTAATAAGATATCCGAAGACCAAGTGAAGAGTGATTCAACACCTGCAATCTTCGATTACTTGCTTCAACACAAAAACATTCAGCAACGGTTATATGTATAGAAAACGGTAAACTTGGTGTTCGAGTTCAGTTTTTAAAGTTCTGTTCCGCACACAAAAATGAAGGAAATCCACAAATTACTTTCTTTTTCCGATTGCTTTAATCCAAGAAAACGGTTTGTGTTCCTAGGACTTTTTGTGCCGTTTCGATGGATATGCAGATTCGAAATAAAATAACCAAAATGAAACTCATATGCTCTGAAGACAACCGTTTATGACTAAAATTTATGACGTCACAACGAATTGCTTCATATCTGCTGCATTTTTTGTTCAGTTTCCATTATGTGGTTAATAGCCTAGTAGTATACTGTACTGACGAAGCCATGAAGGCAGAAACGCGTATACAGTTAACAAAAAGCTACTACGTTACTGTTGTGTTTTTAGCCCAGTAAAAGTAATAAGATATCCGAAGACCAAGTCAAGAAAGATTCAACACCTGCAATCTTCGATTACTTGCTTCAACACAAAAACATTCAGCAACAATTATATGTATAGAAGACTGTAAATTGAATGTTCGAGTTCAGCTTTTAAAGTTTTGTTCCGCACACAAGGATGAAGGATATCCACAAAATACTTTCTTCTTCCATCTACATTATTCCAGAAAAACGGAAAAAGTTTCTAGGACTTTTTGGCCATTTCGATGGATATGCAGATTGGAAATAAGCTTACCAAAAGAGAACTCATATGCTTTGAAGACAACTGTTTATGACTAACATTTATGACGTCATAATGAATTGTTTCATATCTGCTGCATTTTTTGTTAAGTTTCCATTATGTGGTTATTAGCCTAGTAGTATACTGTACTGACGAAGCCATGAAAGCAGAAACGCGTATACAGTTACCAAAAACCTACTACGTTACTGTTGTGTGTTTAGCCCAGTAAAAGCAACAAGATATCCCAACACCAAGTGAACAGTGATTCAACACTTGCAATCTTCGATTACTTGTTTCAACACAAAAACATTCAGCAACGGTTATATGTATAGAAGACTGTAAATTTGATGTTCGAGTTCAGCTTTTAAAGGTTTGTTCCGCACACAAGGATGAAGGAAATCCACAAATTACTTTCTTCTTCCATCTACTTTAGTCCAGGAAGACGGTATGTGTTCCTAGGATTTTTTGTACCGTTTCATTGGATATGCAGATTGGAAATAAGGATACGAAAATGAAACTCATATGCTCTGAAGACAACTGTTTATGACTAAAGATTATGACGTCACAATGAATTGTTTCATATCTGCTGCAATTTTTGTTCAGTTTCCATTATGTGGTTATTAGCCAAGTAGTATACTGTACTGACGAAGCCATGAAGGCAGAAACGCGTATACAGTTAACAAACAGCTACTACGTTACTGTTGTGTGTTTAGCCCAGTAAAAGCAATAAGATATCCGAAGACCAAGTGAAGAGTGATTCAACACCTGCAATCTTCGATTACTTGCTTCAACACAAAAACATTCAGCAACGATTATATGTATAGAAGACTGTAAATTTGGTGTTCGAGTTCAGTTTTCATAGTTCTGTTCCGCACACAAAGATGAAGGAAATCCACAAAGTACTTTCTTCTTCCATCTACATTAGTCCAGGGAGACGGTATGTGTTCCTACGACCCTTTGTGCCATTTCGATGGATATGCAAATTGGAAATAAAAATACCGGGAAAAAATTGTTATGCCTTGAAGACAACTGCTTGTGACTGAAACTCATGACGTCATAATGAATTGTTTCATATCTGCTGCATTTTTTGTTCAGTTTCCCGTATGTGGTTATTAGCCTGGTAGTATACTGTACTGACGAAACCATGAAGGCAAAAACGCGTATGCTGTTAACAAACAGCTACTACGTTACTGTTGTGTTTTTAGCCCAGTAAAAGTAATAAGATATCCGAAGACCAAGTGAAGAGTGATTCAACACCTGCAATCTTCGATTACTTGCTTCAACACAAAAACATTTAGCAACGATTATATGTTTAGAAGACAATAAATTTGGTGTTCGAGTTCAATTTTCAAAGTTCTGTTCCGCACACAAGGATGAAAGTAATCCATAAATTACTTTCTTTTTCCATCTCCTTTAATCCAAGGAAACGGTTTGTGTTCCTAAGATTTTTTGTGCCGTTTCGATGGAAATGCAGACTCGAAATAAAAATACCAAAAAGAAACTCATTTGCTCTGAAGACAACTGTTTATGACTAAAAAATATGACGTCACAATGAATTGTTTCATATCTGCTGCAATTTCTGTTCAGTTTCCGTTATGTGGTTATTAGCTTAGTAGTATACTGTACTGACGAAGCCATGAAAGCAGAAACGCGTATACAGTTAACAAAAAGCTACTACGTTGCTGTTGTGTTTTTATCCCAGTAAAAATAATAAGATATCCGAAGACCAAGTGAAGAAGGATTCAAGACTTGCAATCTTCGATTACTTGCTTCAACACAAAAACATTCAGCAACGGTTATATGTATAGAAGACTGTAAATTTGGTGTTCGAGTTCAGCTTTTAAAGTTCTGTTCCGCACACAAGGATGAAGGAAATCCACAAATTATTTTCTTCTTCCATTTACATTAATCCAGAAGAACGGCAAAAGTTTCTAAGACTTTTTGGCCATTTCGATGGATATGCAGATTGGAAATAAGGATACCACAATAAAACTTTTATACCCTGAAAACAACTGTTTATGACTAAAATTTATGACGTCATGATGAATTGTTTCATATCTGCTGCATTTTTTGTTCAGTTTCCATTATGTGGTTACTAGCCTAGTAGTATACTGTACTGACGAAGCCATGAAGGCAGAAACGCGTATGCAGTTAACAAAAAGCTACTACGTTACTGTTGTGGTTTTAGCCCAGTAAAAGCAATAAGATATCCGAAGACCAAGTGAAGAGTGATTCAACACCTGCAATCTTCGATTACTTGCTTCAACACAAAAACATTCAGCAACGGTTATATGTATACAAGACTGCAAATTTGGTGCTCGAGTTAAGCTTTTAAAGTTCTGTTCCGCACACAAGGATGAAGGAAATCCACAAATTACTTTCTTCTTCCAACTACATTAGTCCAGGGAGACGGTATGTGTTCCCAGGACCCTTTGTGCCATTTCGATGGATATGCAGACTGGAAATAAGAATACCGGGATAGAATTCATATGCCCTGAAAACAACTGTTTATGACTAAAAATTATTACGTCATGATGAATTGTTTCATATCTGCTGCATTTTTTGTTCAGTTTCCATTATGTGGTTATTAGCCTAGTAGTATACTCTACTGACGAAGCCATAAAGGCAGAAACGCGTCTACAGTTAACAAAAAGCTACTACGTTACTGTTGTGTTTTTAGCCTGGTAAAAGTAATAAGATATCCGAAGACCAAGTGAAGAGTGATTCAACACTTGCAATCTTCGATTTTTTGCTTCAACACAAAAAACATTCAGCAACGGTTATATGTATAGAAGACTGTAAATTTGGTGTTCGAGTTCAGCTATTAAAGTTCTGTTCCGCACACAAGGATAAAGGAAATCCACAAATTACTTTCTTTTTCCATCTACTTTAGTCCAGGGAGACGGTATGTGTTCCTAGGACCCTTTGTACCGTTTCAATGGATATGCAGATTCGAAATAAGGATACCAAAATGAAACTCATATGCTCTGAAGACAATTGTTTTCGACTAAAATTCATGACGTCACAATGAATTGTTTCATATCTGCTGCATTTTTTGTTCAGTTTTCATTATGTGGTTATTAACCTAGTAGTAAACTGTACTGACGAAGCCATAAAGGCAGAAACGCGTATACAGTTAACAATCAGCTACTACGTTACATTTGTGTGTTTAGCCCAGTAAAAGTAATAAGATATCCGAACACCAAGTAAAGAGTGATTCAACACCTGCAATCTTCGATTACTTGCTTCAACACAAAAACATTCAGCAAACGGTTATATGTATAGAAGACTGTCAATTTGGTGTTCGAGTTCAGCATTTAAAGTTCTGTTCCGCACACAAGGATGAAGGAAATCCACAAATTACTTTTTTCTTCCATCTACATTAGTCCAGGGAGACGGTATGTGTTCCTAGGACCTTTTGTGCCATTTCGATGGATATGCAGATTGGAAATAAGGATACCGGGATAGAATTCCTATGCCCTGAAGACAACTGTTTATGACTAAAATTTATGACGTCATAAGAAATTGTTTCATATCTGCTGCATTTTTTGTTCAGTTTTCGTTATTGGGTTAATAGCCTAGTAGTATACTGTACTGACGAAGCCATGAAGGCAGAAACGCGTATACAGTTGCCAAAATTGTACTACGTTACTGTTGTGTTTTTAGCTCAGTAAAAGTAATAAGATATCCGAAGACCAAGTGAAGAGTGATTCAACACCTGCAATCTTCGATTACTTGCTTCAACACAAAAACATTCAGCAACGGTTATATGTATAGAAGACTGTAATTTTGGTGTTCGAGTTCAGCTTTTGAAGTTCTGTTTCGCACACTAGAATGAAGGAAATCCACAAATTATTTTTTTCTTCCATTTACATTAGTCCAGGGAAACGGTATGTGTTCCTAGGACGCTTTGTGCCATTTCGATGGATGAGCAGATTGGAAATAAGGATACCAAAATGAAAGTCTTATGCTCTGAAAACAACTGTTTATGACTAAAAAGTATGACGTCTGAATGACATGCTTCATTTCTGCCGCATTTTTTGTTCAGTTTCCTTTGTGTGGTTATTAGCCTAGTAGTATACTCTACTGACGAAACCATGAATGCAGAAACGCGTGTACAATTAACAAAAAGCTACTACGTTACTGTTGTGTTTTTAGCCCAGTAAAAGCATTAAGATATCCGAACACCAAGTAAAGAGTGATTCAACACCTGCAATCTTCGATTACTTGTTTCAACACAAAAACATTCCGCAACGGTTATATGTATAGAAGACTGTAAATTTGGTGTTCGAGTTCAGCTTTTAAAGTTCTGTTCCGCACACAAGGATGAAGGAAATCCACAAATTACTTTCTTCATCCATCTGCTTTAGTCCAGGGAGACGGTATGTGTTCCTAGGACCCTTTGTGCCATTTCGATGGATATGCAGTATGGAAATAAAAATACTAGGATAGATTTCCTATGCTCTGAAGACAACTGTTTATGACTAAAATTTATGACGTCATATTGAATTGTTTCATATTTGTTGCATTTTTTGTTCAATTTCCATTATGTGGTTATTAGCCTAGTAGTATACTGTACTGACGAAGCCATGAAGGCAGAAACGCGTATACAGTTACCAAAACTGTACCACGGTACTGCTGTGTTTTTGCCCAGTAAAAGTAATAAGGTATCCGAAGACCAAGTGAACAGTGATTCAACACCTGCAATCTTCGATTACTTGCTTCAACACAAAAACATTCAGCAACGGTTATATGCATAGAAAACTGTAAATTTGGTGTTCGAGTTCAGCTTTTAAATTTTTGTTCCGCACACAAGCATGAAGCAAATCCACAAAATGCCTTTTTTTTCCATCTACATTAATCCAAAAAAACGGTATGTGTTCCTAGGACCCTTTGTGCCATTTCGATGGATATGCAGATTGAAAACACGGATACCGGGATAGACTTCATATGCCCTGAAGACAACTGTCTATGACTAAGTTTAATAACGTCATAATGAATTGTTTCATATGTGCTGCATTTTTTGTTCAGTTTCCATTATGTGGTTATTAGCCTAGTAGTATACTGTACTGACGAAGCCATGAAGGCAGAAACGCGTATACAGTTAACAAACAGCTACTACGTTACTGTTGTGTTTTTAGCCCAGTAAAAGTAATAAGATATCCGAAGACCAAGTGAAGAGTGATTCAACACCTGCAATCTTCGATTACTTGCTTCAACACAAAAACATTCAGCAACGGTTATATGTATAGAAGACTATAACCTTGGTGCTCGAGTTCAGCTTTTAAAGTTCTGTTCCGCACACAAGGATGAAGGAAATCCACAAATTACTTTCTTCTTCCATCTACATTAGTCCAGGGAGACGGTATGTGTTCCTAAGACCCTTTGTGCCATTTCGATGGATATGCAAATTGGAAATAGAGATACCAAGATAGAATTCATATGCCCTGAAGACAACTGTTTATGATTAACATTTATGACGTCATAATGAATTGTTTCTAATCTGCTGCATTTTTTGTTCAGTTTCCATTATGTGGTTATTAGCCTAGTAGTATACTGTACTGACGAAGCCATGAAGGCAGAAACGCGTATACAGTTAATAAAAAACTACTACGTTACTGTTGTGTTTTTAGCCCAGTAAAAGTAATAAGATATCCGAAAACCAAGTGAAGAGTGATTCAACACCTGCAATCTTCGATTACTTGTTTCAACACAAAAACATTCAGCAACGGTTATATGTATAGAAGACTGTAAATTTGGTGTTCGAATTCAGCTTTTAAAGTTCTGTTCCGCACACAAGGATGAAGGAAATCCACAAATTACTTTCTTTATCCATCTGCTTTAGTCCAGGGAGACGGTATGTGTTCCTAGGACCCTTTGTGCCATTTCGATGGATATGCAGATTGGAAACAAAAGTACTGGGATAGATTTCCTATGCTCTGAAAACAACTGTTTATGACTAAAGTTTATGACGTCATAATGACTTGTTTCATATCTGTTGCATTTTTTGTTCAGTTTCCGTTATGTGGTTATTAGCCTAGTAGTATACTGTACTGACGAAGCCATGAAAGCAGAAACGCGTATACAGTTACCAAAACTGTTTTACGGTACTGTTGTGTTTTTAGCCCAGTAAAAGTAATAAGATATCCGAAGACCAAGTGAAGAGTGATTCAACACCTGCAATCTTCCATTACTTGCTTCAACACAAAAACATTCAGCAACGGTTATATGTATAGAAGAATGTAAAATTGGTGTTCGATATCAGCTTTTAAAGTTCTGTTCCGCACACAAGGATGAAGGAAATCCACAAATTACTTTCTTCTTCCATCTGCCTTAATCCAGAAAAACGGTATGTGTTCTTAGGACCCTTTGTGCCATTTCGATGGATATGCAGATTGAAAATTAGGATACCGGGTTGAATTTTATATGCCCTGAAGACAACTGTCTATGACTAAGTTTAATAACGTCATAATGAATTGTTTCCTATCTGCTGCGATTTTTGTTCAGTTTTCATTATGTGGTTATTAGCCTACTGGTATACTGTACTGACGAAGCCATGAAGGCAGAAACGCGTATACAGTTAAGAAAAAGCTACTACGTTACTGTTGTGTTTTTAGCCCAGTAAAAGTAATAAGATATCCGAAGACCAAGTGAAGAGTGATTCAACACCTGCAATCTTCGATTACTTGCTTCAACACAAAAACATTCAGCAACGGTTATATGTATAGAAGACTATAGCCTTGGTGCTCCAGTTCAGCTATTAAAGTTCTGTTCCGCACACAAGGATGAAGGAAATCCACAATTTACTTTCTTCTTCCATCTGCATTAGTCCAGAGAGACGGTGTGTGTTTCTAGGACCCTTTGTGCCATTTCGATGGATATGCAAATTGGAAATAAGGATACCGGGATAAAATTCATATGCCCCGAAAACAACTGTTTATGACTAAACTTTATGACGTCATAGTGTTATGTTTCATTACTGCTGCATTTTTTGTTCAGTTTCCATTATGTGGTTATTAGCTTAGTAGTATACTGTACCGACGAAGCCATCAAGGCAGAAACGCGTATACAATTAACAAAAACCTACTACGTTACTGTTGTGTTTTTAGCCCAGTAAAAGTAATAAAATATCCGAAAACCAAGTGAAGAGTGATTCAACACCTGCAATTTTCGACTACGTGTTTCAACACAAAAACATTCAGCAACGGTTATATGTATAAAAGACTGTAAATTTGGTGTTCGAGTTCAGCTTTTAAAGTTCCGTTCCGAACACAAAAGTGAAGGAAATCCACAAATTACTTTCTTCTTCCATCTACATTAGTCCAGGACGACGTTATGTGTTCCTAGGACCCTTTGTGCGATTTCGATGGATATGCAGATTGAAAATAAAAGTACTGGGATAGATTTCCTATGCTTTGAAAACAATTGTTTATGACTAAAATTTATGACGTCATAATGAATTGTTTCATATCTGCTGCATTTTTTGTTCAGTTTTCGTTATGTGGTTATTAGCCTAGTAGTATACTGTACTGACGAAGCCATGAAGGCAGAAACGCGTCTACAGTTAACAACAAGCTACTACGGTACTGTTGTGTTTTTAGCCCAATAAAAGTAATAAGATATCCGAAGACCAAGTGAAGAGTGACTCAACACCTGCAATCTTCGATTACTTGTTTCAACACAAAAACATTCAGCAACGGTTATATGTATAGAAGACTGTAATTTTGGTGTTCGAGTTCAGCTTTTAAAGTTCTGTTCCGCACACAAGGATGAAGGAAATCCACAAATTACTTTCTTCTTCCATCTGCACTAAACCAGAAAAACGGTACGTGTTCCTAGGACCCTTTGTGCCATTTCGATGGATATGCAGATTGAAAAAATTGGATACCGGGTTAGAATTCATATGCCCTGAAGACAACTGTCTATGACTAAGTTTCATAACGTCATAATGAATTGTTTCATATCTGCTGCGATTTTTGTTCAGTTTCCATTATGTGGTTATTAGCCTAGTAGTATACTGTACTGACGAAGCCATGAAGGCAGAAACGCGTATACAGTTAATAAAAAGCTACTACGTTACTGTTGTGTGTTTAGCCCAGTAAAAGTAATAAGATATCCGAAGACCAAGTGAAGAGTGATTCAACACCTGCAATCTTCGATTACTTGCTTCAACACAAAAACATTCAGCAACGGTTATATGTATAGAAGACTGCAACCTTGGTGCTCGAGTTCAGCTTTTAAAGTTGTGTTCCGCACACAAGGATGAAGGAAATCCACAAAATACTTTCTTCTTTCATCTACATTAGTCCAGGGAGACGGTATGTGTTCCTAGAACCCTTTGTGCCGTTTCGATGGATATGCAGATTGGAAATAAGGACAACGGGATAGAATTCATTTGCCTTGAAAACAACTGTTTATGAGTAAATTTTATGACGTCATAATGAATTGTTTCATATCTGCTGCATTTTTTGTTCAGTTTCCGTTATGTGGTTATTAGCCTAGTAGTACACTGTACTGACGAAGCCATGAAGGCAGAAACGCGTATACAGTTAACAAAAAGCTACTACGTTGCTGTTGTGTTTTTAGCCCAGTAAAAGTAATAAGATATCCGAAGACCAAGTGAAGAGTGATTCAACACCTGCAATCTTCGATTACTTGCTTCAACACAAAAACATTCAGCAACGGTTATATGTATAGAAGACTGTAAATTTGGTGTTCGAGTTCAGTTTTTCAAATTTTGTTCCGCACACAAGGATGAAGGAAATCCACAAAATACTTTCTTCTTCCATTTACATTAGTCCAGGGAGACGGTATGTGTTCCTAGGACCCTTTGTGCCATTTCGTTGGATATGCAGATTGGAAATAAGGATACCGGGATTGAACTCATATGCTTTGAAGACAATTGTCTATGACTAAAACTTATGACGTCATAATGATTTGTTTCATATCTCCTGCATTGTTTGTTCAGTTTCCATTATGTGGGTATTAGCCTAGTAGTATATTGTACTGACGAAGCCGTGAAGGCAGAAACGCGTATACAGTTAACAAAAAGCTACTACGTTATTGTTGTGTGTTTAGCCCAGTAAAAGTAGTAAGATGTCCGAAGACCAAGTGAAGCGTGATTCAACACCTGCAATCTTCGATTACTTGCTTCAACACACAAACATTCAGCAACGATTATTTGTATAGAAGACTGTAAAGTTGGTGTTCGAGTTCAATTTTCAAAATTCTGTTCCGCACACAAAAATGAAGGAAATCCACAAATTACTTTCTTCTTCCATTTACATTAATCCAGGAAGACGGTATGTGTTCCTAGGACCCTTTGTGCCATTTCGATGGATATGCAGATTGGAAATAAGGATACCGGGATAGAATTCGTAAGCTCTGAAGACAACTGTTCATGACTAAAATTTATGACGTCATAATGAATTGTTTCATATCTGCTGCATTTTTTGTTCAGTTTCCATTATGTGGTTATTAGCCTAGTAGTATACTGTACTGACGAAGCCATGAAGGCAGAAACGCGTATACAGTTAACAAACAGCTACTACGTTACTGTTGTGTATTTAGCCCAGTAAAAGTAATAAGACATCCGAAGACCAAGTGAAGAGTGATTCAACACCTGCAATCTTCGATTACTTGCTTCAACACACAAACATTCAGCAACGGTCATATGTGTAGCACACTGTAACTTTGGTGTTCGAGTTCAGCTTTTAAAGTTCTGTTCCGCACACAAGGATGAAGGAAATCCACAAATTACTTTCTTCTTCCATCTACATTAGTCCAGGGAGACGGTATGTGTTCCTAGGACACTTTTTGCCGTTTCGATGGATATGCAGATTGGAAATAAGGATACCGGGATAAAATTCATATGCCCTGAAAACAACTGCTTATGACTAAAATTTATGACGTCATATCGAATTGTTTCATATCTGCTGCATTTTTTGTTCAGTTTCCATTATGTGGTTATTAGCCTAGTAGTATACTGTACTGACGAAGCCATGAAGGCAGAAACGCGTTTGCAGTCAACAAAAAGTTACTACGTTATTGTTGTGTTTTTAGCCTAGTAAAAGTAATAAGATATCCGAAGACCAAGTGAAGAGTGATTCAACACCTGCAATCTTCGATTACTTGTTTTAACACAAAAACATTGAGCAACGATTATATGCATAGAATACTGTAAATTTGGTGTTCGAGTTCAGCTTTTAAAGTTCTGTTCCGCACACAAGGATGAAGGAAATCCACAAATTACTTTCTTCTTCCATCTACATTAATCAGGGAAAACGGTTTGTGTTCCTAGGACCCTTTGTGCCATTTGGATGGATATGCAGATTGGAAATAAGGATACCAGGATAAAAGTCCTATGTCATGAAGACAACTAATTATGACTAAAGATTATGACGTCATAGTGAATTGTTTCATTGCTGCTGCATTTTTTGTTCAGTTTCCATTATGTGGTTATTAGCCTAGTAGTATACTGTACTGACGAAGCCATGAAGGCAGAAACGCGTACACAGTTAACAAAAAGCTACTACGTTACTGTTGTGTTTTTAACCCAGTAAAAGTAATAAGATATCCGAAGACCAAGTGAAGAGTGATTCAACACCTGCAATCTTCGATTACTTGCTTCAACACAAAAACATTCAGCAACGGTTATATGTGTGGAAGACTGTAAACTTGGTGCTCGAGTTCAGCTTTTAAAGTTTTGTTCCGCACACAAGGATGAAGGAAATCCACAAATTACTTTCTTCTTCCATCTGCATTAGTCGAGGGAGACGGTATGTGTTTCTAGGACCGTTTGAGCCATTTCGATGGATATGCAGATTGGAAATAAGCATACCGGGATGGAACTCAAATGCCCTGAAAACAACTGTTTATGACTCAACTTTATGACGTCATAATGAATTGTTTCATATCTGCTGCAATTTTTGTTCAGTTTCCATTTTGTGGTTATTAGCCTAGTAGTATACTGTACTGACGAAGCCATGAAGGCAGAAACGCGTATACAGTTAAGAAAAAGCTACTACGTTACTGTTGTGTGTTTAGCCCAGTAAAAGCAACAAGATATCCGAAGACCACGTGAAATGTGATTCAACACCTGCAATCTTCGATTACTTGCTTCGACACACAAACATTCAGCAACGGTTATATGTATAGAAGACTGTAAAATTGGTGTTCGAGTTCAGTTTTCAAAGTTCTGTTCCACACACAAGGATGAAGGAAATCCACAAATTACTTTCTTCTTCCATCTACATTAGTCCAGGGAGACGGTATGTGTTCCTAGGATTCTTTGTGCCATTTCGATGGATATGCAGATGGGAAATAAAGACAACGGGATAGAATTCTTTTGCCTTGAAGACAACTGTTTATGATTAAATTTTATGACGTCATAAGGAATTGTTTCATATCTGCTGCATTTTTTGTTCAGTTTCCGTTATGTGGTTTATAGCTTAGTAGTATACTGTACTGACGAAGCCATGAAAGCAGAAACGCGTATACAGTTAACAAACAGCTACTACGTTACTGTTGTGTTTTTAGCCCAGTAAAAGTAATAAGATATCCGAACACCAAGTAAAGAGTGATTCAACACCTGCAATCTTCGATTACTTGCTTCAACACAAAAACATTCAGCAACGGTTATATGTATAGAAGACTGCAACCTTGGTGTTCGAGTTCAGCTTTCAAAGTTCTGTTCCGCACACAAGGATGAAGGAAATCCACAAATTACTTTCTTCTTCCATCTACATTAGTCCAGGGAGACGGTATGTGTTTCTAGGACCCTTTGTGCCATTTCGATGGATATGCAGTTTGGAAATAAGGATACCGGGATAGAAATCATATGCTCTGAAAACAACTGTTTATGACTAATTTTTATGACGTCATATCGAATTGTTTCATATCTGCTGCATTTTTAGTTCAGTTTCCGTTATGTGGTTATTAGCCTAGTAGTATACTGTACTGACGAAGCCATGAAAGCAGAAACGCGTTTACAGTTATTAAAAAGCTACTACGTTACTGTTGTGTTTTTAGCCCAGTAAAAGTAATAAGATATCCGAAGACCAAGTGAAGAGTGATTCAACACCTGCAATCTTCGATTACTTGCTTCAACACAAAAACATTCAGCAACGGTTTTATGTATACAAGACTGTGAATTTGGTGTTCGAGTTCAGCTTTTAAAAATCTGTTGCGCACACAAGGATGAAGGAAATCCACAAATTACTTTCTTCTTCCATCTACATTAGTCCAGGGAGACGGTATGTGTTCCTAGGACCCTTTGTGCCATTTCGATGAATATGCCGATTAGAAGTAAGCATACCAAGAAAAAACTCATATGTTTTGAAGACAACTGTTTTCGACTAAACTTTATGACGTCATAATGATATGTTTCATACTTGCTGCATTTTTTGTTCAGTTTCCGTTATGTGCTTATTAGCCTAGTAGTATACTGTACTGACGAAGCCATGAAGGCAGAAACGCGTATACAGGTAACAAAAAGCTACTACGTTACTGTTGTGTTTTTAGCCCAGGAAAAGTAATAAGATATCCGAAGACCAAGTGAAAAGTGATTCAACAACTGCAACCTTCGATTACTTGCTTCAACACAAAAACATTCAGCAACGGTTATATGTATAGAAGACTGTAAATTTGGTGTTCGAGTTCAGCTTTTAAAATTCTGTTCCGCACACAAGGATGAAGGAAATCCACAAATTATTTTCTTGTTCCATCTACATTAGTCCAGGGAAACGGTATGTGTTCCTAGGACCCTTTGTGCCATTTCGATTGATATGCAAATTGGAAACAAAGATACTGGGATAGAATTCATATGCCCTGAAGACAACTGTTTATGACTAAAGACTATGACGTCATAATGATTTGTTTCATAACTGCTGCATTTTTTGTTCAGTTTCCATTATGTGGTTATTAGCCTAGTAGTATACTGTACTGACGAAGCCACGAAAGCAGAAACGCGTATACAGTTAATAAAAAGCTACTACGTTATTGTTGTGTTTTTAGCCCAGTAAAAGTAATAAGATATCCGAAGACCAAGTGAAGAGTGATTCAACACCTGCAATCTTCGATTACTTGCTTCAACACAAAAACATTCAGCAACAGTTATATGTATAGAAGACTGTAAAGTTGGTGTTCGAGTTCAGTTTTTAAAAGTCTGTTCCGCCCACAAGGATGAAGGAATTCCACAAATTACTTTTTTTTTCCATCTACTTTACTCCAGAGAAACGGTATGTGTTCCTAGGACCCTTTGTGCCATTTCGATGGATATGCAGATTGGAAATAAGGATACCGGGATAGAACTCTTATGCCCTGAAGACAACTGTCTATGACTAAAGATTATGACGTCATATAGATCTGTTTCATATCTGCTGCGTTTTTTGTTCAGTTTCCATTATGTGATTATTAGCCTAGTAGTATACTGTACTGACGAAGGCATGAGGGCAGAAACGCGTATACAGTTAACAGAAAGCTACTACGTTACTGTTGTGTTTTTAGCCTAGTAAAAGCAATAAGATATCCGAAGACCAAGTGAAGAGTGATTCAACACCTGCAATCTTCGATTACTTGCTTCAACACAAAAACATTCAGCAACGGTTATATGTATAGACGACTATAAGTTAGGTGTTCGAGTTCAGCTTTTCAAGTTCTGTTCCGCACACAAGGATGAAAGAAATCCACAAATTACTTTCTTCTTCCATCTACGTTAGTCCAGGGAGACGGCATGTGTTCCTAGGACCCTTTGTGCCACTTCGATGGATATGCAGATTGGAAATAAGGATACCGGGATAGAATTCACATGCCCTGAAAACAACTGTTTATGACTAAAACTTATGACGTCATAATGAATTGTTTCATATCTGCTGCATTTTTTGTTCAGTTTCCATTATGTGGTTATTAGCCTAGTAGTATACTGTACTGACGAAACCACGAAGGCAGAAACCCGTATACAGTTAATAAAAAGCTACTACGTTACTGTTGTGTTTTTAGCCCAGTAAAAGTAATAAGATATCCGAAGACCAAGTGAAGAGTGATTCAACACCTGCAATCTTCGATTACTTGCTTCAACACAAAAACATTCAGCAACAGTTATATGTATAGAAGACTGTAAACTTGGTGTTCGAGTTCAGTTTTTAAAGTTCTGTTTTGCACACAAGGATGAAGGAAATCCACAAAATACTTTTTTCTTCCATCTACTTTACTCCAGAGAAACGGTATATGTTCCTACGACCCTTTGTGCCATTTCGATGGATATGCAGATTGGAAATAAGGATACCGGGATAGAACTTTTATGCCCTGAAGACAACTGTTTATGACTAAAGATTTCGACGTCATAATGAATGGTTTCCTATCTGCTGCATTTTTTGTTCAGTTTCCAATATGTGGTTATTAGCCTAGTAGTACACTGAGCTGACGAAGCCATGAAAGCAGAAACGCGTATACAGTTAACAAAAAGCTACTACGTTACTGTTGTGTTTTTAGCCCAGTAAAAGCAATAAGATATCCGAAGACCAAGCGAAGAGTGATTCAACACCTGCAATCTTCGATTACTTGCTTCAACACAAAAACATTCAGCAACGGTTATATGTATAGACGACTGTAAATTTGGTGTTCGAGTTCAGCTTTTCAAGTTCTGTTCCGCACACAAGGATAGAAATCATATGCCTTGAAAACAACTGTTTGTGATTAAAGATTATGACGTCATAATGATTTTTTTCATATCTGCTGCATTTTTTGTTCAGTTTCCGTTATGTGGTTATTAGCCTAGTAGTATACTGTACTGACGAAGCCATGAAGGCAGAAACGCGTATACAGTTAACAAAAAGCTACTACGTTACTGTTGTGTTTTTAGCCCAGTAAAAGTAATAAGATATCCGACGACCAAGTGAAGAGTGATTCAACACCTGCAATCTTCGAATACTTGCTTCAACACAAAAACATTCAGCAACGGTTATATGTATAAAAGACCGTAAATTTGGTGTTCGAGTTCAGCTTTTAAAGTTCTGTTCCGCACACAAGGATGAAGGAAATCCACAAATTACTTTCTTCTTCCATCTACATTAGTCCAAGGAGACGGTATGTGTTCCTAGGACCCTTTGTGCCATTTCGATGGATATGCAGATTGGAAATAAAGATACCGAGATAAAAATCATATGCCCTGAAGACAACTGTTTATGACTAAAACTTATGACGTCATAATGATCTGTTTCATAACTGCTGCATTTTTTGTTCAGTTTCCATTATGTGGTTATTAGCCTAGTAGTATACTGTACTGACGAAGTCATGAAGGCAGAAACGCGTATACAGTTAACAAAAAGCTACTACGTTACTGTTGTGTTTTTAGCCCAGTAAAAGTAATAAGATATCCGAAGACCAAGTGAAGAGTGATTCAACACCTGCAATCTTCGATTACTTGCTTCAACACAAAAACATTCAGCAACGGTTATATGTATAGAAGACTGTAAATTTGGTGTTCGAGTTCACCTTTAAAGTTCTGTTCCGCACACAAGGTTGAGGGAAATTCATGAAAAATTTTATTCTTCCATCTGCTTTAGTCCAGGGAGACGGTATGTGTTCCTAGGACCCTTTGTGCCATTTCGATGGATATGCAGATTGGAAATAAGGATACCGGGATAGAATTCATATGCCCTGAAGACAACTGTTTATGACTAAAATTCATGACCTCATAATGAATTGTTTCATATTTGCTGCATTTTTTGTTCAGTTTCCATTATGTGGTTATTAGCCTAGTAGTATACTGTACTGACGAAACCATGAGAGCAGAAACGCGTACACAGTTAACAAAAAGCTACTACGTTACTGTTGTGTTTTTAGCCCAGTAAAAGTAATAAGATATCCGAAGACCAAGTGAAGAGTGATTCAACACCTGCAATCTTCGATTACTTGCTTCAACACAAAAACATTCAGCAACAGTTATATGTATAAAAGACTGTGAATTTGGTGTTCGAGTTCAGCTTTTAAAGTTCTGTTCCGCACACAAGGATGAAGGAAACTCACAAATTACTTTCTTTTTCCAACTCCAATAGTCCAGGGAGACGGTATGTGTTCCTAAGACCCTTTGTGTCGTTTCGATGGATATGCAGATTGAAAATAAGGATACTGGGATAGACTTCATTTGCCGTGAAGACAACTGTTTATGACTAAAACTTATGACGTCATAATGATTTGTTTCATGACTGCTGCATTTTTTGTTCAGTTTCCATTATGTGGTTATTAGCCTAGTAGTATACTGTACTGACGAAGCCACGAAGGCAGAAACGCGTATACAGTTAACAAAAAGCTACTACGTTACTGTTGTGTTTTTAGCCCAGTAAAAGTATTAAGATATCCGAAGACCAAGTGAAGAGTGATTCAACACCTGCAATCTTCGATTACTTGTTTCAGCACAAAAACATTCAGCAACAGTTATATGTATAGAAGACTGTAAATTTGGTGTTCGAGTTCAGCTTTTAAAGTTCTGTTCCGCACACAAGGATGAAGGAAATCCACAAAATACTTTCTTCTTCCATCTACTTTACTCCAGAGAAACGGTATGTGTTCCTAGGACCCTTTGTGCCATTTCGATGGATATGCAAATAGGAAATAAGGATACCGGGATGGAACTCATATGCCCTGAAGACAACTGTTTATGACTAAAACTTATGACGTCATAATGAATTGTTTCATGTCTGCTGCGTTTTTTGTTCAGTTTCCATTATGTGGTTATTAGCCTAGTAGTATACTGTACTGACGAAGCCATGAAGGCAGAAACGCGTATACAGTTAACAAAAAGCTACTACGTTACTGTTGTGTTTTTAGCCCAGTAAAAGTAATAAGATATCCGAAGACCAAGTGAAGAGTGATTCAACACCTGCAATCTTCGATTACTTGCTTCAACACAAAAACATTCAGCAACGGTTATATGTATAGGAGACTGTAATTTTGGTGTTCGAGTTCAGCTATTAAAAGTCTGTTCCGCACACAAGAATGAAGGAAATCCACAAATTACTTTCTTCTTCCATCTGCATTAGTCCAGGGAGACGGTATGTGTTTCTAGGACCGTTCGAGCCATTTCGATGGATATGCAGATTGGAAATAAGGATACCGGGATGGAACTCAAGTGCCCTGAAAACAACTGTTTATGACTAAAATTTATGACGTCATAATGAATTGTTTCATATCTGCTGCATTTTTTGTTCAGTTTCCAATATGTGGTTATTAGCCTAGTAGTATACTGTACTGACGAAGCCATGAAGGCAGAAACCCGTATACAGTTAACAAAAAGCTACTACGTTACTGTTGTGTGTTTAGCCCAGTAAAAGTAATAAGATATCCGAAGACCAAGTAAAGTGTGATTCAACACCTGCAATCTTCGATTACTTGCTTCAACACAAAAACATTCAGCAACGGTTATATGTAAAAAAGACTGTAAATTTGGTGTTCGAGTTCAGTTTTCAAAGTTTTGTTCCGCACACAAGGATGAAGGAAATCCACAAATTACTTTCTTCTTCCATCTACATTAGTCCAGGGAGACGGTATGTGTTCCTAGGACCCTTTGTGCCATTTCGATGGATATGCAGATTGGAAATAAGGATAACGGGATAGAATTCCAATGCCATGAAAACAACGGTTTTTGACTAAAGTTTAGGACGTCATAATGAATTGTTTCATATCTGCTGCATTTTTTGTTCAGTTTCCATTATGTGGTTATTAGCCTAGTAGTATACTGTACTGACGAAGCCATGAAAGTAAAAACGCGTCTACAGTTAACAAAAAGCTACTACGTTACTGTTGTGTGTTTAGCCCAGTAAAAGTAATAAGATATCCGAAGACCAAGTGAAGAGTGATTCAACACCTGCAATCTTCGATTACTTGCTTCAACACAAAAACATTCAGCAACGGTTATATGTATAGAAGACTGCAAATTTGGTGTTCGAGTTCAGCTTTTAAAGTTCTGTTCCGCACACAAGGATGAAGAAAATCCACAAATTACTTTCTTCTTCCATCTACATTAGTCCAGGGAGACGGTATGTGTTCCTAGGACCCGTTGTGCCCTTTCGATGGATATGCAGATTGGAAATAAGGATACCGGGATAAATTTGTTATGCCCTGAAAACAACTGGTTATGACTGAAAATTATGACGTCATAATGAATTGTTTCATATCTGCTGCATTTTTTGTTCAGTTTCCATTGTGTGGTTATTAGCCTAGTAATATTCTGTACTGACGAAGCCATGAAGGCAGAAACGCGTATACAGTTAACAAAAAGCTACTACGTTACTGTTGTGTTTTTAGCCCAGTAAAAGTAATAAGATATCCGAAGACCAAGTGAAGAGTGATTCAACACCTGCAATCTTCGATTACTTGCTTCAATGCAAAAACATTCAGCAACGGTTATATGTATAGAAGACTGTAATGTTGGTGTTCGAGTTCAGCTTTAAAAGTTCTGTTCCGCACACAAGGATGAAGGAAATCCACAAATTACTTTCTTCTTCCATCTACATTAGGCCAGGGAGACGGCATGTGTTCCTAGGACCCTTTGTGCCATTTCGATGGATATGCAGATTGGAAATAAGGATACCGGGATAGAATTCCTATGCCCTGAAGACAACTGTTTTTGATTAAATTTTACGACGTGATAATGATTTGTTTCATATCTGTTGCATTTTTTGTTCAGTTTCCATTATGTGGTTATTAGCCTAGTAGTATACTGTACTGACGAAGCCATGAAAGCAAAAACGCGTATACAGTTAACAAAAAGCTACTGCGTTACTGTTGTGTTTTTAGCCCAGTAAAAGTAATAAGATATCCGAAAACCAAGTGAAGAGTGATTCAACACCTGCAATCTTCGATTACTTGCTTCAACACAAAAACATTCAGCAACGGTTTAATGTATAGAAAACTGTGAATTTGGTGTTCGAGTTCAGCTTTTCAAGTTCGGTTCCGCACACAAGGATGAAGGAAATCCACAGATTACTTTCTTCTTCATCTACATTAGTTCAGGCAGACGGCATGTGTTCCTAGGACCCTTTGTGCCATTTTGATGGAGATGAAAATTGGAAATAAGGATACCGGGTTAGAAATCATATGCCATGAAGACAACTGGTTTTGACTAAATATTATGACGTCATAATGAATTGTTTCATATCTGCTGCATTTTTAGTTCAGTTTCCATTATGTGGTTATTAGCCTAGTAGTATACTGTACTGACGAAGCCATGAAAGCAGAAACGCGCATACAGTTAACAAAAAGCTACTACGTTACTGTTGTGTTTTTAGCCCAGTAAAAGTAATAAGATATCCGAACACCAAGTGAAGAGTGATTCAACACCTGCAATCTTCGATTACTTGCTTCAACACAAAAACATTCAGCAACGGTTATATGTATAGAAGACTGTAAATTTGGTGTTCGAGTTCAGCTTTTAAAGTTCTGTTCCGCACACAAGGATGAAGGAATTGCACAAAGTACTTTCTTCTTCCATCTACAATATATCAGGGAGACGGTATGTGTTTTTAGGACCCTGTGTGCCATTTCGATGGATATGCAGATTGGAAATAAGGTTACCAAAATGAAACACTTATGCTTTGAAGACAACTGTTTATGACTAAAGATTATGACGTCACAATGATTTGTTGCATATCTGCTGCTTTTTTTTGTTCAGTTTCCATTATGTGGTTATTAGCCTAGTAGTATACTGTACTGACGAAGCCATGAAGGCAGAAACGCGTATACAGTTATTGAAAAGCTACTACGTTACTGTTGTGTGTTTAGCCCAGTAAAAGTAATAAGATATCCGAAGACCAAGTGAAAAGTGATTCAACACCTGCAATCTTCGATTACTTGCTTCAACACCAAAACATTCAGCAACTGTTATTTGTATAGAAGACTGTAAATTTGGTGTTCGAGTTCAGCATTTAAAGTTCTGTTCCGCACACAAGGATGAAGGAAATCCACAAACTACTTTCTTCTTCCATCTACATTAGTCCAGGGAGACGGTATGTGTTTCTAGGACCCTTTGTGCCATTTCGATGGATATGCAGATTGGAAATAAGGATACCGAGATAAAACTCATATGCCCTGAAAACAACTGTTTATGACTAAAGATTATGACGTCATAATGAAATGTTTCGAATCTGCTGCATTTTTTGTTCAGTTTCCGTTATGTGGTTATTAGCCTAGTAGTATACTGTACTGACGAAGCAATGAGGGCAGAAACGCGTTTACAGTTAAGAAAACGCTACTACGTTACTGTTGTGTGTTTAGCCCAGTAAAAGTAATAAGATATCCAAAAACCAAGTGAAGAGTGATTCAACACCTGCAGTTTTCGATTACTTGCTTCAACACAAAAACATTCAGCAACGGTTATATGTATAGAAGACTGTAAATTTGGTGTTCGAGTTCAGCTTTTCAAGTTCGGTTCCGCACACAAGGATGAAGGAAATCCACAAATTACTTTTTTCTTCCATCTACATTAGTCCAGGGAGACGGTATGTGTTCCTAGGACCCTTTGTGCCATTTCGATGGATATGCAGATTGGAAATAAGGATACCGGGTTAGAATTCATATGCCATGAAAACAACGGTTTTTGACTAAAGTTTAGGACGTCATAATGAATTGTTTCATATTTGCTGCATTTTTTGTTCAGTTTCCATTATGTGGTTATTAGCCTAGTAGTATACTGTACTGACGAAGCCATGAAAGTAAAAACGCGTCTACAGTTAACAAAAAGCTACTACGTTACTGTTGTGTGTTTAGCCCAGTAAAAGTAATAAGATATCCGAAGACCAAGTGAAGAGTGATTCAACACCTGCAATCTTCGATTACTTGCTTCAACACAAAAACATTCAGCAACGGTTATATGTATAGAAGACTGTAAATTTGGTGTTCGAGTTCAGCTTTTCAAGTTCTGTTCCGCACACAAGGATGAAGGAAATCCACAAATTACTTTCTTCTTCCATCTACATTAGTCCAGGGAGACGGTATGTGTTCCTAGGACCCTTTGTGCCATTTCGATGGATATGCAGATTGGAAATAAGGATACCGGGATAAATTTGTTATACCTTGAAGAGAACTGGTTATGACTAAAAATTATGACGTCATAATGAATTGTTTCATATCTGCTGCATTTTTTGTTCAGTTTCCATTATGTGGTTATTAGCCTAGTAGTATACTGTACTGACGAAGCCATGAAAGCAGAAACGCGTATACAGTTAACAAAAAGCTACTACGTTACTGTTGTGTTTTTAGCCCAGTAAAAGTAATAAGATATCCGAAGACCAAGTGAAGAGTGATTCAACACCTGCAATCTTCGATTACTTGCTTCAACACAAAAACATTCAGCAACGGTTATATGTATAGAAGACTGTAATTTTGGTGTTCGAGTTCAGCTTTAAAAGTTTTGTTCCGCACACAAGGATGAAGGAAATCCACAAATTACTTTCTTCTTCCATCTACATTAGTCCAGGGAGACGGTATGTGTTCCTAGGACCCTTTGTGCCATTTCGATGGATATGCAGATTGGAAATAAGGATAACGGGATAGAATTCCAATGCCATGAAAACAACGGTTTTTGACTAAAGTTTAGGACGTCATAATGAATTGTTTCATATCTGCTGCATTTTTTGTTCAGTTTCCATTATGTGGTTATTAGCCTAGTAGTATACTGTACTGACGAAGCCATGAAAGTAAAAACGCGTCTACAGTTAACAAAAAGCTACTACGTTACTGTTGTGTGTTTAGCCCAGTAAAAGTAATAAGATATCCGAAGACCAAGTAAAGAGTGATTCAACACCTGCAATCTTCGATTACTTGCTTCAACACAAAAACATTCAGCAACGGTTATATGTATAGAAGACTGTAAATTTGGTGTTCGAGTTCAGCTTTTAAAGTTCTGTTCCGCACACAAGGATGAAGGAAATCCACAAATTACTTTTTTCTTCCATCTACATTAGTCCAGGGAGACGGTATGTGTTCCTAAGACCCGTTGTGCCATTTCGATGGATATGCAGATTGGAAATAAGGATACCGGGATAAATTTGTTATGCCCTGAAGACAACTGGTTATGACTGAAAATTATGACGTCATAATGAATTGTTTCATATCTGCTGCATTTTTTGTTCAGTTTCCATTGTGTGGTTATTAGCCTAGTAATATTCTGTACTGACGAAGCCATGAAGGCAGAAACGCGTATACAGTTAACAAAAAGCTACTACGTTACTGTTGTGTTTTTAGCCCAGTAAAAGTAATAAGATATCCGAAGACCAAGTGAAGAGTGATTCAACACCTGCAATCTTCGATTACTTGCTTCAATGCAAAAACATTCAGCAACGGTTATATGTATAGAAGACTGTAATTTTGGTGTTCGAGTTCAGCTTTAAAAGTTCTGTTCCGCACACAAGGATGAAGGAAATCCACAAATTACTTTCTTCTTCCATCTACATTAAGCCAGGGAGACGGCATGTGTTCCTAGGACCCTTTGTGCCATTTCGATGGATATGCAGATTGGAAATAAAGATACCGGGATAGAATTCCTATGCCCTGAAGACAACTGTTTTTGATTAAATTTTACGACGTGATAATGATTTGTTTCATATCTGCTGCATTTTTTGTTCAGTTTCCATTATGTGGTTATTAGCCTAGTAGTATACTGTACTGACGAAGCCATGAAAGCAAAAACGCGTATACAGTTAACAAAAAGCTACTACGTTACTGTTGTGTTTTTAGCCCAGTAAAAGTAATAAGATATCCGAAAACCAAGTGAAGAGTGATTCAACACCTGCAATCTTCGATTACTTGCTTCAACACAAAAACATTCAGCAACGGTTTAATGTATAAAAAACTGTGAATTTGGTGTTCGAGTTCAACTTTTCAAGTTCGGTTCCGCACACAAGGATGAAGGAAATCCACAGATTACTTTCTTCTTCATCTAGATTAGTTCAGGCAGACGGCATGTGTTCCTAGGACCCTTTGTGCCATTTTGATGGAGATGAAAAATGGAAATAAGGATACCGGGTTAGAAATCATATGCCATGAAGACAACTGGTTTTGACTAAATATTATGACGTCATAATGAATTGTTTCATATCTGCTGCATTTTTAGTTCAGTTTCCGTTATGTGGTTATTAGCCTAGTAGTATACTGTACTGACGAAGCCATGAGGGCAGAAACGCGCATACAGTTAACAAAAAGCTACTACGTTACTGTTGTGTTTTTAGCCCAGTAAAAGTAATAAGATATCCGAAGACCAAGTGAAGAGTGATTCAACACATGCAATCTTCGATTACTTGCTTCAACACAAAAACATTCAGCAACGGTTATATGTATAGAAGACTGTAAATTTGGTGTTCGAGTTCAGCTTTTAAAGTTCTGTTCCGCACACAAGGATGAAGGAATTGCACAAAGTACTTTCTTCTTCCATCTACAATAATTCAGGGAGACGGTATGTGTTTTTAGGACCCTGTGTTCCATTTCGATGGATATGCAGATTGGAAATAAGGTTACCAAAATGAAACACTTATGCTTTGAAGACAACTGTTTATGACTAAAGATTATGACGTCACAATGATTTGTTGCATATCTGCTGCTTTTTTTTGTTCAGTTTCCATTATGTGGTTATTAGCCTAGTAGTATACTGTACTGACGAAGCCATGAAGGCAGAAACGCGTATACAGTTATTGAAAAGCTACTACGTTACTGTTGTGTGTTTAGCCCAGTAAAAGTAATAAGATATCCGAAGACCAAGTGAAAAGTGATTCAACACCTGCAATCTTCGATTACTTGCTTCAACACCAAAACATTCAGCAACTGTTATTTGTATAGAAGACTGTAAATTTGGTGTTCGAGTTCAGCTTTTAAAGTTCTGTTCCGCACACAAGGATGAAGGAAATCCACAAACTACTTTCTTCTTCCATCTACATTAGTCCAGGGAGACGGTATGTGTTTCTAGGACCCTTTGTGCCATTTCGATGGATATGCAGATTGGAAATAAGGATACCGAGATAAAACTCATATGCCCTGAAAACAACTGTTTATGACTAAAGATTATGACGTCATAATGAAATGTTTCGAATCTGCTGCATTTTTTGTTCAGTTTCCGTTATGTGGTTATTAGCCTAGTAGTATACTGTACTGACGAAGCCATGAGGGCAGAAACGCGTATACAGTTAAGAAAACGCTACTACGTTACTGTTGTGTGTTTAGCCCAGTAAAAGTAATAAGATATCCAAAAACCAAGTGAAGAGTGATTCAACACCTGCAATCTTCGATTACTTGCTTCAACACAAAAACATTCAGCAACGGTTATATGTATAGAAGACTGTAAATTTGGTGTTCGAGTTCAGCTTTTAAAGTTCTGTTCCGCACACAAGGATGAAGGAAATCCACAAATTACTTTCCTCTTGCATCTACATTAGTCCAGGGAGACGGTATGTGTTCCTAGGACCCTTTGTGCCATTTCGATGGATATGCAGATTGGAAATAAGGATACCGGGTTAGAATTCGTATGCCATGAAAACAACGGTTTTTGACTAAAGTTTAGGACGTCATAATGAATTGTTTCATATCTGCTGCATTTTTTGTTCAGTTTCCATTATGTGGTTATTAGCCTAGTAGTATACTGTACTGACGAAGCCATGAAGGTAAAAACGCGTCTACAGTTAACAAAAAGCTACTACGTTACTGTTGTGTGTTTAGCCCAGTAAAAGTAATAAGATATCCGAAGACCAAGTGAAGAGTGATTCAACACCTGCAATCTTCGATTACTTGCTTCAACACAAAAACATTCAGCAACGGTTATATGTATAGAAGACTGTAATTTTGGTGTTCGAGTTCAGCTTTTAAAGTTCTGTTCCGCACACAAGGATGAAGGAAATCCACAAATTACTTTCTTCTTCCATCTACATTAGTCCAGGGAGACGGTATGTGTTCCTAGGACCCTTTGTGCCATTTCGATGGATATGCAAATTGGAAACAAAGATACCGGGATAAATTTGTTATACCTTGAAGAGAACTGGTTATGACTAAAAATTATGACGTCATAATGATATGTTTCATATCTGCTGCATTTTTTGTTCAGTTTCCATTATGTGGTTATTAGCCTAGTAGTATACTGTACTGACGAAGCCATGAAGGCAGAAACGCGTATACAGTTAACAAAAAGCTACTACGTTACTGTTGTGTTTTTAGCCCAGTAAAAGTAATAAGATATCCGAAGACCAAGTGAAGAGTGATTCAACACCTGCAATCTTCGATTACTTGCTTCAACACAAAAACATTCAGCAACGGTTATATGTATAGAAGACTGTAATTTTGGTGTTCGAGTTCAGCTTTAAAAGTTTTGTTCCGCACACAAGAATGAAGGAAATCCACAAAATACTTTCTTTTTCCATCTACATTAGGCCAGGGAGACGGCATGTGTTCCTAGGACCCTTTGTGCCATTTCGATGGATATGCAGATTGGAAACAAGGATACCGGGATAGAATTCCTATGCCCTGAAGACAACTGTTTTTGATTAAATTTTACGACGTCATAATGATTTGTTTCATATCTGCTGCATTTTTTGTTCGGTTTCCATTATGTGGTTATTAGCCTAGTAGTATACTGTACTGACGAAGCCATGAAAGCAAAAACGCGTATACAGTTAACAAAAAGCTACTACGTTACTGTTGTGTTTTTAGCCCAGTAAAAGTAATAAGATATCCGAAGACCAAGTGAAGAGTGATTCAACACCTGCAATCTTCGATTACTTGCTTCAACACAAAAACATTCAGCAACGGTTTAATGTATAGAAAACTGTGAATTTGGTGTTCGAGTTCAGCTTTTCAAGTTCTGTTCCGCACACAAGGATGAAGGAAATCCACAGATTACTTTCTTCTTCATCTACATTAGTTCAGGCAGACGGCATGTGTTCCTAGGACCCTTTGTGCCATTTTGATGGAGATGGAAATTGGAAATAAGGTTACCGGGTTAGAAATCATATGCCATGAAGACAACTGGTTTTGACTAAATATTATGACGTCATAATGAATTGTTTCATATCTGCTGCATTTTTTGTTCAGTTTTCGTTATGTGGTTATTAGCCTAGTAGTATAATGTACTGACGAAGCCATGAAAGCAGAAACGCGTATACAATTAACAAAAAGCTACTACGTTACTGTTGTGTTTTTAGCCCAGTAAAAGTAATAAGATATCCGAAGACCAAGTGAAGAGTGATTCAACACCTGCAATCTTCGATTACTTGCTTCAACACAAAAACATTCAGCAACAGTTATATGTATAAAAGACTGTGAATTTGGTGTTCGAGTTCAGCTTTTAAAGTTCTGTTCCGCACACAAGGATGAAGGAAACTCACAAATTACTTTCTTTTTCCAACTCCATTAGTCCAGGGAGACGGTATGTGTTCCTACGACCCTTTGTGTCGTTTCGATGGATATGCAGATTGGAAGTAAGGATACGGGGATAGAATTCATATGCCCTGAAGACAACTGTTTATGACTTAAACTTATGACGTCATAATGAATTGTTTCATATCTGCTGCATTTTTTGTTCAGTTTCCGTTATGTGGTTATTAGCCTAGTAGTATACTGTACTGACGAAGCCATGAGGGCAGAAACGCGTATACAGGTAACAAAAAGCTACTACGTTACTGTTGTGTGTTTAGCCCAGTAAAAGTAATAAGATATCCGAAGACCAAGTGAAAAGTGATTCAACACCTGCAATCTTCGATTACTTGCTTCAACACAAAAACATTCAGCAACGGTTATATGTATAGAAGACTGTAAATTTGGTGTTCGAGTTCAGCTTTTAAAGTTCTGTTCCGCACACAAGGATGAAGGAAATCCACAAATTACTTTCTTCTTCCATCTACATTAGTCCAGGGAGACGGTATGTGTTCCTAGGACCCTTTGTGCCATTTCGATGGATATGCTGATTGGAAATAAGGATACTGGGTTAGAATTCATATGCCCTGAAGACAACTGTTTATGACTAAAGATTATGACGTCATAATGAATTGTTTCATATCTGCTGCATTTTTTGTTCAGTTTCCGTTATGTGGTTATTAGCCTAGTAGTATACTGTACTGACGAAGCCATGAGGGCAGAAACGCGTATACAGTTAACAAAAAGCTACTACGTTACTGTTGTGTGTTTAGCCCAGTAAAAATAATAAGATATCCGAAGACCAAGTGAAGAGTGATTCAACACCTGCAATCTTCGATTACTTGCTTCAACACAAAAACATTCAGCAACGGTTATACGTATAGAAGACTGTAAATTTGGTGTTCGAGTTCAGCTTTTAAAATTCTGTTCCGCACACAAGGACGAAGGAAATCCACAAATTACTTTCTTCTTCCATTTACTTTAGTCCAGGGAGACGGTATGTGTTCCTAGGACCCTTTGTGCCATTTCGATGGATATGCAGATTGGAAATAAGGATACCGGGATAGAACTCGTATTGCCCTAAAGACAACTGTTTATGACTAAAATTTATGACGTGAGAATGAATTGTTTCATATCTGCTGCATTTTTTTTTCAGTTTCCGTTATGTGGTTATTAGCCTAGTAGTATACTGTACTGACGAAGCCATGAAAGCAGAAACGCGTATACAGTTAACAAAAAGCTACTACGTTATTGTTGTGTGTTTCGCCCAGTAAAAGTAATAAGATATCCGAAGACCAAGTGAAGAGTGATTCAACACCTGCAATCTTCGATTACTTGCTTCAACACAAAAACATTCAGCAACGGTTATATGTACAGAAGACTGTGAATTTGGTGCTAGAAATTCGCGTTTAAAGTTTTGTTCCGCACACAAGGATGAAGGAAATCCACAAATTACTTTCTTCTTCCATCTACATTAGTCCAGGGAGACGGTATGTGTTCCTAGGACCCTTTGTGTTTTTTCGATGGATGTGCAGATTGAAAATAAGGATACCGGGATAAAATTCTTATGTCATGAAAACAACTGTTTATGACTAAATTTTATGACGTCATAGTAAGTTGTTTCATATCTGCTGCATTTTTAGTTCAGTTTCCGTTATGTGGTTATTAGCCTAGTAGTATACTGTACTGACGAAGCCATGAAGGCAGAAACGCGTATACAGGTAACAAAAAGCTACTACGTTACTGTTGTGTGTTTAGCCCAGTAAAAGTAATAAGATATCCGAAGACCAAGTGCAGAGTGATTCAACACCTGCAATCTTCGATTACTTGCTTCAACACAAAAACATTCAGCAACGGTTTTATGTATACAAGACTGTGAATTTGGTGTTCGAGTTCAGCTTTTAAAAATCTGTTGCGCACACAAGGATGAAGGAAATCCACAAATTACTTTCTTCTTCCATCTACATTAGTCCAGGGAGACGGTATGTGTTCCTAGGACCCTTTGTGCCATTTCGATGAATATGCCGATTGGAAATAAGCATACCAAGATAAAACTCATATGCCCTGAAGACAACTGTTTTCGACTAAACTTTATGACGTCATAATGATATGTTTCGTATTTGCTGCATTTTTTGTTCAGTTTCCGTTATGTGGTTATTAGCCTAGTAGTATACTGTACTGACGAAGCCATGAAGGCAGAAACGCGTATACAGGTAACAAAAAGCTACTACGTTACTGTTGTGTTTTTAGCTCAGTAAAAGTAATAAGATATCCGAAGACCAAGTGAAAAGTGATTCAACACCTGCAACCTTCGATTACTTGCTTGAACACAAAAACATTCAGCAACGGTTATATGTATAGAAGACTGTAAATTTGGTGTTCGAGTTCAGCTTTTAAAATTTTGTTCCGCACACAAGGATGAAGGAAATCCAAAAATTATTTTCTTGTTCCATCTACATTAGTCCAGGGAGACGGTATGTGTTCCTAGGACCCTTTGTGCCATTTCGATGGATATGCAGATTGGAAATAAGGATACCGGGATAGAACTCGTATTGTTCTAAAGACAACTGTTTATGACAAAAAATTATGACGTGAGAATGAATTGTTTCATATCTGCTGCATTTTTTGTTCAGTTTCCGTTATGTGGTTATTAGCCTAGTAGTATACTGTACTGACGAAGCCATGAAGGCAGAAACGCGTATACAGTTAACAAAAAGCTACTACGTTATTGTTGTGTGTTTCGCCCAGTAAAAGTAATAAGATATCCGAAGACCAAGTGAAGAGTGATTCAACACCTGCAATCTTCGATTACTTGCTTCAACACAAAAACATTCAGCAACGGTTATATGTACAGAAGACTGTAATTTTGGTGCTAGAATTTCGCGTTTAAAGTTTTGTTCCGCACACAAGGATGAAGGAAATCCACAATTTACTTTCTTCTTCCATCTACATTAGTCCAGGGAGACGGTATGTGTTCCTAGGACCCTTTGTGCCATTTCGATGGATATGCAGATTGGAAATAAGGATACCGGGTTAAAATTCATATGCCATGAAAACAACGATTTTTGACTAAAGTTTAGGACGTCATAATGAATTGTTTCATATCTGCTGCATTTTTTGTTCAGTTTCCATTATGTGGTTATTAGCCTAGTAGTATATTGTACTGACGAAGCCATGAAGGTAAAAACGCGTCTACAGTTAACAAAAAGCTACTACGTTACTGTTGTGTTTTTAGCCCAGTAAAAGTAATAAGATATCCGAAGACCAAGTGAAGAGTGATTCAACACCTGCAATCTTCGATTACTTGCTTCAACACAAAAACATTCAGCAACGGTTATATGTATAGAAGACTGTAAATTTGGTGTTCGAGTTCAGCTTTTAAAGTTCTGTTCCGCACACAAGGATGAAGGAAATCCACAAATTACTTTCTTCTTCCATCTACTTTAGTCCAGGGAGACGGTATGTGTTCCTAGGACCCTTTGTGCCATTTCGATGGATATGCACATTGGAAATAAGGATACCGGGATAAATTTGTTATACCTTGAAGAGAACTGGTTATGACTAAAAATTATGACGTCATAATGAATTGTTTCATATCTGCTGCATTTTGTGTTCAGTTTCCATTATGTGGTTATTAGCCTAGTAGTATACTGTACTGACGAAGCCATGAAGGCAGAAACGCGTATACAGTTAACAAAAAGCTACTACGTTACTGTTGTGTTTTTAGCCCAGTAAAAGTAATAAGATATCCGAAGACCAAGCGAAGAGTGATTCAACACCTGCAATCTTCGATTACTTGCTTCAACACAAAAACATTCAGCAACGGTTATATGTATTGAAGACTGTAATTTTGGTGTTCGAGTTCAGCTTTAAAAGTTTTGTTCCGCACACAAGGATGAAGGAAATCCACAAATTACTTTCTTCTTCCATCTACATTAGTCCAGGGAGACGGTATGTGTTCCTAGGACCCTTTGTGCCATTTCGATGAATATGCCGATTGGAAATAAGCATACCAAGATAAAACTCATATGCCTTGAAGACAACTGTTTTCGACTAAACTTTATGACGTCATAATGATATGTTTCATATTTGCTGCATTTTTTGTTCAGTTTCCGTTATGTGGTTATTAGCCTAGTAGTATACTGTACTGACGAAGCCATGAAAGCAGAAACGCGTATACAGGTAACAAAAAGCTACTACGTTACTGTTGTGTTTTTAGCCCAGTAAAAGTAATAAGATATCCGAAGACCAAGTGAAAAGTGATTCAACACCTGCAACCTTCGATTACTTGCTTCAACACAAAAACATTCAGCAACGGTTTTATGTATAGAAGTTTGTGAATTTGGTGTTCGAGTTCAGCTTTTAAAGTTCTGTTCCGCACACAAGGATGAAGGAAATCCACAAATTATTTTCTTGTTCCATCTACATTAGTCCAGGGAGACGGTATGTGTTCCTAGGACCCTTTGTGCCATTTCGATTGATATGCAAATTGGAAACAAAGATACTGGGATAGAATTCATATGCTTTGAAGACAATTGTTTATGACTTAAGGTTATGACGTCATAATGATTTTTTTATATCTGCTGCATTTTTTGTTCAGTTTCCATTATGTGGTTATTAGCCTAGTAGTATACTGTACTGACGAAGCCATGAAAGCAAAAACGCGTATACAGTTAACAAAAAGCTACTACGTTACTGTTGTGTTTTTAGCCCAGTAAAAGTAATAAGATATCCGAAGACCAAGTGAAGAGTGATTCAACACCTGCAATCTTCGATTACTTGCTTCAACACAAAAACATTCAGCAACGGTTATATGTATAGAAGACTGTAAACTTGGTGTTCGAGTTCAGCTTTTAAAGATCTGTTCCGCACACAAGGATGAAGGAAATCCACAAATTACTTTCTTCTTCCATCTACATTAGTCCAGGGAGACGGTATGTGTTCCTAGGACCTTTTGTGCCATTTCGATGGATATGCAGATTGGAAATAAGGATACCGGGATAGAACTTTTATGCCCTGAAGACAACTGTTTATGACAAAAGATTATGACGTCATAATGAATTGTTTCATATCTGCTGCATTTTTTGTTCAGTTTCCATTATGTGGTTATTAGCCTAGTAGTACACTGAGCTGACGAAGCCATGAAGGCAGAAACGCGTATACAGTTAACAAAAAGCTACTACGTTACTGTTGTGTTTTTAGCCCAGTAAAAGCAATAAGATATCCGAAGACCAAGTGAAGAGTGATTCAACACCTGCAATCTTCGATTACTTGCTTCAACACAAAAACATTCAGCAACGGTTATATGTATAGACGACTGTAAATTTGGTGTTCGAGTTCAGCTTTTCAAGTTCTGTTTCGCACACAAGGATAGAAATCATATGCCCTGAAGACAACTGTTTATGACTAAAGATTATGACGTCATAATGAATTGTTTCATATCTGCTGCATTTTTTGTTCAGTTTCCGTTATGTGGTTATTAGCCTAGTAGTATACTGTACTGACGAAGCCATGAAGGCAGAAACGCGTATACAGTTAACAAAAAGCTTCTACGTTACTGTTGTGTTTTTAGCCCAGTAAAAGTAATAAGATATCCGACGACCAAGTGAAGAGTGATTCAACACCTGCAATTTTCGATTACTTGCTTCAACACAAAAACATTCAGCAACGGTTATATGTACAGAAGACTGTAAATTTGGTGTTCGAGTTCACCTTTAAAGTTCTGTTCCGCACACAAGGTTGAGGGAAATTCATAAAATATTTTATTCTTCCATCTGCTTTAGTCCAGGGAGACGGTATGTGTTCCTAGGACTTTTTGTGCCATTTCGATGGATATGCTGATTGGAAATAAGGATACCGGGATAGAATTCATATGCCTTGAAGACAACTGTTTATGACTAAAATTCATGACGTCATAATGAATTGTTTCATATCTGTTGCATTTTTTGTTCAGTTTCCATTATGTGGTTATTAGCCTAGTAATATACTGTACTGACGAAGCCATGAGGGCAGAAACGCGTACACAGTTAACAAAAAGCTACTACGTTACTGTTGTGTTTTTAGCCCAGTAAAAGTAATAAGATATCCGAAGACCAAGTGAAGAGTGATTCAACACCTGCAATCTTCGATTACTTGCTTCAACACAAAAACATTCAGCAACGGTTATATGTATAAAAGACTGTGAATTTGGTGTTCGAGTTCAGCTTTTAAAGTTCTGTTCCGCACACAAGGATGAAGGAAACTCACAAATTACTTTCTTTTTCCAACTCCATTAGTCCAGGGAGACGGTATGTGTTCCTAGGACTCTTTGTGTCGTTTCGATGGATATGCAGATTGAAAATAAGGATACTGGGATAGAATTCATTTGCCGTGAAGACAACTGTTTATGACTTAAACTTATGACGTCATAATGATTTGTTTCATAACTGCTGCATTTTTTGTTCAGTTTCCATTATGTGGTTATTAGCCTAGTAGTATACTGTACTGACGAAGCCACGAAGGCAGAAACGCGTATACAGTTAACAAAAAGCTACTACGTTACTGTTGTGTTTTTAGCCCAGTAAAAGTAATAAGATATCCGAAGACCAAGTGAAGAGTGATTCAACACCTGCAATTTTCGATTACTTGTTTCAGCACAAAAACATTCAGCAACAGTTATATGTATAGAAGACTGTAAATTTGGTGTTCGAGTTCAGCTTTTAAAGTTCTGTTCCGCACACAAGGATGAAGGAAATCCACAAATTACTTTCTTCTTCCATCTACTTTACTCCAGAGAAACGGTATGTGTTCCTAGGACCCTTTGTGCCATTTCGATGGATATGCAGATTGGAAATGAGGATACCGGGATAGAATTCATATGCCCTGAAAACAACTGTTTATGACAAAAGATTATGACGTCATAATGAATTGTTTCATATCTGCTGCATTTTTGTTCAGTTTCCGTTATGTGGTTATTAGCCTAGTAGTATACTGTGCTGACGAAGCCATGAGGGCAGAAACGCGTATGCAGTTAATAAAAAGCTACTACGTTACTGTTGTGTTTTTAGCCCAGTAAAAGTAATGAGTTATCCGAAGACCAAGTGAAAAGTGATTCAACACCTGCAATCTTCGATTACTTGCTTCAACACAAAAACATTCAGCAACGGTTATACGTATAGAAGACTGTAAATTTGGTGTTCGAGTTCAGCTTTTAAAGTTCTGTTCCGCACACAAGGACGAAGGAAATCCACAAATTACTTTCTTCTTCCATTTACTTTAGTCCAGGGAGACGGTATGTGTTCCTAGGACCCTTTGTGCCATTTCGATGGATATGCAGATTGGAAATAAGGATACCGGGATAGAACTCGTATTGCCCTAAAGACAACTGTTTATGACTAAAATTTATGACGTCAGAATGAATTGTTTCATATGTGCTGCATTTTTTTTTCAGTTTCCGTTATGTGGTTATTAGCCTTGTAGTATACTGTACTGACGAAGCCATGAAGGCAGAAACGCGTATACAGTTAAGAAAAAGCTACTACGTTATTGTTGTGTGTTTCGCCCAGTAAAAGTAATAAGATATCCGAAGACCAAGTGAAGAGTGATTCAACACCTGCAATCTTCGATTACTTGCTTCAACACAAAAACATTCAGCAACGGTTATATGTATAGAAGACTGTAAATTTGGTGTTCGAGTTCAGCTTTTAAAGTTCTGTTCCGCACACAAGGATGAAGGAAATCCACAAATTACTTTTTTCTTCCATCTACATTAGTCCAGGGAGACGGTATGTGTTCCTAGGACCCTTTGTGCCATTTCGATGGATATGCTGATTGGAAATAAGGATTTTGGGTTAGAATTCATATGCCCTGAAGACAACTGTTTATGACTAAAGATTATGACGTCATAATGAATTGTTTCATATCTGCTGCATTTTTTGTTCAGTTTCCGTTATGTGGTTATTAGCCTAGTAGTATACTGTACTGACGAAGCCATGAAGGCAGAAACGCGTATACAGTTAATAAAAAGCTACTACGTTACTGTTGTGTGTTTAGCCCAGTAAAAGTAATAAGATATCCGAAGACCAAGTGAAGAGTGATTCAACACCTGCAATCTTCGATTACTTGCTTCAACACAAAAACATTCAGCAACGGTTATATGTATAGAAGACTGTAAATTTGGTGTTCGAGTTCAGCTTTTCAAGTTCTGTTCCGCACACAAGGATGAAGGAAATCCACAAATTACTTTCTTCTTCTATTTACATTAGTCCAGGGAGACGGTATGTGTTCCTAGGACCCTTTGTGCCATTTCGATGGATATGCAGATTGGAAATAAGCATACCGGGATAGAATTCATATGCCCTGAAGACCACTGGTTATGATTAAACTTTATGACGTCATAATGAATTGTTTCATATCTGTTGCGTTTTTTGTTCGGTTTCCGTTATGTGGTTATTAGCTTAGTAGTATATTGTACTGACGAAGCCATGAAGGCAGAAACGCGTATACAGTTAACAAAAAGCTACTACGTTACTGTTGTGTGTTTAGCCCAGTAAAAGTAATAAGATATCCGAAGACCAAGTGAAGAGTGATTCAACACCTGCAATCTTCGATTACTTGCTTCAACACAAAAACATTCAGCAACGGTTATATGTATAGAAGACTGTAAACTTGGTGTTCGAGTTCAGCTTTTAAAGTTCTGTTCCGCACACAAGGATGAAGGAAATCCACAAATTACTTTCTTCTTCCATCTACTTTAGTCCAGGGAGACGGTATGTGTTCCTAGGACCCTTTGTGCCGTTTCGATGGATATGCAGATTGGAAATAAGAATGCCGGGATAGAGTTCTTATGTCATGAAATCACTTGTTTATGACTAAAATTTATGACGTCATAATGAATTGTTTGATATCTGTTGCATTTTTAGTTCAGTTTCCGTTTTGTGGTTATTAGCCTAGTAGTATACTGTACTGACGAAGCCATGAAGGCAGAAACGCGTATACAGTTAACAAAAAGCTACTACGTTACTGTTGTGTTTTTAGCCTAGTAAAAGTAATAAGATATCCGAAAACCAAGTGAAGAGTGATTCAACACCTGCAATCTTCGATTACTTGCTTCAACACAAAAACATTCAGCAACGGTTATATGTATAGAAGACTGTAAATTTGGTGTTCGAGTTCAGCTTTTCAAGTTCTGTTCCGCACACAAGGATGAAGGAAATCCACAAATTGCTTTCTTCTTCCATCTGCATTAGTCCAGGGAGACGGTATGTGTTCCTAGGACCCTTTGTGCCATTTCGATGGATATGCTGATTGGAAATAAGGTTACCGGGATAGAACTCATATGCCCTGAAGACAACTGTTTATGACTAAAATTTGTGACGTCATAATGAATTGTTTCTTATCTGCTGCATTTTTTGTTCAGTTTCCGTTATGTGGTTATTAGCCTAGTAGTATACTACTGTACTGACGAAGCCATGAAGGCAGAAACGCGTATACAGTTAATAAAAAGCTACTACGTTACTGTTGTGTTTTTAGCCCAGTAAAAGTAATAAGATATCCGAAGACCAAGTGAAGAGTGATTCAACACCTGCAATCTTCGATTACTTGCTTCAACACTATGTAGCGTAGTCACAATCGGTGGTCGACTACAGCCGATTTCGAACTCAGTTTTATGTTTTGCTACTTTAGATCACAGTGACCTTTGTTACTCTAGATCACAGTCACTGGCGTTTTGATGTTTATATTTCCGGGAGTTGCCATTGCTTTTCGCTTCTTGAAAGATGCGCGTTTAGCTCATTGATTAACTTGGTTTCTTTTTTTGAGTGTTTTACAGTTTCGTTCACATGCAATACGAAGTTGATTTCCGTTAGCCGCAATTGTGATTGTACAACTCATCAGATGGAGTTTGACGTGCTGGTGATAGCAGCGTTTATTTGGTCGATTTGCAAGTTGCAGTGCAATTGATTCTATTTGAGTAAGCTTTAGATGTTTTAAGGATTACGGAGCTGTTGCTCGATATCAATGTGTGTGTAGAGTTACTAGTTGGAGCCTTTATTGCTCGACAAGAATTTGATTTTGAGCCTTCATTGCTCGACATTATTTGTCATCCGTTGAATTTTTATTTGCATTACCGTCTGCAAGAAATAGTTGGTGAGTATCATATTTGCATACCTTGTCTGATCGTCGGTCTCGAGTAAATTTAAACCAAATGTTAACGGCTGACTGTTGTGCAACTGCGATGCACTTTCTTCTGATTTAATTTAATTTAAGATCTATTAAAGGTTTAAGTTTAATGTTGCGATTATTGTCATTACTTGTTTGTGTTTACAACTTTAATAGAAACCGCTCAAACGAACAAAACGTTCAAATCGAGTGAGTTCTGTATCGACTCCGCGATAGCAGACGGTTTGCTTCGGAATCGTTACAAAGTTTCAACTTATTCAAGTCAACCATTGCAAGAAGTTGCATTCCAATCGCTGCAAGACGTTTCACGATTAGAAGCTTTGAATTATTTTACGATGTTCTACCACTTCAAGACGTTGTTGTCAATTTTCCAAAGGTACTGATAAACTAATGGTTTTTGTGTGCTTGAACTTTCTTTAAACCATCTACGAACTTTTGACGGACGTACTAAATCAACGTTCCAAGACTGTGTTGATATTATACTTTGTAATTGTTTGTTTGAAATATAAATTTGTTAAAATGAGTACTGAAATTTCAGAACCTGTTGCTAATGGCGATGTGCAATCTGCAATAGAGCGATTGCAACGTGTTTTAAGTGATAATTACTTAATTGCTGAAAGGCTTATGTCATTGCGCAACCCCAGTAAAACTTACTTCGATGTTATTCTGGGCGAGATCAACGCCACTTATAAGGATATAGTTAGGGCGATGTCATCGGCTGGGGCGGAGCCCGGGGCCATTGTTGCTGTTTCTCACAATAAATTCGAGTTCGATTCTCGTAAAGATGAATGGCTAAATCAAATTGGTGCTCCGACTAATGGTAACATTTCGATTTCTGGTTCTCATTTGACTTCTTCAAAACCACTTAGCATTTGTCTTCATGAATCTCGTAATTCACCTTCTTCAAGGCGAGGTACGCGAAGTACTAGAAGCACTTGCTCTACGCAGTTAAGTGTTAAACGCTTGGAAGCTCAAGCTAAACTACAAACTGCCCAGCTGGAAGCTATTCAGCAAAAGGAAAGAGTTGTCGATAAAAAACGTAAAGCTGATTTGGAAAACGAGATAGAAGAAAGAGAAGTCTTTCGCAAAATTGCGTTAGCCGAAGTTGAGTGCCAAGTCTGGGAGAGAAATAGCATTGTCACCGAACCTTACAAGGACTCGAATCTGTACCAAGAGAGTAAGACGCTACCTTCTTCGTACAACCTTACGTCATCCTCTAAGGTTTTACCTAATCACCACTCAGTTGCTACACACTTGTTACTTCCTGCAACTGATAGACAACCTAACATTTCTCATGAATGCCCAGATACTCTACTTATTAAGAACAACCCTACAGCGCTTGTAAAAACGAACCCGCCCTTGCAACAAACTTGTACTAAAGCTTTGCTTGTTGACTCTAATCTTGATAATCTTGTTCATTCTCAAAACCTGAACATCGAAAGACCTTCTTCGTCACGCCCACCTGCAACTAAAGGCGTATCTTTCAGTCAGTTACCAGCTCGGTCAATCGCTACAAGCCGGTCGGTAACCTTTCAACCTGACGACAATTTTAAAACCGACTTGTTGATGTCCACTGCTGAAGCAAAGAATATTTACTTTTTCAAGCCGTGTGTACAAGCGACTTTAAATCCTTCTACCCTCGTTGATCCTTCCTTTTCTGCAAATTGTGATACAACAACGTCAGTTAGTATTCAGAACCGACCTTCCACTTCTAATTTTTACCCTCGAACATATTCCTCTGACCCACCTTCGACGTCATTCTACAATCCTTTACCTAATCCCTACAATGAACAAGGCCGAAACCCATATTATCCTACCGCTCCTGTTCTCTTTCCAGCTACTTACGACAACTTGTTTCTTCCAAGGCCAGAATTTCCTAAGTTTACGGGAGATCCCCTAGAATTCAAGTCTTTTATAAACAACTTCGAAACTCACGTAGAACCGAGGGTTTCCGATGAAAAGACACTGTTGTGCTTGTTACTTCAACACTGCACTAAACCTGTCAAAGATAAGATTGAACATTTCTCCGACCACGATGAGCATTGCTACACCCTTGCTAAACAAAGGTTACGCAGAGAATATGGTTCACCTTGGATCATATCAGATGTTTGCGAGCAAAGACTAAAGAAGTTCGCGACAATTAAATCTGGTGACGCTAAAGAACTAAAATTGTTTTCAGAATTACTTGAAAAAACCAGTGTCATCATCAGGGACATCCAGAATTATACGAGTTTAAATTCTTTAGATACTTTAGCAGAGTTAGTAAGCAAGTTACCTTACGAACTTAAACGGCGTTGGGTGAAGAGAGGTCTGTTCAAATCGAGAATTCCTTTGGGCATCTAGCGAACTTCGCACACTTTGTTGAGTTTGTGCGACAAGAAGCTGACGAGATAAACTCTCTTTTTGGTTTGCGCTCACTCGGATGTACTAGTTCAACTCGCTCAAGGGCGAAAGCTTCTTACGGAGTCGTGACCTCTCGACAATCTAAAACATTTCACGCTAAGTCTAATTCTGCTAATGCTTGTTGGTTCTGCAATTACAATTCACACAAGCTTCTTGAGTGTAAAAAGTTTAAAGAATGCACAGCACAAGAGCGTAGTTCTTTTGTAAAGTCCGCAAAGTTGTGCCACAATTGTTTAAGTTCAAAGCATAGAACGCCAGAATGTAAAAGGTCAAACACTTGTACTATCAAAGGTTGCACGGGTACTTATCATCATACCTTGCTTCACTGGTCGAAACCCGATAGCGCTAAGGTATCCGAAACTCGTGAAGTTGGTACATCTACAGCAGCTGAAGTTAACACAATGACTACTTGTAATCTGTCAAACCGAAATCCTTCCTCATCCTTTCAAGAAAGAGACGTTTATCTTTGCATTGTTCCAGTTAGGGTGGCTTGTAATGGCAACGTCATCACTACGTAAGCCTTTCTTGATCAAGGGTCAACAAGTTCCTTCTGTGATCAGTCGTTAGTTGAAGCACTGGGTGTAACCGGCACTCGTGAAAGCTTGCAACTCAAAACTATTACTAGATCCACTAAATGCTATGAAACATTATTGTGCAACTTAACAATATCTGATTTAAACAATGAGGTTTCGTTTTCTTTACCAAATGTGCGTTCAATCGAAAAAATTCCAATTCAACCGAACATTCTTCCGGTAAAGAAAGATATGTCAAGACTGTCGCATCTTTCGGATATAAAGTTTGAAACTCTTCCTAATGCATCAGTTAACTTGCTGATTGGAGCAGATTTCCCGGAGTTCTTTTGCGTATGCAGTGCTCGCAAAGGTCCGCGTGGCACCCCGTGCGCTATTGAAACCCCAGTTGGATGGTCTTTACTAGGTCCTTCTATCTCACCTTCTCATTCCAGCAATTGTGAAGTCAATTTTGTGTGCAGAACAAATGAGCCTGTGCATGAAACCATTGAACGGATGTGGGAATCCGAACTCCAGGTAGGAACTTCTGTTTTCGACACCCCTAACTCAAAGGAAGATCGTATTGCATACGAAACGATGCAATCCTCTATAAGCGAAGTTAATGGCCATTATCAACTTCCATTATTGTGGAAAGCTGAGGGTAACTGCATGCTATCGAACAATCTATCTTTGGCCCAAAAACGCATGTTTAGTTTGAAAAGGCGTTTACTTAATGATGATTCATTGAGACAGAAATATGCTGAGGTCATAAACACTTATGTGACCAAAAATTACGCCAGAGTAGTACCGCAGGAAAAACTGGAAGACGAGCGGAATATGACTTGGTATCTTCCGCACCATCCAGTACTAAATGTTCATAAACCCGAGAAAATGCGTGTGGTTTTCGACTGCGCAGCCAGGTATAATGGTCGAAGTTTAAATGATGCGCTCATGTCAGGGCCACCTCTGATGAATACTTTGGTGGGCGTCCTTATTCGTTTTCGAGAAGAAAGAATAGCTTTGGTGGGAGACATTGAGGCGATGTTCCACCAAGTAAGGGTGGACCCGGTCCATGCCGATGCTCTACGTTTCCTCTGGTGGAAAGATGGTAAATTAGACGAAGAACCATTAATCTACCAAATGCTGGTTCACTTATTTGGTGCCACGTCATCTCCTTCTTGCGCTAACTTTTGTTTGAGGCACACAGCAAACGAGTTTGGTCATTTGTATTATCCTACTGTTTCTAAGGTCGTTCACCGAAACTTTTACGTTGACGACTGTTTGATTTCTCTTCCCTCTGTAGAAGAAGCTGTCTTGGTAAGAACACAGCTGAACGAAATGCTTGCTCGAAGAGGATTTCGTTTGAGAAAATGGATTGCAAACAATGCAAGACTTTTGGATAGTATACCGATAGCTGAACGATCCACTAAGGCAGATTACTCTTTGGATGATTCTGCTAATCAAAAGGTGTTAGGAGTGCAATGGATAGTGAAGCAAGATTGCTTTACTTTTGACATAAATTTACCTCAAAAAGGGTGCACCAGAAGGGGTATTCTCTCAACTGTAGCTAGCTTGTACGATCCGCTTGGCTTTGCTGCGCCTGTGACGTTAGAGGCGAAGGCTCTTCTGCAGGCTTTGTGTAAGCAAAAACTGGATTGAGATGAAGAGATCGGCGAAGTAGAACTACAACGCTGGTTGCGTTGGATTGAACAATTATCTGGTCTTAACAACATTCAGGTACCGAGATGTTTCAAACCAATCACTTTCAGATCCGTCGCGTTAATTGAACTTCACCATTTTGCGGATGCTTCTTCCTTTGCGTATGGTGCATGTTCCTACTTGAGATTAGCTGATGACGCAGGTAACATTTCTTTATCTTTCATTGCTGGCAAGTCCAGATTAGCTTCCATTAAATCCGTGTTTATTCCTAGACTTGAATTAACAGCCGCTGTTCTTGCAATAAGACTGGATGAAATGATAAGAAAAGAGCTTGAATTGCCAATTACATCTTCATTTTTCTGGACCGATTCCTCGGCAGTGCTGTATAGCATTAAAAACACCACTAAGCGTTTTCCGGTATTTGTGGCCAACCGCTTAGCGAGTATTGAGCGTGGTAGTAACGTTAATCAATGGCGGCATGTGCCATCGAAGTTGAATCCTGCAGATTCTGCTTCTAGAGGTCTGGAAGCTTGTTCATTGGACACTGTGAAATGGCTAAAGGGACCGGAATTTCTTTTGAGGTCTGAATCCGAATGGCCCGAGCTGAACACTTCTTCTCCAGAGTTACCACCAGAATTTCTCGAAGATAAAGGACAAGTTAAAGTGTTTAATATTTGTAAGCCTAGTGTTTGTGTTTTTGAACATTTGATAAACCGTTGTTCTAATGTCTACAAACTGAAGCGCGTGATGGCATGGATTCTCAGATATGTATCTGTCACGCGATCCCGCTTAGAAGGTAAACCCTATGTGGTCGAAACTTCGCTCTCTGTGAATGAGTTACAAAGGGCCGAAACTGAGTTAATCAAATATGTGCAGCGCAACCATTTCCCTTATCTCCTTTCAATAATACTAAGCAAAAGTTGCCTCGCTTCATGCAAAAACTTGATCCAGTTTCTGTCGACGGCGTGATACGAGTGGGAGGTAGAATCGACAGAGCTTTAGCAGATGTTGATGTAAAACATCCCATAATCCTCCCTCAACACTCTCACTTTACAGAATTAATAATTCGACAGAAACACTCAGAAGTTGGCCATGCTGGTACCAGCCACACTTGGGCGTCCATAAGAAGACGCTTTTGGATCGTGAAAGGAGGAGCAGCTGTGCGCCATTCTATCCGACAATGCATACAATGCAAAAAGCGCAACGCAGTCGTAGGTAAACAACTCATGGCCGATATGCCATCTTGTAGATTACAATCAGATAAACCGCCATTTCATAATGTTGGCATAGATTACTTCGGACCATTTTTGGTCAAACAAGGACGTAGCATGGTAAAACGGTATGGCTGTTTATTCTCATGTCTAACTGTCAGAGCAGTGCACATTGAGGTTGCTCATTCACTAACCACAGACTCTTTTCTCAATGCCTTTAGGAGGTTCATTGCTAGAAGGGGTAAGCCCGGGCACGTGTTCAACGATAATGGTACTAATTTCGTCGGGGCAGCACGCATCTTAAAGGAACCTTTGCTGGAAATCGACCAGCAAAAAATCAACCATTATTGCACCCAACTCCAAATCCAGTGGTCATTCAACCCTCCCCAAGCAAGCCACATGGGAGGGTCTTGGGAGCGCATGATCCGCTCAGTCCGTAAAATCTTAAAAAATTTAGTGGACTCCCAAACTTTAAAAGACGAAGGGTTCCTTACACTAATGACCGAAGTGGAAGGAATTTTAAACTCCCGATCTTTGGTACCCGTTCTTTTTGACGATCACAGTACTGAACCGCTGACTCCCAACCACATTCTTTTGTTTCAAGGAAATCCCAATTTGCCCCCAGGTCTTTTTCAAAAGAGCGACAGCTATGCCCGCCGAAGATGGGCTCAGATCCAATATCTCAGCAATCAATCTTGGCGTCGCTGGGTCAGCGAATTTCTACCTAACCTGACACAAAGACAAAAGTGGTTTCAAGCCACTAAAAACTTTCAAGTGGATGACGTCGTTCTTCTTGTGGAAAACATGCAGCAACGGTCTCGGTGGGTCTTAGGAAGGGTGTTAAAAACGTTTCCCGGTAAGAGAGGGCTGGTACGGTCTGTTCTCGTAAAAACCCAGAATAACATTGTTAACAGGCCCATCTCTAAGCTTTGTCTCATTGTTGGCCAACACGACCCGAAATAAGTTGCCACGATGTTTGTTCGTAATCTGCTGAATCTTTATGTTACGTACCGTTTCAGAACTTGAGTCTTTAAATCTCTACGTTAAATAATGCAGTTGAGTTATTATATTGCCTTACGTTATGAATTGCACTCTCTTTATATATGTATACCTTGTTATTTATTTGCTACCCTTAAATAGTCAGGTTTCCTCCGCTCTTGATGCAGTTGAAATGCCTACCCATATCGGCATTTGGGGGGAATGTGTAGCGTCGTCACAAACGGTGGTCGACTACAGCCGATTTCGAACTCAGTTTCATGTTTTGCTACTCTAGATCACAGTGACCTTTGTTATTCTAGGTCGCAGTAACTGGCGTTTTGCAGCTTATATTTCCGGGAGTTGTCATTGCCGATCGCTTCTTGAAAAATGCACGATTAGCTCATTGATTAAATTTGTTTCTTTTTTGAGTGTTTTACAGTTTCGTTCACATGCAATACGAAGTTGATTTCCGTTAGCCGCAATTGTGATTGTACAACTCATCAGATGGAGTTTGACGTGCTGGTGATAGCAGCGTCTATTTAGTCGATTTGCAAGTTGCAGTGCAATTGATTCTATTTGAATAAGCTTTAGATGTTTTAAGAAATACGGAGCTGTTCCTCAATATCAATGTGTGTGTAGAGTTACTAAGTGGAGCCTTTATTGCTCGACAAAAACTTGACTTTGAGCTTTCATTGCTCGACATTATTTGTCATCCGTTGAATTTATATTTGCATTACCGTCTGCAAAAAATAGTTGGTGAGTACTATATTTGCATACCTTGTCTGACCGTCGGTCTCGAGTAAATTTAAACCAAATGTTAACGGCTGACTGTTGTGCAACTGCGATGCACTTTCTTCTGATTTAATTTAATTTCAGATATATTAAAGGCTTAGGTTTAATGTTGCGATTATTGTCATTACTTATTTGTGTTTACAACTTTAATAGAAACCGCTCAAACGAATAAAACGTTCAAATCGAGTGAGTTCTGTATCGACTCCGCGATAGCAGACGGCTTACTTCGGACCCGTTACAACAAAAACATTCAGCAACGGTTATATGTATAGAAGACTGTAAATTTGGTGTTCGAGTTCAGCTTTTCAAGTTCTGTTCCGCACACAAGGATAAAGGAAATCCACAAAATACTTTCTTCTTCCATCTACATTAGTCCAGGGAGACGGTATGTGTTCCTAGGACCCTTTGTGCCATTTCGATGGATATGCAAACTGGAAATAAGGATACCGGGATAGAATTCATATGCCCTGAAGACAACTGTTTATGACTAAAACTTATGACGTCATAATGAATTGTTTCATATCTGCTGCATTTTTTGTTCAGTTTCCATTATGTGGTTATTAGCCTAGTAGTATACTGCACTGACGAAACCATGAAGGCAGAAACGCGTAAACAGTTAACAAAAAGCTACTACGTTACTGTTGTGTTTTTAGCCCAGGAAATGCAATCAGATATCCGAAGACCAAGTGAAGAGTGATTCAACACCTGCAACCTTCGATTATTTGCTTCAACACAAAAACATTCAGCAACGGTTATATGCATAGAAGACTGTAAATTTGGTGTTCAAGTTCAGCTTTTAGAGTTCTGTTCTGCACACAAGGATAAAAGGAAATCCACAAATTACTTTTTTCTTCCATCTACTTTAGTCCAGGGAGACGGTATGTGTTCCTAGGACCCTTTGTGCCATTTCGATGGATATGCAGATTGGAAATAAAAAAACCGGAATAGAAATCATATGCCCTGAAGACAACTGTTTATGACTAAAATTTATGACGTCATAATGAATTGTTTCATATCTGCTGCATTTTTTGTTCAGTTTCCATTATGTGGTTATTAGCCTAGTAGTATACTGTACTGACGAAGCCATGAAGGCAGAAACGCGTATACAGTTAAGAAAAAGCTACTACGTTACTGTTGTGTTTTCAGCCCAGTAAAAGTAATAAAATATCCGAAAACCTAGTGAAGAGTGATTCAACACCTGCAATCTTCGATTACTTGCTTCAACACAAAAACATTCAGCAACGGTTATATGTATAGAAGACTGTAAACTTGGTGTTGGAGTTCAGCTTTTCAAGTTCTGTTCCGCACACAAGGATGAAGGAAATCCACAAATTACTTTCTTCTTCCATCTACATTAGTCCAGGGAGACGGTATGTGTTCCTAGGACCCTTTGTGCCATTTCGATGGATATGCAGATTGGAAATAAGGATACCGGGATAGAATTCATATGCTCTGAAGACAACTGTTTATGACTAAAAATCATGACGTCATAATGATTTGTTTCATATCTGCTGCATTTTTTGTTTAGTTTCCATTATGTGGTTATTAGCCTGGTAGTATACTGTACTGACGAAGCTATGAAGCCAGAAACGCGCATACAGTTAATAAAAAGCTACTACGTTACTGTTGTGTTTTTAGCCCAGTAAAAGTAATACGATATCCGACGACCAAGTGAAGAGTGATTCAACACCTGCAATCTTCGATTACTTGCTTCAACACAAAAACATTCAGCAACGGTTATATGTATAGAAGACTGTAAATTTGGTGTTCGAGTTCAGCTTTTAAAGTTCTGTTCCGCACACAAGGATGAAGGAAATCCACAAATTACTTTCTTCTTCCATCTACATTAGTCCAGGGAGACGGTATGTGTTCCTAGGACCCTTTGTGCCATTTCGATGGATATGCCGATTGGAAAGAAAGATACCGGGACAGAACTCATATGCCCTGCCGACAACTGTTTATGACTAAAATTTATGACGTCATAATGAAATGTTTTATATTTGCTGCATTTTTTGTTCAATTTCATTATGTGGTTATTAGCCTAGTAGTATACTGTACTGACGAAGCCATGAAGGCAGAAACGCGTATACAGTTACTTAAAAGCTACTCCGTTACTGTTGTGTTTTTAGCCCAGTAAAAGTAATAAGATATCCGAAGACCAAGTGAAGAGTGATTCAACACCTGCAATCTTCGATTACTTGCTTCAACACAAAAACATTCAGCAACGGTTATATGTATAGAAGACTGTAAACTTGGTGTTCAAGTTCAGCTTTTAAAGTTCTGTTCCGCACACAAGGATGAAGGAAATCCACAAATTACTTTCTTCTTCCATCTGTATTAGTGCAGGAATACGGTATGTGTTCCTAGGACCCTTTGTGCCATTTCGATGGATATGCAGATTGGAAATAAGGATACCCGGATAAAATTCATATGCCCCGAAGACAACTGTTTATGACTAAAATTTATGACGTCATGATGAATTGTTTCATATCTGCTGCATTTTTTGTTCAATTTCCATTATGTGGTTATTAGCCTAGTAGTATACTGTACTGACGAAGCCATGAAGGCAGAAACGCGTATACAGTTAATAAAAAGCTACTACGTTACTGTTGTGTTTTTAGCCCAGTAAAAGCAATAAGATATCCGAAGACCAAGTGAAAAGTGATTCAACACCTGCAACCTTCGATTACTTGCTTCAACACAAAAACATTCAGCAACGGTTATATGTAGACTGTAAAGTTGGTGTTCGAGTTCAGCTTTTCAAATTCTGTTCCGCACACAAGGATGAAGGAAATCCACAAATTACTTTTTTCTTCCATATACTTTAGTCCAGGGAGACGGTATGTGTTCCTAGGACCCTTTGTGCCATTTCGATGGATATGCAGATTGGAAATAAGGATACCGGGATAGATTTCCTATGTCCTGAAGACAACTGTTTATGATTAAACTTTTCGACGTCATAATGAATTGTTTCATATCTGCTGCATTTGTTGTTCAGTTTCCATTATGTGGTTATTAACCTAGTAGTATACGGTACTGACGAAGCCATGAAGGCAGAAGTGCGTATACAAATAATAAAAAGCTACTACGTTACTGTTGTGTTTTTAGCCCAGTAAAAGTAATAAGATATCCGAAGACCAAGTAAAGAGTGATTCAACACCTGCAATCTTCGATTACTTGCTTCAACACAAAAACATTCAGCAACGGTTATATGTATAGAAGACTGTAAATTTGGTGTTCGAGTTCAGCTTTTCAAGTTCTGTTCCGCACACAAGGATAAAGGAAATCCACAAATTACTTTTTTCTTCCATCTACTTTAGTCCAGGGAGACGGTATGTGTTCCTAGGACCCTTTATGCCATTTCGATGGATATGCAGATTGGAAATAAGGATACCGGGTTAAAATTCATATGCCCTGAAGACAACTGTTTATGACTAAACTTTATGACGTCATAATGAATTGTTTCATATCTGCTGCATTTTTTGTTCAGTTTCCATTATGTGGTTATTAGCCTAGTAGTATACTGTACTGACGAAGCCATGAAGGCAGAAACGCGTATACAGTTAATAAAAAAGTACTACGTTACTGTTGTGTTTTCAGCCCAGTAAAAGTAATAAGATATCCGAAGACCAAGTGAAGAGTGATTCAACACCTGCAGTTTTCGATTACTTGTTTCAACACAAAAACATTCAGCAACGGTTATATGTAGACTGTAAACTTGGTGTTCGAGTTCAGCTTTTAAAGTTCTGTTCCGCACACAAGCATGAAGGAAATCCACAAACTCCTTTCTTTTTTCATCTACTTTAGTCCAGGGAGACGGTATGTGTTCCTAGGACCCTTTGTGCCATTTCGATGGATATGCAGATTGGAAATAAGGATACCGGGATAGAAATCATATGCCCTGAAGACAACTGTTTATGACTAAAATTTATGACGTCATGATAAATTGCTTCATATCTGCTGCATTTTTTGTTCAGTTTCCATTATGTGGTTATTAGCCTGGTAGTATACTGTACTGACGAAGCCATGAAGGCAGAAACGCGTCTACAGTTAATAAAAAGCTACTACGTTACTGTTGTGTTTTTAGCCCAGTAAAAGTAATAAGATATCCGAAGACCAAGTGAAGAGTGATTCAACACCTGCAATCTTCGATTACTTGCTTCAACACAAAAACATTCAGCAACGGTTATATGTATAGAAGACTGTCAATTTGGTGTTCGAGTTCAGCTTTTAAAGTTCTGTTCCGCACACAAGGATGAAGGAAATCCACAAATTACTTTCTTCTTCCATCTACATTAGTCCAGGGAGACGGTATGTGTTCCTAGGACCCTTTGTGCCATTTCGATGGATATGCAGATTGGAAAGAAAGATACCGGGACAGAACTCATATGCCCTGCCGACAACTGTTTATGACTAAAACTTATGACGTCATAATGAAATGTTTTATATTTGCTGCATTTTTTGTTCAATTTCATTATGTGGTTATTAGCCTAGTAGTATACTGTACTGACGAAGCCATGAAGGCAGAAACGCGTATACAGTTAATTAAAAGCTACTCCGTTACTGTTGTGTTTTTAGCCCAGTAAAAGTAATAAGATATCCGAAGACCAAGTGAAGAGTGATTCAACACCTGCAATCTTCGATTACTTGCTTCAACACAAAAACATTCAGCAACGGTTATATGTATAGAAGACTGCAAACTTGGTGTTCAAGTTCAGCTTTTAAAGTTCTGTTCCGCACACAAGGATGAAGGAAATCCACAAATTACTTTCTTCTTCCATCTGTATTAGTGCAGGAATACGGTATGTGTTCCTAGGACCCTTTGTGCCATTTCGATGGATATGCAGATTGGAAATAAGGATACCCGGATAAAATTCATATGCCCCGAAGACAACTGTTTATGACTAAAATTTATGACGTCATGATGAATTGTTTCATATCTGCTGCAATTTTTGTTCAATTTCCATTATGTGGTTATTAGCCTAGTAGTATACTGTACTGACGAAGCCATGAAGGCAGAAACGCGTATACAGTTAATAAAAAGCTACTACGTTACTGTTGTGTTTTTAGCCCAGTAAAAGTAATAAGATATCCGAAGACCAAGTGAAGAGTGATTCAACACCTGCAACCTTCGATTACTTGCTTCAACACAAAAACATTCAGCAACGGTTATATGTAGACTGTAAAGTTGGTGTTCGAGTTCAGCTTTTAAAGTTCTGTTCCGCACACAAGGATGAAGGAAATCCACAAATTACTTTTTTCTTCCATATACTTTAGTCCAGGGAGACGGTATGTGTTCCTAGGACCCTTTGTGCCATTTCGATGGATATGCAGATTGGAAATAAGGATACCGGGATAGATTTCCTATGTCCTGAAGACAACTGTTTATGATTAAACTTTTCGACGTCATAATGGATTGTTTCATATCTGCTGCATTTTTTGTTCAGTTTCCATTATGTGGTTATTAGCCTAGTAGTATACGGTACTGACGAAGCCATGAAGGCAGAAGTGCGTATACAAATAATAAAAAGCTACTACGTTACTGTTGTGTTTTTAGCCCAGTAAAAGTAATAAGATATCCGAAGACCAAGTGAAGAGTGATTCAACACCTGCAATCTTCGATTACTTGCTTCAACACAAAAACATTCAGCAACGGTTATATGTATAGAAGACTGTAAAGTTGGTGTTCGAGTTCAGCTTTTCAAGTTCTGTTCCGCACACAAGGATAAAGGAAATCCACAAATTACTTTTTTCTTCCATCTACTTTAGTCCAGGGAGACGGTATGTGTTCCTAGGACCTTTTATGCCATTTCGATGGATATGCAGATTGGAAATAAGGATACCGGGATAAAATTCATATGCTTTGAAAACAACTGTTTATGATTAAACTTTATGACGTCATAATGAATTGTTTCATATCTGCTGCATTTTTTGTTCAGTTTCCATTATGTGGTTATTAGCCTAGTAGTATACTGTACTGACGAAGCCATGAAAGCAGAAACGCGTATACAGTTAATAAAAAAGTACTACGTTACTGTTGTGTTTTTAGCCCAGTAAAAGTAATAAGATATCCGAAGACCAAGTGAAGAGTGATTCAACACCTGCAGTTTTCGATTACTTGCTTCAACACAAAAACATTCAGCAACGGTTATATGTAGACTGTAAACTTGGTGTTCGAGTTCAGCTTTTAAAGTTCTGTTCCGCACACAAGCATGAAGGAAATCCACAAACTCCTTTTTTTTTTCATCTACTTTAGTCCAGGGAGACGGTATGTGTTCCTAGGACCCTTTGTGCCATTTCGATGGATATGCAGATTGGAAATGAGGATACCGGGATAGAAATCATATGCCCTGAAAACAACTGTTTATGACTAAAATTTATGACGTCATAATGATATGTTTCATATCTGCTGCATTTTTTGTTCAATTTCATTATGTGGTTATTAGCCTAGTAGTATACTGTACTGACGAAGCCATGAAGGCAGAAACGCGTATACAGGTAATTAAAACCTACTCCGTTACTGTTGTGTTTTTAGCCCAGTAAAAGTAATAAGATATCCGAAGACCAAGTGAAAAGTGATTCAACACCTGCAAGCTTCGATTACTTGCTTCAACACAAAAACATTCAGCAACGGTTATATGTATAGAAAACTGTAAACTTGGTGTTCGAGTTCAGCTTTTAAAGTTCTGTTTCGCACACAAGGATGAAGGAAATCCACAAATTACTTTCTTCTTCCATCTACTTTAGTCCAGGAAGACGTTATGTGTTCCTAGGACCCTTTGTGCCATTTCGATGGTAATGCAGTATGGAAATAAGGATACCGGGATAGAATTCATATGCCCTGAAAACAACTGTTTATGACTAAAACTTATGACGTCATAATGAATTGTTTCATATCTGCTGCATTTTTTGTTCAGTTTCCATTATGTGGTTATTAGCCTAGTAGTATACTGTACTGACGAAGCCATGAAGGCAGAAACGCGTAAACAATTAACAAAAAGCTACTACGTTACTGTTGTGTTTTTAGCCCAGTAAAAGCAATAAGATATCCGAAGACCAAGTGAAGAGTGATTCAACACCTGCAATCTTCGATTACTTGCTTCAACACAAAAACATTCAGCAACGATTATATGCATAGAAAATTGTAAATTTGGTGATCGATTTCAGTTTCTCAAGTTCTGTTCCGCACACAAGGATGAAGGAAATCCACAAATTACTTTCTTCTTCCATCTACTATAGTCCAGGGAGACGGTTTGTGTTCCTAGGACCCTTTGTGCCATTTCGATGGATATGCAGATTGGAAATAAGGATACCAGGATAGAGTTCATATGCTTTGAAGACAACTGTTTATGACTAAACTTTATGACGTCATGATGAATTGTTTCATATCTGCTGCATTTTTTGTTCAGTTTCCATTATGTGGTTATTAGCCTGGTAGTATACTGTACTGACGAAGCCATGAAGGCAGAAACGCGTATACAGTTAATAAAAAGCTACTACGTTACTGTTGTGTTTTTAGCCCAGTAAAAGTAATAAGATATCCGAAGACCAAGTGAAGAGTGATTCAACACCTGCAATCTTCGATTACTTGCTTCAACACAAAAACATTCAGCAACGGTTATATGTATAGAAGACTGTAAATTTGGTGTTCGAGTTCAGCTTTTCAAGTTCTGTTCCGCACACAAGGATAAAGGAAATCCACAAAATACTTTCTTCTTCCATCTACATTAGTCCAGGGAAACGGTATGTGTTCCTAGGACCCTTTGTGCCATTTCGATGGATATGCAAACTGGAAATAAGGATACCGGGATAAAATTGCTATGCCCTGAAGACAACTGTTTATGACTAAAACTTATGACGTCACAATGAATTGTTTCATATCTGCTGCATTTTTTGTTCAGTTTCCATTATGTGGTTATTAGCCTAGTAGTATACTGTACTGACGAAGCCATGAAGGCAGAAACGCGTATACAGTTAATAAAAACCTACTACGTTACTGTTGTGTTTTTAGCCCAGGAAATGCAATAAGATATCCGAAGACCAAGTGAAGAGTGATTCAACACCTGCAAGCTTCGATTATTTGCTTCAACACAAAAACATTCAGCAACGGTTATATGTACAGAAGACTGTAAATTTGGTGTTCGAGTTCAGCTTTTAGAGTTCTGTTCCGCACACACGGATGAAAGGAAATCCACAAATTACTTTCTTCTTCCATCTACTTTAGTACAGGAAGACGGTATGTGTTCCTAGGACTTTTTGTGCCATTTCGATGGATATGCAGATTGGAAATAAAAAAACCGGAATAGAAGTCATATGCCTTGAAGACAACTGTTTATGACTAAAATTTTTGACGTCATAATGAATTGTTTCATATCTGCTGCATTTTTTGTTCAGTTTCCATTATGTGGTTATTAGCCTAGTAGTATATTGTACTGACGAAGCCATGAGGGCAGAAACGCGTATACAGTTAAGAAAAAGCTACTACGTTACTGTTGTGTTTTCAGCCCAGTAAAAGTAATAAGATATCCGAAGACCAAGTGAAGAGTGATTCAACACCTGCAATCTTCGATTACTTGCTTCAACACAAAAAACATTCAGCAACGGTTATATGTATAGAAGACTGTAAACTTGGTGTTCGAGTTCAGCTTTTAAAGTTCTGTTCCGCACACAAGGATGAAGGAAATCCACAAATTACTTTCTTCTTTCATCTACATTAGTCCAGGGAGACGGTATGTGTTCCTAGGACCCTTTGTGCCATTTCGATGGATATGCAGATTGGAAATAAGGATACCGGGATAGAATTCATATGCTCTGAAGACAACTGTTTATGACTAAAAATCATGACGTCATAATGAATTGTTTCATATCTGCTGCATTTTTTGTTCAGTTTCCATTATGTGGTTATTAGCCTAGTAATATACTGTACTGACGAAGCTATGAAGGCAGAAACGCGCATACAGTTAATAAAAAGCTACTACGTTACTGTTGTGTGTTTAGCCCAGTAAAAGTAATAAGATATCCGACGACCAAGTGAAGAGTGATTCAACACCTGCAATCTTCGATTACTTGCTTCAACACAAAAACATTCAGCAACGGTTATATGTATAGAAGACTGTCAATTTGGTGTTCGAGTTCAGCTTTTAAAGTTCTGTTCCGCACACAAGGATGAAGGAAATCCACAAATTGCTTTCTTCTTCCATCTACATTAGTCCAGGGAGACGGTATGTGTTCCTAGGACCCTTTGTGCCATTTCGATGGATATGCAGATTGGAAATAAGGATACCGGGACAGAACTCATATGCCCTGCCGACAACTGTTTATGACTAAATTTTATGACGTCATAATGAAATGTTTTATATCTGCTGCTTTTTTTGTTCAGTTTCCATTATGTGGTTATTAGCTTAGTAGTATACTGTACTGACGAAGCCATGAAGGCAGAAACGCGTATACAGTTAATTAAAAGCTACTCCGTTACTGTTGTGTTTTTAGCCCAGTAAAAGTAATAAGATATCCGAAGACCAAGTGAAGAGTGATTCAACACCTGCAATCTTCGATTACTTGCTTCAACACAAAAACATTCAGCAACGGTTATATGTATAGAAGACTGTAAACTTGGTGTTCGAGTTCAGCTTTTAAAGTTCTGTTTCGCACACAAGGATGAAGGAAATCCACAAAGTACTTTCTTCTTCCATCTACTTTAGTCCAGGAAGACGTTATGTGTTCCTAGGACCCTTTGTGCCATTTCGATGGTAGTGCAGTATGGAAATAAGGATACCGGGATAGAATTCATATGCTTTGAAAACAACTGTTTATGACTAAAGATTATGACGTCATAATGAATTGTTTCATATCTGCTGCATTTTTTGTTCAGTTTCCATTATGTGGTTATTAGCTTAGTAGTATACTGTACTGACGAAGCCATGAAAGCAGAAACGCGTATACAATTAACAAAAAGCTACTACGTTACTGTTGTGTTTTTAGCCCAGTAAAAGGAATAAGATATCCGAAGACCGAGTGAAGAGTGATTCAACACCTGCAAACTTCGATTACTTGCTTCAACACAAAAACATTCAGCAACGGTTATATGTATAGAAGACTGTCAATTTGGTGTTCGAGTTCAGCTTTTAAAGTTCTGTTCCGCACACAAGGATGAAGGAAATCCACAAAATGCTTTCTTCTTCCATCTACATTAGTCCAGGGAGACGGTATGTGTTCCTAGGACCCTTTGTGCCATTTCGATGGATATGCAGATTGGAAAGAAGGATACCGGGACAGAACTCATATGCCCTGCCGACAACTGTTTATGACTAAAGATTATGACGTCATAATGATATGTTTCATATCTGCTGCATTTTTTGTTCAATTTCCTTATGTGGTTATTAGCCTAGTAGTATACTGTACTGACGAAGCTATGAAGGCAGAAACGCGTATACAGTTAATTAAAACCTACTCCGTTACTGTTGTGTTTTTAGCCCAGTAAAAGTAATAAAATATCCGAAGACCAAGTGAAGAGTGATTCAACACCTGCAAGCTTCGATTACTTGCTTCAACACAAAAACATTCAACAACGGTTATATGTATAGAAAACTGTAAACTTGGTGTTCGAGTTCAGCTTTTAAAGTTCTGTTTCGCACACAAGGATGAAGGAAATCCACAAAGTACTTTCTTCTTCCATCTACTTTAGTCCAGGAAGACGTTATGTGTTCCTAGGACCCTTTGTGCCATTTCGATGGTAATGCAGTATGGAAATAAGGATACCGGGATAGAATTCATATGCCCTGAAAACAACTGTTTATGACTAAAACTTATGACGTCATAATGAATTGTTTCATATCTGCTGCATTTTTTGTTCAGTTTCCATTATGTGGTTATTAGCCTAGTAGTATACTGTACTGACGAAGCCATGAAGGCAGAAACGCGTAAACAATTAACAAAAAGCTACTACGTTACTGTTGTGTTTTTAGCCCAGTAAAAGCAATAAGATATCCGAAGACCAAGTGAAGAGTGATTCAACACCTGCAATCTTCGATTACTTGCTTCAACACAAAAACATTCAGCAACGATTATATGCATAGAAAATTGTAAATTTGGTGATCGATTTCAGTTTCTCAAGTTCTGTTCCGCACACAAGGATGAAGGAAATCCACAAATTACTTTTTTCTTCCATCTACTATAGTCCAGGGAGACGGTTTGTGTTCCTAGGACCCTTTGTGCCATTTCGATGGATATGCAGATTGGAAATAAGGATACCAGGATAGAGTTCATATGCTTTGAAGACAACTGTTTATGACTAAACTTTATGACGTCATGATGAATTGTTTCATATCTGCTGCATTTTTTGTTCAGTTTCCATTATGTGGTTATTAGCCTGGTAGTATACTGTACTGACGAAGCCATGAAGGCAGAAACGCGTATACAGTTAATAAAAAGCTACTACGTTACTGTTGTGTTTTTAGCCCAGTAAAAGTAATAAGATATCCGAAGACCAAGTGAAGAGTGATTCAACACCTGCAATCTTCGATTACTTGCTTCAACACAAAAACATTCAGCAACGGTTATATGTATAGAAGACTGTAAATTTGGTGTTCGAGTTCAGCTTTTCAAGTTCTGTTCCGCACACAAGGATAAAGGAAATCCACAAAATACTTTCTTCTTCCATCTACATTAGTCCAGGGAGACGGTATGTGTTCCTAGGACCCTTTGTGCCATTTCGATGGATATGCAAACTGGAAATAAGGATACCGGGATAAAATTGCTATGCCCTGAAGACAACTGTTTATGACTAAAGATTATGACGTCATAATGAATTGTTTCATATCTGCTGCATTTTTTGTTCAGTTTCCATTATGTGGTTATTAGCCTAGTAGTATACTGTACTGACGAAGCCATGAAGGCAGAAACGCGTATATAGTTAATAAAAAGCTACTACGTTACTGTTGTGTTTTTAGCCCAGGAAATGCAATAAGATATCCGAAGACCAAGTGAAGAGTGATTCAACACCTGCAAGCTTCGATTATTTGCTTCAACACAAAAACATTCAGCAACGGTTATATGTACAGAAGACTGTAAATTTGGTGTTCGAGTTCAGCTTTTAGAGTTCTGTTCCGCACACACGGATGAAAGGAAATCCACAAATTACTTTCTTCTTCCATCTACTTTAGTACAGGAAGACGGTATGTGTTCCTAGGACTTTTTGTGCCATTTCGATGGATATGCAGATTGGAAATAAAAAAACCGGAATAGAAGTCATATGCCCTGAAGACAACTGTTTATGACTAAAATTTTTGACGTCATAATGAATTGTTTCATATCTGCTGCATTTTTTGTTCAGTTTCCATTATGTGGTTATTAGCCTAGTAGTATATTGTACTGACGAAGCCATGAGGGCAGAAACGCGTATACAGTTAAGAAAAAGCTACTACGTTACTGTTGTGTTTTCAGCCCAGTAAAAGTAATAAGATATCCGAAGACCAAGTGAAGAGTGATTCAACACCTGCAATCTTCGATTACTTGCTTCAACACAAAAAACATTCAGCAACGGTTATATGTATAGAAGACTGTAAACTTGGTGTTCGAGTTCAGCTTTTCAAGTTCTGTTCCGCACACAAGGATGAAGGAAATCCACAAATTACTTTCTTCTTTCATCTACATTAGTCCAGGGAGACGGTATGTGTTCCTAGGACCCTTTGTGCCATTTCGATGGATATGCAGATTGGAAATAAGGATACCGGGATAGAATTCATATGCTCTGAAGACAACTGTTTATGACTAAAAATCATGACGTCATAATGAATTGTTTCATATCTGCTGCATTTTTTGTTCAGTTTCCATTATGTGGTTATTAGCCTAGTAATATACTGTACTGACGAAGCTATGAAGGCAGAAACGCGCATACAGTTAATAAAAAGCTACTACGTTACTGTTGTGTGTTTAGCCCAGTAAAAGTAATAAGATATCCGACGACCAAGTGAAGAGTGATTCAACACCTGCAATCTTCGATTACTTGCTTCAACACAAAAACATTCAGCAACGGTTATATGTATAGAAGACTGTCAATTTGGTGTTCGAGTTCAGCTTTTAAAGTTCTGTTCCGCACACAAGGATGAAGGAAATCCACAAATTGCTTTCTTCTTCCATCTACATTAGTCCAGGGAGACGGTATGTGTTCCTAGGACCCTTTGTGCCATTTCGATGGATATGCAGATTGGAAATAAGGATACCGGGACAGAACTCATATGCCCTGCCGACGACTGTTTATGACTAAATTTTATGACGTCATAATGAAATGTTTTATATCTGCTGCTTTTTTTGTTCAATTTCATTATGTGGTTATTAGCTTAGTAGTATACTGTACTGACGAAGCCATGAAGGCAGAAACGCGTATACAGTTAATTAAAAGCTACTCCGTTACTGTTGTGTTTTTAGCCCAGTAAAAGTAATAAGATATCCGAAGACCAAGTGAAGAGTGATTCAACACCTGCAATCTTCGATTACTTGCTTCAACACAAAAACATTCAGCAACGGTTATATGTATAGAAGACTGTAAACTTGGTGTTCGAGTTCAGCTTTTAAAGTTCTGTTTCGCACACAAGGATGAAGAAAATCCACAAAGTACTTTCTTCTTCCATCTACTTTAGTCCAGGAAGACGTTATGTGTTCCTAGGACCCTTTGTGCCATTTCGATGGTAGTGCAGTATGGAAATAAGGATACCGGGATAGAATTCATATGCTTTGAAAACAACTGTTTATGACTAAAGATTATGACGTCATAATGAATTGTTTCATATCTGCTGCATTTTTTGTTCAGTTTCCATTATGTGGTTATTAGCTTAGTAGTATACTGTACTGACGAAGCCATGAAAGCAGAAACGCGTATACAATTAACAAAAAGCTACTACGTTACTGTTGTGTTTTTAGCCCAGTAAAAGGAATAAGATATCCGAAGACCAAGTGAAGAGTGATTCAACACCTGCAAACTTCGATTACTTGCTTCAACACAAAAACATTCAGCAACGGTTATATGTATAGAAGACTGTCAATTTGGTGTTCGAGTTCAGCTTTTAAAGTTCTGTTCCGCACACAAGGATGAAGGAAATCCACAAATTGCTTTCTTCTTCCATCTACATTAGTCCAGGGAGACGGTATGTGTTCCTAGGACCCTTTGTGCCATTTCGATGGATATGCAGATTGGAAAGAAGGATACCGGGACAGAACTCATATGCCCTGCCGACAACTGTTTATGACTAAAGATTATGACGTCATAATGATATGTTTCATATCTGCTGCATTTTTTGTTCAATTTCATTATGTGGTTATTAGCCTAGTAGTATACTGTACTGACGAAGCTATGAAGGCAGAAACGCGTATACAGTTAATTAAAACCTACTCCGTTACTGTTGTGTTTTTAGCCCAGTAAAAGTAATAAAATATCCGAAGACCAAGTGAAGAGTGATTCAACACCTGCAAGCTTCGATTACTTGCTTCAACACAAAAACATTCAACAACGGTTATATGTATAGAAAACTGTAAACTTGGTGTTCGAGTTCAGCTTTTAAAGTTCTGTTTCGCACACAAGGATGAAGGAAATCCACAAAGTACTTTCTTCTTCCATCTACTTTAGTCCAGGAAGACGTTATGTGTTCCTAGGACCCTTTGTGCCATTTCGATGGTAATGCAGTATGGAAATAAGGATACCGGGATAGAATTCATATGCCCTGAAAACAACTGTTTATGACTAAAACCTATGACGTCATAATGAATTGTTTCATATCTGCTGCATTTTTTGTTCAGTTTCCATTATGTGGTTATTAGCCTAGTAGTATACTGTACTGACGAAGCCATGAAGGCAGAAACGCGTAAACAATTAACAAAAAGCTACTACGTTACTGTTGTGTTTTTAGCCCAGTAAAAGCAATAAGATATCCGAAGACCAAGTGAAGAGTGATTCAACACCTGCAATCTTCGATTACTTGCTTCAACACAAAAACATTCAGCAACGATTATATGCATAAAAATATGTAAATTTGGTGATCGATTTCAGTTTCTCAAGTTCTGTTCCGCACACAAGGATGAAGGAAATCCACAAATTACTTTTTTCTTCCATCTACTATAGTCCAGGGAGACGGTTTGTGTTCCTAGGACCCTTTGTGCCATTTCGATGGATATGCAGATTGGAAATAAGGATACCGGGATAGAGTTCATATGCTTTGAAGACAACTGTTTATGACTAAACTTTATGACGTCATGATGAATTGTTTCATATCTGCTGCATTTTTTGTTCAGTTTCCATTATGTGGTTATTAGCCTAGTAGTATACTGTACTGACGAACCCATGAAAGCAGAAACGCGTATGCAGTTACTAAAAAACTACTAGGTTACTGTTGTGTTTTTAGCCCAGTAAAAGTAAGAAGATATCCGAAGACCAAGTGAAGAGTGATTCAACACCTGCAATCTTCGATTACTTGCTTCAACACAAAAACATTCAGCAACGGTTATATGTATAGAAGACTGTAAATTTGGTGTTCGAGTTCAGCTTTTAAAGTTCTGTTCCGCACACAAGGATAAAGGAAATCCACAAATTACTTTCTTCTTCCATCTACATTAGTCCAGGGAGACGGTATGTGTTCCTAGGACCCTTTGTGCCATTTCGATGGATATGCAAACTGGAAATAAGGATACCGGGATAAAATTGCTATGCCCTGAAGACAACTGTTTATGACTAAAACTTATGACGTCATAATGAATTGTTACATATCTGCTGCAATTTTTGTTCAGTTTCCTTTATGTGGTTATTAGCTTAGTAGTATACTGTACTGACGAAGCCATGAAGGCAGAAACGCGTATACAGTTAATAAAAAGCTACTACGTTACTGTTGTGTTTTTAACCGAGGAAATGCAATAAGATATCCGAAGACCAAGTGAAAAGTGATTCAACACCTGCAAGCTTCGATTATTTGCTTCAACAAAAAATCATTCAGCAACGGTTATATGCATAGAAAACTGTAAATTTGGTGTTCAAGTTCAGCTTTTAGAGTTCTGTTCCGCACACAAGAATAAAAGGAAATCCACAAATTACTTTCTTCTTCCATCTACTTTAGTCCAGGGAGACGGTATGTGTTCCTAGGACCCTTTGTGCCATTTCGATGGATATGCAGATTGGAAATAAAAAAACCGGAATAGAAGTCATATGCCCTGAAGACAATTGTTTATGACAAAAGTTTATGACGTCATAATGAATTGTTTCATATCTGCTGCATTTTTTGTTCAGCTTCCATTATGTGGTTATTAGCCTAGTAGTATACTGTACTGACGAAGCCATGAGGGCAGAAACGCGTATACATTTAAGAAAAAGCTACTACGTTACTGTTGTGTTTTCAGCCCAGTAAAAGTAATAAGATATCCGAAGACCAAGTGAAGAGTGATTCAACACCTGCAATCTTCGATTACTTGCTTCAACACAAAAACATTCAGCAACGGTTATATGTATAGAAAACTGTAAACTTGGTGTTCGAGTTCAGCTTTTCAAGTTCTGTTCCGCACACAAGGATGAAGGAAATCCACAAATTACTTTCTTCTTCCATCTACATTAGTCCAGGGAGACGGTATGTGTTCCTAGGACCCTTTATGCCATTTCGATGGAGATGCAGATTGGAAATAAGCATACCGGGATAGAATTCATGTGCCCTGAAGACAACTGTTTATGACTAAAATTTATGACGTCATAATGAATTGTTTCATATCTGCTGCATTTTTTGTTCAGTTTCCATTATGTGGTTATTAGCCTAGTAGTATACTGTACTGACGAAGCCATGAAAGCAGAAACGCGTATACAATTAATAAAAAACTACTACGTTACTGTTGTGTTTTTAGCCCAGTAAAAGTAATAAGATATCCGAAGACCAAGTGAAGAGTGATTCAACACCTGCAGTTTTCGATTACTTGTTTCAACACAAAAACATTCAGCAACGGTTATATGTAGACTGTAAACTTGGTGTTCGAGTTCAGCTTTTAAAGTTCTGTTCCGCACACAAGGATGAAGGAAATCCACAAACTCTTTTTTTTTTCCATCTACTTTAGTCCAGGGAGACGGTATGTGTTCCTAGGACCCTGTGTGCCATTTCGATGGATATGCAGTTTAAAAATAAAGGTACCGGGATAAAGTTCATATGCCCTGAAAACAACTGTTTATGACTAAAACTTATGACATCAAAATGATATGTTTCATATCTGCTGCCTTTTTTGTTCAGTTTCCATTATGTGGTTATTAGCCTAGTAATATACTGTACTGACGAAGCCATGAGGGCAGAAACGCGTACACAGATAATAACAAGCTACTACGTTACTGTTGTGTTTTTAGCCCAGTAAAAGTAACAAGATATCCGAAGACCAAGTGAAGAGTGATTCAACACCTGCAATCTTCGATTACTTGCTTCAACACAAAAACATTCAGCAACGGTTATATGTATAGAAGACTGTAAACTTGGTGTTCGAGTTCAGCTTTTCAAGTTCTGTTCCGCACACAAGGATGAAGGAAATCCACAAACTGCTTTCTTCTTTCATCTACTTTAGTCCAGGGAAACAATATGTGTTCCTAGGACCCTTTGTGCCATTTCGATGGTTATGCAGATTGGAAATAAGGATACCGGGATAAAATTCATATGCCTTGAAGACAACTGTTTATGACTAAAACTTATGACGTCATAATGCATTGTTTCATTACTGCTGCATTTTTTGTTCAGTTTCCATTATGTGGTTATTAGCCTAGTAGTATACTGTACTGACGAAGCCATGAAAGCAGAAACGCGTATACAGTGAACAAAAAGCTGCTACGTTCCTGTTGTGTTTTTAGCTCAGTAAAGGCATCAAGATATCCGAAGACCAAGTGAAGAGTGATTCAACGCCTGCAATCTTCGATTACTTGCTTCAACACAAAAACATTCAGAAACGGTTATATGCATAGAAGATTGCAAATTTGGTGTTCGAGTTCAGCTTTTAAAGTTCTGTTCCGCACACAAGGATGAAGGAAATCCACAAATTACTTTCTTCTTCCATCTATTATAGTCCAGGGAGACGGTATATGTTTCTAGGACCCTTTGTGCCATTTCGATGGATATGCAGATTGGAAATAAAGATACCGGGATAAAGTTCTTATGCCCTGAAGACAACTGAATAGGACTAAAATTAATGACGTCATGATGAATTGTTTCATATCTGCTGCAATTTTTGTTCAGTTTCCATTATGTGGTTATTAGCTTGGTAGTATACTGTACTGACGAAGCCATGAAGGCAGAAACGCGTATGCAGTTACTAAAAAACTACTGCGTTACTGTTGTGTTTTTAGCCCAGTAAAAGCAATAAGATATCCGAAGACCAAGTGAAGAGTGATTCAACACCTGCAATCTTCGATTACTTGCTTCAACACAAAAACATTCAGCAACGGTTATATGTATAGAAAACTGTAAACTTGGTGTTCAAGTTCAGCTTTTCAAGTTCTGTTCCGCACACAAGGATGAAGGAAATCCACAAATTACTTTCTTCTTCCATCTACTTTAGTCCAGGGAGGCGGTATGTGTTCCTAGGACCCTTTGTGCCATTTCGATGGATATGCAGAATGGAAATAAGCATACCGGGATAGAACTTATATGCCCTGAAGACAACTGTTTATGACTGAAATTTATGACGTCATGATGAATTGTTTCATATCTGCTGCATTTTTTGTTCAGTTTCCATTATGTGGTTATTAGCCTAGTAGTATACTGTACTGACGAAGCCATGAAGGCAGAAACGCGTATACAGTTAACAAAAAGCTACTACGTTACTGTTGTGTTTTTAGCCCAGTAAAAGTAATAAGATATCCGAAGACCAAGTGAAGAGTGATTCAACACCTGCAATCTTCGATTACTTGCTTCAACACAAAAACATTCAGCAACGGTTATATGTATAAAAGACTGTAAACTTGGTGTTCGAGTTCAGCTTTTAAAGTTCTGTTCCGCACACAAGAATGAAGGAAATCCACAAATTACTTTCTTCTTCTATCTACTTTAGTCCAGGGAGACGGTATGTGTTCCTAGGACCCTTTGTGCCATTTCGATGGATATGCAGATTGGAAATAAGGATACCGGGATAGAAGTCATATGCCCTGAAAACAACTGGTTATGACTAAAGATTATGACGTCATAATGAATTGTTTCATATCTGCTGCATTCGCTGTTCAGTTTCCATTATGTGGTTATTAGCTTAGTAGTATACTGTACTGACGAAGCCATGAAGGCAGAAGTGCGTATACAGTTAATGAAAAGCTACTGCGTTACTGTTGTGTTTTTAGCCCAGTAAAAGTAAGAAGATATCCGAAGACCAAGTGAAGAGTGATTCAACACCTGCAATCTTCGATTACTTGCTTCAACACAAAAACATTGAGCAACGGTTATTTGTAAACTGCAAACTTGGTGTTCGAGTTCAGCTTTTAAAGTTCTGTTCCGCACACAAGCATGAAGGAAATCCACAAATTACTTTTTTCTTCCATACACTTTAGTCCAGGCACACGGTATGTGTTCCTAGGACCCTTTGTGCCATTTCGATGGATATGCAGATTGGAAATAAGGATACCGGGATAAAAGTCATATGCCCTGAAGACAAATGTTTATGACTAAAACTTATGACATCAAAATGATATGTTTCATATCTGCTGCATTTTTTGTTCAGTTTCCATTATGTGGTTATTAGCCTAATAGTATACTGTACTGACGAAGCCATGAAAGCAGAAACGCGTATACAGTTAATAATAAACTACTAAGTTACTGTTGTGTTTTTAGCCCAGTAAAAGTAATAAGTTTACCGAACACCAAGTGAAGAGTGATTCAACACCTGCAATCTTCGATTACTTGCTTCAACACAAAAACATTCAGCAACGGTTATATGTAGACTGTAAACTTGGTGTTCGAGTTCAGCTTTTAAAATTCTGTTCCGCACACAAGGATGAAGGAAATCCACAATTTCTTTTTTTTTTCCATTTACTTTAGTCCAGGGAGACGGTATGTGTTCTTAGGACCCTGTGTGCCATTTCGATGGATATGCAGATTGGAAATAAGGATACCGGGATAGAATTCATATGCCCTGAAGACAACTGTTTATGACTAAAACTTATGACATCAAAATGATATGTTTCATATCTGCTGCATTTTTTGTTCAGTTTCCATTATGTGGTTATTAGCCTAGTAGTATACTGTACTGACAAAGGCATGAAGGCAGAAACGCGTTCACAGTTAATAAAAAACGACTTCGTTACTGTTGTCTTTTTAGCCCAGTAAAAGTAATAAGATATCCGAAGACCAAGTGAAGAGTGATTCAACACCTGCAATTTTCGATTACTTGCTTCAACACAAAAACATTCAGCAACGGTTATATGTAGACTGTAAACTTGGTGTTCGAGTTCAGCTTTTAAAGTTCTGTTCCGCACACAAGGATGAAGGAAATGCACAAATTACTTTTTTCTTCCATCTACTTTAGTCCAGGGAGACGGTATGTGTTCCTAGGACCCTTTGTGCCATTTCGATGGATATGCAAATTGGAAATAAGCATACCGGGATAAAGTTCATATGCCCTGAAGACAACTGTTTATGACTAAAACTTATGACGTCGGAACGAATTGTTTCATATCTGCTGCATTTTTTGTTCAGTTTCCATTATGTGGTTATTAACCTAGTAGTATACTGTACTGACGAAGCCATGAAAGCAGAAACGCGTAAACAATTAACAAAAAGCTACTACGTTGCTGTTGTGTTTTTAGCCCAGTAAAAGCAATAAGATATCCGAAGACCAAGTGAAAAGTGATTCAACACCTGCAATCTTCGATTATTTGCTTCAACACAAAAACATTCAGCAACGGTTATATGTATAGAAGACTGTAAACTTGGTGCTCGAGTTCAGCTTTTAAAGTTCTGTTCCGCACACAAGGATGAAGGAAATCCACAAACTGCTTTTTTCTTTCATCTACTTTAGTCCAGGGAAACAATATGTGTTCCTAGGACCCTGTGTGCCATTTCGATGGATATGCAGATTGGAAATAAGGATACCGGGATGGAATTCATATGCCCTGAAAACAACTGTTTATGACTAAAATTTATGACGTCATGATGAATTGTTTCATAACTGCTGCATTTTTTGTTCAGTTTCCATTATGTGGTTATTAGCCTAGTGGTTTACTGTACTGACGAAGCCATGAAGGCAGAAACGCGTATGGAGTTAACAAAAAGCTACTACGTTACTGTTGTGTTTTTAGCCCAGTAAAAGCAATAAGATATCCGAAGACCAAGTGAAGAGTGATTCAACACCTGCAATCTTCGATTACTTGCTTCAACACAAAAACATTCAGCAACGGTTATATGTATAGAAGACTGTAAACTTGGTGTTCGAGTTCAGCTTTTCAAGTTTTGTTCCGCACACAAAGATGAAGGAAATCCACAAATTACTTTCTTTTTCCATCTACTTTAGTCCAGGGAGACGGTATGTGTTCCTAGGACCCTTTGTGCCATTTCGATGGATATGCAAATTGGAAATAAGGATACCGGGAAAGAATTCATATGCCCTGAAGACAACTGTTTATGACTAAAATTTATGACGTCATAAAAATATGTTACATATCTGCTGCATTTTTTGTTCAGTTTCCATTATGTGGTTATTAGCCTAGTAGTATACTGTACTGACAAGGCCATGAAGGCAGAAACGCGTATGGAATTAACAAAAAGCTACTACGTTATTGTTGTGTTTTTAGGCCAGTAAAAGTAATAAGATATCTGAAGACCAAGTGAAGAGTGATTCAACACCTGCAATCTTCGATTACTTGCTTCAACACAAAAACATTCAGCAACGGTTATATGTATAGAAGACTTTAAATTTGGTGTTCGAGTTCAGCTTTTCAAATTCTGTTCCGCACACAAGCATGAAGGAAATCCAAAAATTACTTTCTTCTTCCATTTATTTTAGCCCAGGGAAACGGTATGTGTTCTTAAAACTCTTTGTGCCGTTTCGATGGACATGCAGAATGGAAATAAGCATACCGGGATAGAGTTCAAATGCCCTGAAGACAACTGTTTATGACTAAATTTTAAGACGTCATAATGAATTGTTTCATATCTGCTGCATTTTTTGTTCAGTTTCCATTATGTCGTTATTAGCCTAGTAGTATACTGTACTGACGAAGCCATGAAGGCAGAAACGCGTATACAGTTAAGAAAAAGCTACTACGTTACTGTTGTGTTTTTAGCCCAGTAAAAGTAATAAGATATCCGAAAACCAAGTGAAGAGTGATTCAACACCTGCAATCTTCGATTACTTGCTTCAACACAAAAACATTCAGCAACGGTTATATGTATAGAAGACTGTAAACTTGGTGTTCGAGTTGAGCTTTTAAAGTTCTGTTCCGCACACAAGAATGAAGGAAATCCACAAATTACTTTCTTCTTCCATCTACTTTAATCCAGGGAAACGGTATGTGTTCCTAGGACACTTTGTGCCATTTCGATGGATATGCAGATTGGAAATAAGGATACCGCGATAGAATTCATATGCCTTGAAAACAACTGTTTATGATTAAAAATTTCGACGTCATAATGAATTGTTTCATATCTGCTGCATTTTTTGTTCAGTTTCCATTATGTGGTTATTAGCCTAGTAGTATACGGTACTGACGAAGCCATGAAGGCAGAAACGCGCATACTGTCAATAAAAAGCTACTACGTTACTGTTGTGTTTTTAGCCCAGTAAAAGTAATAAGATATCCGAAGACCAAGTGAAGAGTGATTCAATACCTGCAGTCTTCGATTACTTGCTTCAACACAAAAACATTCAGCAACGGTTATACGTATAGAACACTGTAAACTTGGTGTTCGAGTTCAGCTTTTAAAGTTCTGTTCCGCACACAAGGATGAAATAAATCCACAAAATACTTTCTTCTTCCATCTATTATAGTCCAGGGAAACGGTGTGTGTTCCTAGGACCCTTTGTGCCATTTCGATGGATATGCAGATTGGAAATAAGGATACCGGGATAAAATTCATATGCCCTGAAGACAACTGTTTATGATTAAAATTTATGACGTCATAATGAATTGTTTCATTTCTGCTGCATTTTTTGTTCAGTTTCCATTATGTGGTTATTAGCCTAGTAGTATACTGTACTGACGAAGCCATGAAGGCAGAAACGCGTATACAGTTAATAAAAAACTACTACGTTATTGTGTTGTTTTTAGCCCAGTAAAAGTAATAAGATATCCGAAGACCAAGTGAAGAGTGATTCAACACCTGCAATCTTCGATTACTTGCTTCAACACAAAAACATTCAGCAACGGTTCAATGTAAATTGTAAACTTGGTGTTCGAGTTAAGCTTTTAAAGTGTTGTTCCGCACACAAGGATGAAGGAAATCCACAAATTACTTTTTTCTTCCATACACTTTAGTCCAGGGAGACGGTATGTGTTCCTAGGACACTTTGTGCCATTTCGATGGATAAGCAGAATGGAAATAAGGATACCGGGATAAAGTTCATATGCCCTGAAGACAACTGTTTATGACTCAAGTTTATGACGTCATAATGATCTGTTTCATATCTGCTGCATTTGTTGTTCAGTTTCCATTATGTGGTTATTAGCCTAGTAATATACTGTACTGACGAAGCCATGAAAGCAGAAACGCGTATACAGTTAATAAAAAACTACTACGTTACTGTTGTGTTTTTAGCCCAGTAAAAGTAATAAGATATCCGAAGACCAAGTGAAGAGTGATTCAACACCTGCAATCTTCGATTACTTGCTTCAACACAAAAACATTCAGCAACGGTTATATGTATAGAAGACTGTAAACTTGGTGTTCGAGTTCAGCTTTTCAAGTTCTGTTCCGCACACAAGGATGAAGGAAATCCACAAATTACTTTCTTCTTTCATCTACTTTAGTCCAGGGAAACGGTATGTGTTCCTAGGACCCTTTGTGCCATTTCGATGGATATGCAGATTGGAAGTAAGGATACCGGGATAAAATTCATATGCCCTGAAGACAACTGTTTATGACTAAAATTTATGACGTCATAAAAAAATGTTACATATCTGCTGCATTTTTTGTTCAGTTTCCATTATGTGGTTATTAGCCTAGTAGTATGCTGTACTGACAAGGCCATGAAGGCAGAAACGCGTATGGAGTTAACAAAAAGCTATTACGTTATTGTTGTGTTTTTAGCCCAGTAAAAGTAATAAGATATCTGAAGACCAAGTGAAGAGTGATTCAACACCTGCAATCTTCGATTACTTGCTTCAACACAAAAACATTCAGCAACGGTTATATGTATAGAAGACTGTAAACTTGGTGTTCGAGTTCAGCTTTTAAAGTTCTGTTCCGCACACAAGGATGAAGGAAATCCACAAATTACTTCTTCCGCTTGTTTTAGCCCAGGGAAACGGTATGTGTTCTTAGGACCTTTTGTGCCATTTCGATGGACATGCAGATTGGAAATAAGGATACCGGGATAGAGTTCAAATGCCCTGAAGACAACTGTTTATGACTAAAGTTTATGACGTCATAATGAATTGTTTCATATCTGCTGCATTTTTTGTTCAGTTTCCATTATGTCGTTATTAGCCTAGTAGTATACTGTACTGACGAAGCCATGAAGGCAGAAACGCGTATGCAGTTAAAAAAAAGCTACTGGGTTACTGTTGTGTTTTTAGCCCAGTAAAAGTAATAAGATATCCGAAGACCAAGTGAAGAGTGATTCAACACCTGCAATCTTCGATTACTTGCTTCAACACAAAAACATTCAACAACGGTTATATGTAGACTGTAAACTTGGTGTTCGAGTTCAGCTTTTAAAGTTCTGTTCCGCACACAAAGATGAAGGAAATCCACAAATTACTTTCTTCTTCCATACACTTTAGTCCAGGGAAACGGTATGTGTTCCTAGGACAGTTTGTGCCATTTCGATGGATATGCAGATTGGAAATAAAGATACCGGGATAGAATTCATATGCCCTGAAGACAACTGTTTATGACTAAAACTTATGACATCAAAATGATATGTTTCATATCTGCTGCATTTTTTGTTCAGTTTCCATTATGTAGTTATTAGCTTAGTAGTATACTGTACTGACAAAGGCATGAAGGCAAAAACGCGTTCACAGTTAATAAAAAACGACTACGTTACTGTTGTGTTTTTAGGCCAGTAAAAGTATTAAGATATCCGAAGACCAAGTGAAGAGTGATTCAACACCTGCAATTTTCGATTCCTTGCTTCAACACAAAAACATTCAGCAACGGTTATATGTAGACTGTAAACTTGGTGTTCGAGTTCAGCTTTTAAAGTTTTGTTCCGCACGCAAGGATGAAGGAAATCCACAAATTACTTTCTTCTTCCATCTACTTTAGTCCAGGGAGACGGTATGTGTTCCCAGGACCCTTTGTGCGATTTCGATGGTAATGCAAAATTGGAAATAAAATACCGGGATAAAGTTCATATGCCCTGAAGACAACTGTTTATGACTAAAACTTATGACGTCGGAACGAATTGTTTCATATCTGCTGCATTTTTTGTTCAGTTTCCATTATGTGGTTATTAGCCTAGTAGTATACTGTATTGACGAAGCCATGAAGGCAGAAACGCGTAAACAATTAACAAAAAGCTACTACGTTACTGTTGTGTTTTTAGCCCAGTAAAAGCAGTAAGATATCCGAAGACCAAGTGAAGAGTGATTCAACACCTGCAATCTTCGATTACTTGCTTCAACACAAAAACATTCAGCAACGGTTATATGTATAGAACACTGTAAACTTGGTGTTCGAGTTCAGCTTTTCCAGTTCTGTTCCGCACACAAGGATGAAGAAAATCCACAAACTGTTTTCTTCTTTCATCTACTTTAGTCCAGGGAGACGGTATGTGTTCCTAGGACCCTTTGTGCCATTTCGATGGATATGCAGATTGGAAATAAGGATACCGGGATAAAATTCATATGCCTTGAAGACAACTGTTTATGACTCAAATTTATGACGTCATAATGCCTTGTTTGATCACTGGTGCATCTTTTGTTCAGTTTCCATTATGTGGTTAATAGCCTAGTAGTATACTGTACTGACGAAGCCATGAAGGCAGAAACGCGCATACTGTTAATAAAAAGCTACTACGTTACTGTTGTGTTTTTAGCCCAGTAAAAGTAATAAGATATCCGAAGACCAAGTGAAGGGTGATTCAATACCTGCAGTCTTCGATTACTTGCTTCCACACAAAAACATTCAGCAACGGTTATATGTATAGAACACTGTAAACTTGGTGTTCGAGTTCAGCTTTTAAAGTTCTCTTCCGCACACAAGGATCAAGGAAATCCACAAAATACTTTCTTCTTCCATCTACTTTAGTCCAGGGAAACGGTATGTGTTCCTAGGACCCTTTGTGCCATTTCGATGGATATGCAGATTGGAAATAAGGATACCGGGATAGAATTCATATGCCCTGAACACAACTGTTTATCACTAAAATTTATGACGTCATAATGAATTGTTTCATTTCTGCTGCATTTTTTGTTCAGTTTCCATTATGTGGTTATTAGCCTAGTAGTATACTGTACTGACGAAGCCATGAAAGCAGAAACGCGTATACAGTTAATAAAAAGCTACTACGTTACTGTTGTGTTTTTAGCCCAGTAAAAGTAATAAAACATCCGAAGACCAAGTGAAGAGTGATTCAACACCTGCAATCTTCGATTACTTGCTTCAACACAAAAACATTCAGCAACGGTTATATGTATAGAAGACTGTAAGTTTGGTCTTCGAGTTCAGCTTTTAAAGTTCTGTTCCGCACACAAGGATGAAGGAAATCCACAAATTACTTACTTTTTCCATCTACTTTAGTCCAAGAAGACGGTATGTATTCCCAGGACCCTTTGTGTTATTTCGATGGATATGCAGATTGGAAATAAGGATACCGGGATAGAATTCATATGCCCTGAAGACAACTCTTTGTGACTAAATTTTAAGACGTCATAATGAATTGTTTCATATCTGCTGCATTTTTTGTTCAGTTTCCATTATGTGGTTATTAGCCTAGTAGTATACTGTACTGACGAAGCGATGAAGGCAGAAACGCGTATACAGTTAAGAAAAAGCTACTACGTTACTGTTGTGTTTTTAGCCCAGTAAAAGTAATAAGATATCCGAAGACCAAGTGAAAAGTGATTCAACACCTGCAATCTTCGATTACTTGCTTCAACACAAAAACATTCAGCAACGGTTATATGTAAACTGTAAAGTTGGTGTTCGAGTTAAGCTTTTAAAGTGTTGTTCCGCACACAAGGATGAAGGAAATCCACAAATTACTTTTTTCTTCCATACACTTTGGTCCAGGGAAACGGTATGTGTTCCTAGGACACTTTGTGCCATTTCGATGGATATGCAGAATGGAAATAAGGATACCGGGATAGAACTCATATGCCCTGAAGACAACTGTTTGTGACTCAAGTTTATGACGTCATAATGATCTGTTTCATATCTGCTGCATTTTTTGTTCAGTTTCCATTATGTGGTTATTAGCCTAGTAGTATACTGTACTGAGGAAGCCATGAAAGCAGAAACGCGTATACAGTTAATAAAAAACGACTACGTTACTGTTGTGTTTTTAGCCCAGTAAAAGTAATAAGATATCCGAAGACCAAGTGAAGAGTGATTCAACACCTGCAATCTTCGATTACTTGCTTCAACACAAAAACATTCAGCAACGGTTATATGTATAGAAGACTGTAATTTTGGTGTTCGAGTTCAGCTTTTAAAGTTCTGTTCCGCACACAAGGATGAAGGAAATCCACAAATTACTTTTTTTTTTTATCTACTTTAGTCCAGAGAGACGGTATGTGTTCCCAGGACCCTTTGTGCCATTTCGATGGATGTGCAGATTGGAAATAAGGATACCGGGATAGAATTCATATGGCTTGAAGACAACTGTTTATGACTAAAATTTATGACGTCATGATGATATGTTTCATATCTGTTGCATTTTTTGTTCAGTTTCCATTATGTGGTTATTAGCCTAGTAGTATACTGTACTGACGAAGCCATAAAGGCAGAAACGCGTTTGCAGTTACTAAAAAACTACTACGTTACTGTTGTGTTTTTAGCCCAGTAAAAGTAATAAGATATCCGAAGACCAAGTGAAGAGTGATTCAACACCTGCAATCTTCGATTACTTGCTTCAACACAAAAACATTCAGCAACGGTTATATGTATAGAAGACTGTAAAATTGGTGTTCGAGTTAAGCTTTTAAAGTTTTGTTCCGCACACAAGGATGAAGGAAATCCACAAATTACTTTCTTCTTCCATCTACATTAGTCCAGGGAGACGGTATGTGTTCCTAGGACCCTTTGTGCCATTTCGATGGATATGCAGATTGGAAATAAGGATACCGGGATAAAGTTCATATGCTTTGAAGACAACTGTTTATGACTAAAACTTATGACGTCATAATAAATTGTTTCATATCTGCTGCATTTTTTGTTCAGTTTCCATTATGTGGTTATTAGCCTAGTAGTATACTGTACTGACGAAGCCATGAAAGCAGAAACGCGTATACAGTTAATAAAAAACTACTACGTTACTGTTGTGTTTTTAGCCCAGTAAAAGTAATAAGATATCCGAAGACCAAGTGAAGAGTGATTCAACACTTGCAATCTTCGATTACTTGCTTCAACACAAAAACATTGAGCAACGGTTTAATGTATAGAAGACTGTAAACTTGGTGTTCGAGTTCAGCTTTTCAAGTTCTGTTCCGCACACAAGGATGAAGGAAATCCACAAATTACTTTCTTGTTCCATCTACTTTAGTCCAGGGAAACGGTATGTGTTCCTAGGACCTTTTGTGCAGTTTCGATGGATATGCAGATTGGAAATAAGGATACCGGGATAGAATTCATTGGCCCTGAAGACAACTGTTTATGACTAAAATTTATGACGTCATGATGAATTGTTTCATATCTGCTGCATTTTCTGTTCAGTTTCCATTATGTGGTTATTAGCCTAGTAGTTTACTGTACTGACGAAACCATGAAGGCAGAAACGCGTATACAGTTAATAAAAAACGACTACGTTACTGTTGTGTTTTTAGCCCAGTAAAAGTAATAAGATATCCGAAGACCAAGTGAAGAGTGATTCAACACCTGCAATCTTCGATTACTTGCTTCAACACAAAAACATTCAGCAACGGTTATATGTATGGAAGACTGTAAACTTGGTGTTCGAGTTCAGCTTTTCAAGTTCTGTTCCGCACACAAGGATGAAGGAAATCCACAAATTACTTTCTTCTTCCATCTACTTTAGTCCAGGGTGACGGTATGTGTTCCCAGGACCCTTTGTGCTTTTTCGATGGATATGCAGATTGGAAATAAGGATACCGGGATAGAATTCTTATGCCCCGAAGACAACTGTTTATGACTTAAACTTGTGACGTCATAATGAATTGTTTCATATCTGCTGCATTTTTTGTTCAGTTTCCATTATGTGGTTATTAGGCTAGTAGTATACTGTACTGACGAAGCCATGAAGGCAGAAACGCGTATACAGTTAATAAAAAGCTACTACGTTGCTGTTGTGTTTTTAACCCAGTAAAAGTAATAAGATATCCGAAGACCAAGTGAAGAGTGATTCAACACCTGCAATCTTCGATTACTTGCTTCAACACAAAAACATTCAGCAACGGTTATATGTATAGAAGACTGTAAACTTGGTGTTCGAGTTCAGCTTTTAAAGTTCTGTTCCGCACACAAGGATGAAGGAAATCCACAAATTACTTTCTTCTTCCATCTACTTTAGTCCAGGGAGACGGTATGTGTTCCTAGGACTTTTTGTGCCATTTCGATGGATATGCAGATTGGAAATAAGGATACGGGGATAAAATTCATATGCACTGAACACAACTGTTTGTGACTAAAATTTCGACGTCATATTGAATTGTTTCATATCTGCTGCATTTTTTGTTCAGTTTTCATTATGTGGTTATTAGCCTAGTAGTATACTGTACTGACGAAGCCATGAGAGCAGAAACGCGTATACAGTTAATTAAAAGCTACTACGTTACTGTTGTGTTTTTAGCCCAGTAAAAGTAATAAAACATCCGAAGACCAAGTGAAGAGTGATTCAACACCTGCAATCTTCGATTACTTGTTTCAACACAAAAACATTCAGCAACGGTTATATGTATAGAAGACTGTAAACTTGGTGTTCGAGTTCAGCTTTTAAAGTTCTGTTCCGCACACAAGGATGAAGGAAATCCACAAATTACTTTTTTTCATCTACCTTAGTCCAGGGAGACGGTATGTGTTCCTAGGACCCTTTGTGGCATTTCAATGGTAATGCAGTATGGAAATATGGATACCGGGATAGAATTCATATGCCTTGAAGACAACTGTTTATGACTTAAACTTATGACGTCATAATGATATGTTTCATATCTGCTGCATTTTTTGTTCAGTTTCCCTTATGTGGTTATTAGCCTAGTAGTATACTGTACTGACAAAACCATGAAGGCAGAAACGCGTATACAGTTAATAAAAAGCTACTACGTTACTGTTGTGTTTTTAGCCCAGTAAAAGTAATAAGATATCCGAAGACCAAGTGAAGAGTGATTCAACACCTGCAATCTTCGATTATTTGCTTCAACACAAAAACATTCAGCAACGGTTATATGTATAGAAGAGTGTAAAGTTGGTGTTCGAGTTCAGCTTTTAAAGTTCTGTTCCGCACACAAGGATGAAGGAAATCCACAAATTACTTTCTTCTTCCATCTACTTCAATCCAGGGTGACGGTATGTGTTCCTAGGACCCTTTGTGCCATTTCGATGGATATGCAGATTGGAAACAAGGATACCGGGATAAAATTCATGTGCCCTGAAGACAACTGTTTATGACTAAAACTTATGACGTCATGAAAAATTGTTTCATATCCGCTGCATTTTTTGTTCAGTTTCCATTATGTGGTTATTAGCCTAGTAGTATACTGTACTCACGAAGCTATGAAAGCAGAAACGCGTATACAGTTAATAAAAAGCTACTACGTTATTGTTGTGTTTTTAGCCCAGTAAAAGTAATAAGATATCCGAAGACCAAGTGAAGAGTGATTCAACACCTGCAATCTTCGATTACTTGCTTCAACACAAAAACATTCAGCAACGGTTATATGTATAGAAGACTGTAAATTTGGTGTTCGAGTTAAGCTTTTCAAGTTCTGTTCCGCACACAAGGATGAAGGAAATCCACAATTTACTTTCTTTTTCCATCTACTTTAGTCCAGGGAGACGGTATGTGCTCCCAGGACCCTTTGTGCCATTTCGATGGATATGCAGATTGGAAATAAGGATACCGGGATAGAATTCATATGCCCTGAAAACAACTGTTTATGACTCAAATTTATGACGTCGTAATGAATTGTTTCATATCTGCTGCCTTTTTTGTTGAGTTTCCATTATGTGGTTATTAGCCTAGTAGTATACTGTACTGACGAAGCCATGAAGGCAGAAACGCGTATGGAGTTAACAAAAAGCTACTACGTTACTGTTGTGTTTTTAGCTCAGTAAAAGTAATAAGATATCCGAAGACCAAGTGAAAAGTGATTCAACACCTGCAATCTTCGATTACTTGTTTCAACACAAAAACATTCAGCAACGGTTATATGTAAACTGTAAACTTGGTGTTCGAGTTCAGCTTTTAAAATTCTGTTCCGCACACAAGGATGAAGGAAATCCACAATTTCCTTTTTTTTTCCATCTACTTTAGTCCAGGGAGACGGTATGTGTTCTTAGGACCCTGTGTGCCATTTCGATGGATATGCAGATTAGAAATAAGGATACCGGGATAGAATTCATATGCCCTGAAGACAACTGTTTATGACTAAAACTTATGACATCAAAATGATATGTTTTATATCTGCTGCATTTTTTGTTCAGTTTCCATTATGTAGTTATTAGCTTAGTAGTATACTGCACTGACAAAGGCATGAAGGCAGAAACGCGTTCACAGTTAATAAAAAACGACTACGTTACTGTTGTGTTTTTAGCCCAGTAAAAGTAATAAGATATCCGAAGACCAAGTGAAGAGTGATTCAACACCTGCAATTTTCGATTCCTTGCTTCAACACAAAAACATTCAGCAACGGTTATATGTAGACTGTAAACTTGGTGTTCGAGTTCAGCTTTTAAAGTTCTGTTCCGCACGCAAGGATGAAGGAAATCCACAAATTACTTTCTTCTTCCATCTACTTTAGTCCAGGGAGACGGTATGTGTTCCCAGGACTTTTTGTGCCATTTCGATGGATATGCAAAATGGGAAATAAAATACCGGGATAAAGTTCATATGCCCTGAAAACAACTGTTTATGACTAAAACTTATGACGTCGGAACGAATTGTTTCATATCTGCTGCATTTTTTGTTCAGTTTCCATTATGTGGTTATTAGCCTAGTAGTATACTGTACTGACGAAGCCATGAAGGCAGAAACGCGTAAACAATTAACAAAAAGCTACTACGTTACGGTTGTGTTTTTAGCCCAGTAAAAGCAGTAAGATATCCGAAGACCAAGTGAAGAGTGATTCAACACCTGCAATCTTCGATTACTTGCTTCAACACAAAAACATTCAGCAACGGTTATATGTATAGAACACTGTAAACTTGGTGTTCGAGTTCAGCTTTTCCAGTTCTGTTCCGCACACAAGGATGAAGGAAATCCACAAACTGCTTTCTTCTTTCATCTACTTTAGTCCAGGGAAACAATATGTGTTCCTAGGACCCTTTGTGCCATTTCGATGGTTATGCAGATTGGAAATAAGGATACCGGGATAAAATTCATATGCCCTGAAGACAACTGTTTATGACTCAAATTTATGACGTCATAATGCCTTGTTTGATCACTGCTGCATCTTTTGTTCAGTTTCCATTATGTGGTTAATAGCCTAGTAGTATACTGTACTGACGAAGCCATGAAGGCAGAAACGCGTATACAGTGAACAAAAAGCTACTACGTTACTGTTGTGTTTTTAGCCCAGTAAAGGCAATAAGATATCCGAAGACCAAGTGAAGAGTGATTCAACACCTGCAATCTTCGATTACTTGCTTCAACACAAAAACATTCAGAAACGGTTATATGCATAGAAGATTGTAAATTTGGTGTTCGAGTTCAGCTTTTAAAGTTTTGTTCCGCACACAAAAATGAAGGAAATCCACAAATTACTTTCTTCTTCCATCTACTATAGTCCAGGGAGACGGTATGTGTTCCTAGGACCCTTTGTGCCATTTCGATGGATATGCAGATTGGAAATAAGGATACCGGGATAGAATTCATATGCCCTGAAGACAACTGTTTATGACTAAAATTTATGACGTCATGATGAATTGTTTCATATCTGCTGCAATTTTTGTTCAGTTTCCATTATGTGGTTATTAGCCTAGTGGTTTACTGTACTGACGAAGCCATGAAGGCAGAAACGCGTATGGAGTTAACAAAAAGCTACTACGTTATTGTTGTGTTTTTAGCCCAGTAAAAGCAATAAGATATCTGAAGACCAAGTGAAAAGTGATTCAACACCTGCAATCTTCGATTACTTGCTTCAACACAAAAACATTCAGCAACGGTTATATGTATAGAAGACTGTAAACTTGGTGTTCGAGTTCAGCTTTTCAAATTCTGTTCCGCACACAAGGATGAAGGAAATCCACAAATTACTTTCTTCTTCCATTTATTTTAGCCAAGGGAAACGGTATGTGTTCCTAGGACCCTTTGTGCCATTTCGATGGACATGCAGATTGGAAATAAGGATACCGGGATAGAGTTCAAATGCTTTGAAAACAACTGTTTATGACTAAAATTTATGACGTCATAATGAATTGTTTCATATCTGCTGCAATTTTTGTTCAGTTTCCATTATGTGGTTATTAGCCTAGTAGTATACTGTACTGACGAAGCCATGAAAGCAGAAACGCGTATACAGTTAATAAAAAGCTACTACGTTACTGTTGTGTTTTTAGCCCAGTAAAAGTAATAAAACATCCGAAGACCAAGTGAAGAGTGATTCAACACCTGCAATCTTCGATTACTTGCTTCAACACAAAAACATTCAGCAACGGTTATATGTATAGAAGACTGTAAGTTTGGTCTTCGAGTTCAGCTTTTAAAGTTCTGTTCCGCACACAAGGATGAAGGAAATCCACAAATTACTTACTTTTTCCATCTACTTTAGTCCAAGAAGACGGTATGTATTCCCAGGACCCTTTGTGTTATTTCGATGGATATGCAGATTGGAAATAAGGATACCGGGATAGAATTCATATGCCCTGAAGACAACTCTTTGTGACTAAATTTTAAGACGTCATAATGAATTGTTTCATATCTGCTGCATTTTTTGTTCAGTTTCCATTATGTGGTTATTAGCCTAGTAGTATACTGTACTGACGAAGCGATGAAGGCAGAAACGCGTATACAGTTAAGAAAAAGCTACTACGTTACTGTTGTGTTTTTAGCCCAGTAAAAGTAATAAGATATCCGAAGACCAAGTGAAAAGTGATTCAACACCTGCAATCTTCGATTACTTGCTTCAACACAAAAACATTCAGCAACGGTTATATGTAAACTGTAAAGTTGGTGTTCGAGTTAAGCTTTTAAAGTGTTGTTCCGCACACAAGGATGAAGGAAATCCACAAATTACTTTTTTCTTCCATACACTTTAGTCCAGGGAAACGGTATGTGTTCCTAGGACACTTTGTGCCATTTCGATGGATATGCAGAATGGAAATAAGGATACCGGGATAGAACTCATATGCCCTGAAGACAACTGTTTGTGACTCAAGTTTATGACGTCATAATGATCTGTTTCATATCTGCTGCATTTTTTGTTCAGTTTCCATTATGTGGTTATTAGCCTAGTAGTATACTGTACTGAGGAAGCCATGAAAGCAGAAACGCGTATACAGTTAATAAAAAACGACTACGTTACTGTTGTGTTTTTAGCCCAGTAAAAGTAATAAGATATCCGAAGACCAAGTGAAGAGTGATTCAACACCTGCAATCTTCGATTACTTGCTTCAACACAAAAACATTCAGCAACGGTTATATGTATAGAAGACTGTAATTTTGGTGTTCGAGTTCAGCTTTTAAAGTTCTGTTCCGCACACAAGGATGAAGGAAATCCACAAATTACTTTTTTTTTTTATCTACTTTAGTCCAGAGAGACGGTATGTGTTCCCAGGACCCTTTGTGCCATTTCGATGGATGTGCAGATTGGAAATAAGGATACCGGGATAGAATTCATATGGCTTGAAGACAACTGTTTATGACTAAAACTTATGACGTCATGATGATATGTTTCATATCTGTTGCATTTTTTGTTCAGTTTCCATTATGTGGTTATTAGCCTAGTAGTATACTGTACTGACGAAGCCATAAAGGCAGAAACGCGTTTGCAGTTACTAAAAAACTACTACGTTACTGTTGTGTTTTTAGCCCAGTAAAAGTAATAAGATATCCGAAGACCAAGTGAAGAGTGATTCAACACCTGCAATCTTCGATTACTTGCTTCAACACAAAAACATTCAGCAACGGTTATATGTATAGAAGACTGTAAAATTGGTGTTCGAGTTAAGCTTTTAAAGTTTTGTTCCGCACACAAGGATGAAGGAAATCCACAAATTACTTTCTTCTTCCATCTACATTAGTCCAGGGAGACGGTATGTGTTCCTAGGACCCTTTGTGCCATTTCGATGGATATGCAGATTGGAAATAAAGATACCGGGATAAAGTTCATATGCTTTGAAGACAACTGTTTATGACTAAAACTTATGACGTCATAATAAATTGTTTCATATCTGCTGCATTTTTTGTTCAGTTTCCATTATGTGGTTATTAGCCTAGTAGTATACTGTACTGACGAAGCCATGAAAGCAGAAACGCGTATACAGTTAATAAAAAACTACTACGTTACTGTTGTGTTTTTAGCCCAGTAAAAGTAATAAGATATCCGAAGACCAAGTGAAGAGTGATTCAACACTTGCAATCTTCGATTACTTGCTTCAACACAAAAACATTGAGCAACGGTTTAATGTATAGAAGACTGTAAACTTGGTGTTCGAGTTCAGCTTTTCAAGTTCTGTTCCGCACACAAGGATGAAGGAAATCCACAAATTACTTTCTTGTTCCATCTACTTTAGTCCAGGGAAACGGTATGTGTTCCTAGGACCTTTTGTGCAGTTTCGATGGATATGCAGATTGGAAATAAGGATACCGGGATAGAATTCATTGGCCCTGAAGACAACTGTTTATGACTAAAATTTATGACGTCATGATGAATTGTTTCATATCTGCTGCATTTTCTGTTCAGTTTCCATTATGTGGTTATTAGCCTAGTAGTTTACTGTACTGACGAAACCATGAAGGCAGAAACGCGTATACAGTTAATAAAAAACGACTACGTTACTGTTGTGTTTTTAGCCCAGTAAAAGTAATAAGATATCCGAAGACCAAGTGAAGAGTGATTCAACACCTGCAATCTTCGATTACTTGCTTCAACACAAAAACATTCAGCAACGGTTATATGTATGGAAGACTGTAAACTTGGTGTTCGAGTTCAGCTTTTCAAGTTCTGTTCCGCACACAAGGATGAAGGAAATCCACAAATTACTTTCTTCTTCCATCTACTTTAGTCCAGGGTGACGGTATGTGTTCCCAGGACCCTTTGTGCTTTTTCGATGGATATGCAGATTGGAAATAAGGATACCGGGATAGAATTCTTATGCCCCGAAGACAACTGTTTATGACTTAAACTTGTGACGTCATAATGAATTGTTTCATATCTGCTGCATTTTTTGTTCAGTTTCCATTATGTGGTTATTAGGCTAGTAGTATACTGTACTGACGAAGCCATGAAGGCAGAAACGCGTATACAGTTAATAAAAAGCTACTACGTTGCTGTTGTGTTTTTAACCCAGTAAAAGTAATAAGATATCCGAAGACCAAGTGAAGAGTGATTCAACACCTGCAATCTTCGATTACTTGCTTCAACACAAAAACATTCAGCAACGGTTATATGTATAGAAGACTGTAAACTTGGTGTTCGAGTTCAGCTTTTAAAGTTCTGTTCCGCACACAAGGATGAAGGAAATCCACAAATTACTTTCTTCTTCCATCTACTTTAGTCCAGGGAGACGGTATGTGTTCCTAGGACTTTTTGTGCCATTTCGATGGATATGCAGATTGGAAATAAGGATACGGGGATAAAATTCATATGCACTGAACACAACTGTTTGTGACTAAAATTTCGACGTCATATTGAATTGTTTCATATCTGCTGCATTTTTTGTTCAGTTTTCATTATGTGGTTATTAGCCTAGTAGTATACTGTACTGACGAAGCCATGAGAGCAGAAACGCGTATACAGTTAATTAAAAGCTACTACGTTACTGTTGTGTTTTTAGCCCAGTAAAAGTAATAAAACATCCGAAGACCAAGTGAAGAGTGATTCAACACCTGCAATCTTCGATTACTTGTTTCAACACAAAAACATTCAGCAACGGTTATATGTATAGAAGACTGTAAACTTGGTGTTCGAGTTCAGCTTTTAAAGTTCTGTTCCGCACACAAGGATGAAGGAAATCCACAAATTACTTTTTTTCATCTACCTTAGTCCAGGGAGACGGTATGTGTTCCTAGGACCCTTTGTGGCATTTCAATGGTAATGCAGTATGGAAATATGGATACCGGGATAGAATTCATATGCCTTGAAGACAACTGTTTATGACTTAAACTTATGACGTCATAATGATATGTTTCATATCTGCTGCATTTTTTGTTCAGTTTCCATTATGTGGTTATTAGCCTAGTAGTATACTGTACTGACAAAACCATGAAGGCAGAAACGCGTATACAGTTAATAAAAAGCTACTACGTTACTGTTGTGTTTTTAGCCCAGTAAAAGTAATAAGATATCCGAAGACCAAGTGAAGAGTGATTCAACACCTGCAATCTTCGATTATTTGCTTCAACACAAAAACATTCAGCAACGGTTATATGTATAGAAGAGTGTAAAGTTGGTGTTCGAGTTCAGCTTTTAAAGTTCTGTTCCGCACACAAGGATGAAGGAAATCCACAAATTACTTTCTTCTTCCATCTACTTCAATCCAGGGTGACGGTATGTGTTCCTAGGACCCTTTGTGCCATTTCGATGGATATGCAGATTGGAAACAAGGATACCGGGATAAAATTCATGTGCCCTGAAGACAACTGTTTATGACTAAAACTTATGACGTCATGAAAAATTGTTTCATATCCGTTGCATTTTTTGTTCAGTTTCCATTATGTGGTTATTAGCCTAGTAGTATACTGTACTCACGAAGCTATGAAAGCAGAAACGCGTATACAGTTAATAAAAAGCTACTACGTTATTGTTGTGTTTTTAGCCCAGTAAAAGTAATAAGATATCCGAAGACCAAGTGAAGAGTGATTCAACACCTGCAATCTTCGATTACTTGCTTCAACACAAAAACATTCAGCAACGGTTATATGTATAGAAGACTGTAAATTTGGTGTTCGAGTTAAGCTTTTCAAGTTCTGTTCCGCACACAAGGATGAAGGAAATCCACAATTTACTTTCTTTTTCCATCTACTTTAGTCCAGGGAGACGGTATGTGCTCCCAGGACCCTTTGTGCCATTTCGATGGATATGCAGATTGGAAATAAGGATACCGGGATAGAATTCATATGCCCTGAAAACAACTGTTTATGACTCAAATTTATGACGTCGTAATGAATTGTTTCATATCTGCTGCCTTTTTTGTTGAGTTTCCATTATGTGGTTATTAGCCTAGTAGTATACTGTACTGACGAAGCCATGAAGGCAGAAACGCGTATGGAGTTAACAAAAAGCTACTACGTTACTGTTGTGTTTTTAGCTCAGTAAAAGTAATAAGATATCCGAAGACCAAGTGAAAAGTGATTCAACACCTGCAATCTTCGATTACTTGCTTCAACACAAAAACATTCAGCAACGGTTATATGTAAACTGTAAACTTGGTGTTCGAGTTCAGCTTTTAAAATTCTGTTCCGCACACAAGGATGAAGGAAATCCACAATTTCCTTTTTTTTTCCATCTACTTTAGTCCAGGGAGACGGTATGTGTTCTTAGGACCCTGTGTGCCATTTCGATGGATATGCAGATTAGAAATAAGGATACCGGGATAGAATTCATATGCCCTGAAGACAACTGTTTATGACTAAAACTTATGACATCAAAATGATATGTTTTATATCTGCTGCATTTTTTGTTCAGTTTCCATTATGTAGTTATTAGCTTAGTAGTATACTGCACTGACAAAGGCATGAAGGCAGAAACGCGTTCACAGTTAATAAAAAACGACTACGTTACTGTTGTGTTTTTAGCCCAGTAAAAGTAATAAGATATCCGAAGACCAAGTGAAGAGTGATTCAACACCTGCAATTTTCGATTCCTTGCTTCAACACAAAAACATTCAGCAACGGTTATATGTAGACTGTAAACTTGGTGTTCGAGTTCAGCTTTTAAAGTTCTGTTCCGCACGCAAGGATGAAGGAAATCCACAAATTACTTTCTTCTTCCATCTACTTTAGTCCAGGGAGACGGTATGTGTTCCCAGGACTTTTTGTGCCATTTCGATGGATATGCAAAATGGGAAATAAAATACCGGGATAAAGTTCATATGCCCTGAAAACAACTGTTTATGACTAAAACTTATGACGTCGGAACGAATTGTTTCATATCTGCTGCATTTTTTGTTCAGTTTCCATTATGTGGTTATTAGCCTAGTAGTATACTGTACTGACGAAGCCATGAAGGCAGAAACGCGTAAACAATTAACAAAAAGCTACTACGTTACGGTTGTGTTTTTAGCCCAGTAAAAGCAGTAAGATATCCGAAGACCAAGTGAAGAGTGATTCAACACCTGCAATCTTCGATTACTTGCTTCAACACAAAAACATTCAGCAACGGTTATATGTATAGAACACTGTAAACTTGGTGTTCGAGTTCAGCTTTTCCAGTTCTGTTCCGCACACAAGGATGAAGGAAATCCACAAACTGCTTTCTTCTTTCATCTACTTTAGTCCAGGGAAACAATATGTGTTCCTAGGACCCTTTGTGCCATTTCGATGGTTATGCAGATTGGAAATAAGGATACCGGGATAAAATTCATATGCCCTGAAGACAACTGTTTATGACTCAAATTTATGACGTCATAATGCCTTGTTTGATCACTGCTGCATCTTTTGTTCAGTTTCCATTATGTGGTTAATAGCCTAGTAGTATACTGTACTGACGAAGCCATGAAGGCAGAAACGCGTATACAGTGAACAAAAAGCTACTACGTTACTGTTGTGTTTTTAGCCCAGTAAAGGCAATAAGATATCCGAAGACCAAGTGAAGAGTGATTCAACACCTGCAATCTTCGATTACTTGCTTCAACACAAAAACATTCAGAAACGGTTATATGCATAGAAGATTGTAAATTTGGTGTTCGAGTTCAGCTTTTAAAGTTTTGTTCCGCACACAAAAATGAAGGAAATCCACAAATTACTTTCTTCTTCCATCTACTATAGTCCAGGGAGACGGTATGTGTTCCTAGGACCCTTTGTGCCATTTCGATGGATATGCAGATTGGAAATAAGGATACCGGGATAGAATTCATATGCCCTGAAGACAACTGTTTATGACTAAAATTTATGACGTCATGATGAATTGTTTCATATCTGCTGCAATTTTTGTTCAGTTTCCATTATGTGGTTATTAGCCTAGTGGTTTACTGTACTGACGAAGCCATGAAGGCAGAAACGCGTATGGAGTTAACAAAAAGCTACTACGTTATTGTTGTGTTTTTAGCCCAGTAAAAGCAATAAGATATCTGAAGACCAAGTGAAAAGTGATTCAACACCTGCAATCTTCGATTACTTGCTTCAACACAAAAACATTCAGCAACGGTTATATGTATAGAAGACTGTAAACTTGGTGTTCGAGTTCAGCTTTTCAAATTCTGTTCCGCACACAAGGATGAAGGAAATCCACAAATTACTTTCTTCTTCCATTTATTTTAGCCAAGGGAAACGGTATGTGTTCCTAGGACCCTTTGTGCCATTTCGATGGACATGCAGATTGGAAATAAGGATACCGGGATAGAGTTCAAATGCTTTGAAAACAACTGTTTATGACTAAAATTTATGACGTCATAATGAATTGTTTCATATCTGCTGCAATTTTTGTTCAGTTTCCATTATGTGGTTATTAGCCTAGTAGTATACTGTACTGACGAAGCCCGGAAGGCAGAAACGCGTATACAGTTAAGAAAAAGCTACTGCGTTACTGTTGTGTTTTTAGCCCAGTAAAAGTAATAAGATATCCGAAAACCAAGTGAAGAGTGATTCAACACCTGCAATCTTCGATTACTTGCTTCAACACAAAAACATTCAGCAACGGTTATATGTAAACTGTAAACTTGGTGTTCGAGTTAAGCTTTTAAAGTTCTGTTCCGCACACAAGGATGAAGGAAATCCACAAATTCCTTTCTTTTTCCATCTACTTTAATCCAGGGAAACGGTATGTGTTCCTAGGACCCTTTGTGCCATTTCGATGGATATGCAGATTAGAAATAAGCATACCGGGATAGAATTCATATGCCCTGAAGACAACTGTTTATGACTAAAACTTATGACATCAAAATGATATGTTTCCTATCTGCTGCATTTTTTGTTCAGTTTCCATTATGTGGTTATTAGCCTAGCAGTATACTGTACTGACAAAAGCATGAAGGCAGAAACGCGTTCATAGTTAATAAAAAGCTACTACGTTACTCTTGTGTTTTTAGCCCAGTAAAAGCACTAAGATATCCGAAGGTCAAGTGAAGAGTGATTCAACACCTGCAATCTTCGATTACTTGCTTCAACACAAAAACATTCAGCAACGGTTATATGTATAGAAGACTGTAAACTTGGTGTTCGAGTTCAGCTTTTAAAGTTCTGTTCCGCACACAAGGATGAAGGAAATCCACAAATTACTTTCTTCTTCCATCTACATTAGTCCAGGGAAACGGTATGTGTTCCTAGGACCTTTTGTGCAGTTTCGATGGATATGCAGATTAGAAACAAGGATACCGGGATAGATTTCATATGCCTTGAAGACAACTGTTTATGACTTAAACTTATGACGTCATAATGAATTGTTTCATATCTGCTGCATTTTTTGTTCAGTTTCCATTATGTGGTTATTAGCCTAGTAGTATACTGCATTGACGAAACCATGAAGGCAGAAACGCGTATACAGTTAATAAAAAGCAACTACGTTACTGTTGTGTTTTTAGCCCAGTAAAAGTAATAAGATATCCGAAGACCAAGTGAAAAGTGATTCAACACCTGCAATCTTCGATTACTTGCTTCAACACAAAAACATTCAGCAACGGTTATATGTATGGAAGACTGTAAATTTGGTGTTCGAGTTCAGCTTTTAAAGTTCTGTTCCGCACACAAGCATGAAGGAAATCCACAAATTACTTTCTTTTTCCATCTACTTTGGTCCAGGGTGACGGTATGTGTTCCCAGGACCCTTTGTGCCATTTCGATGGATATGCAGATTAGAAATAAGGATACCGGGATAGAATTCATATGCTTCGAAGACAACTGTTTATGACTAAAATTTGTGACGTCATAATGAATTGTTTCATATCTGCTGCATTTTTTGTTCAGTTTCCATTATGTGGTTATTAGCCTAGTAGTATACTGTACTGACGAAGCCATGAAGGCAAAAACGCGTATACAGTTAATAAAAAACTACTACGTTGCTATTGTGTTTTTAGCCCAGTAAAAGTAATAAGATATCCGAAGACCAAGTGAAGAGTGATTCAACACCTGCAATCTTCGATTACTTGCTTCAACACAAAAACATTCAGCAACGGTTATATGTATAGAAGACTGTAAACTTGGTGTTCGAGTTCAGCTTTTCAAGTTCTGTTCCGCACACAAGGATGAAGGAAATCCACAAATTACTTTCTTCTTCCATCTACTTTAGTCCAGGAAGACGGTATGTGTTCCTAGGACCCTTTGTGCCATTTCGATGGATATGGAGATTGGAAATAAGGATACCGAGATAAAATTCATATGCACTGAACACAACTGTTTATGACTAAAACTTATGACGTCATAATGAATTGTTTCATATCTGCTGCATTTTTTGTTCAGTTTCCATTATGTGGTTATTAGCCTAGTAGTATACTGTACTGACGAAGCCATGAGAGCAGAAACGCGTATACAGTTATATAAAAGCTACTACGTTACTGTTGTGTTTTTAGCCCAGTAAAAGTAATAAAACATCCGAAGACCAAGTGAAGAGTGATTCAACACTTGCAATCTTCGATTACTTGTTTCAACACAAAAACATTCAGCAACGGTTATATGTATAGAAGACTGTAAACTTGGTGTTCGAGTTCAGCTTTTAAAGTTCTGTTCCGCACACAAGGATGAAGGAAATCCACAAATTTTTTTCTTTCATCTACATTAGTCCAGAGAGACGGTATGTGTTCCTAGGACCTTTTGTGGCATTTCGATGGTAATGCAGTATGGAAATAAGGATACCGGGATAAAATTCATATGCCTTGAAGACAACTGTTTATGACTTAAACTTGTGACGTCATAATAAATTGTTTCATATCTGCTGCATTTTTTGTTCAGTTTCCATTATGTGGTTATTAGCTTAGTAGTATACTGTACTGACGAAGCCATGAAGGCAGAAACGCGTATACAGTTAATAAAAAGCTACTTTGTTGCTGTTGTGTTTTTAGCCCAGTAAAAGTAAAAAAACATCCGAAGACCAAGTGAAGAGTGATTCAACACCTGCAATCTTCGATTACTTGTTTGAACACAAAAACATTCAGCAACGGTTATATGTATAGAAGACTGTAAACTTGGTGTTCGAGTTCAGCTTTTCAAGTTTTGTTCCGCACACAAGGATGAAGGAAATCCACAAATTACTTTTTTCTTCCATCTACTTTAGTCCAGGGAGACGGTATGTGTTCCTAGGACCCTTTGTGCCATTTCGATGGATATGCAGATTGGAAATAAGGATACCGGGATAGAATTCATATGCCCTGAAAACAACTGTTTATGACTAAAACTTATGACGTCATAATGAATTGTTTCATACCTGCTGCATTTTTTGTTCAGTTTCCGTTATGTGGTTATTAGCCTAGTAGTATACTGTACTGACGAAGCCATGAAGGCAGAAACGCGTATACAGTTAATAAAAAACTATTACGTTATTGTTGTGTTTTTAACCCAGTAAAAGTAATAAGATATCCGAAGACCAAGTGAAGAGTGATTCAACACCTGCAATCTTCGATTACTTGCTTCAACACAAAAACATTCAGCAACGGTTATATGTATAGAAGACTGTAAATTTGGTGTTCGAGTTAAGCTTTTCAAGTTCTGTTCCGCACACAAGGATGAAGGAAATCCACAATTTCCTTTCTTTTTCCATCTACTTTAGTCCAGGGAGACGGTATGTGCTCCCAGGACCCTTTGTGCCATTTCGATGGATATGCAGATTGGAAATAAGGATACCGGGATAGAATTCATATGCCCTGAAAACAACTGTTTATGACTCAAATTTATGACGTCGTAATGAATTGTTTCATATCTGCTGCCTTTTTTGTTCAGTTTCCATTATGTGGTTATTAGCCTAGTAGTATACTGTACTGACGAAGCCATGAAGGCAGAAACGCGTATGGAGTTAACAAAAAGCTACTACGTTACTGTTGTGTTTTTAGCTCAGTAAAAGTAATAAGATATCCGAAGACCAAGTGAAGAGTGATTCAACACCTGCAATCTTCGATTACTTGCTTCAACACAAAAACATTCAGCAACGGTTATATGTAAACTGTAAACTTGGTGTTCGAGTTCAGCTTTTAAAATTCTGTTCCGCACACAAGGATGAAGGAAATCCACAATTTCCTTTCTTTTTCCATCTACTTTAGTCCAGGGAGACGGTATGTGTTCTTAGGACCCTGTGTGCCATTTCGATGGATATGCAGATTAGAAATAAGGATACCGGGATAGAATTCATATGCCCTGAAGACAACTGTTTATGACTAAAACTTATGACATCAAAATGATATGTTTTATATCTGCTGCATTTTTTGTTCAGTTTCCATTATGTAGTTATTAGCCTAGTAGTATACTGCACTGACAAAGGCATGAAGGCAGAAACGCGTTCACAGTTAATAAAAAACGACTACGTTACTGTTGTGTTTTTAGCCCAGTAAAAGTAATAAGATATCCGAAGACCAAGTGAAGAGTGATTCAACACCTGCAATTTTCGATTCCTTGCTTCAACACAAAAACATTCAGCAACGGTTATATGTAGACTGTAAACTTGGTGTTCGAGTTCAGCTTTTAAAGTTCTGTTCCGCACGCAAGGATGAAGGAAATCCACAAATTACTTTCTTCTTCCATCTACTTTAGTCCAGGGAGACGGTATGTGTTCCCAGGACTTTTTGTGCCATTTCGATGGATATGCAAAATGGGAAATAAAATACCGGGATAAAGTTCATATGCCCTGAAAACAACTGTTTATGACTAAAACTTATGACGTCGGAACGAATTGTTTCATATCTGCTGCATTTTTTGTTCAGTTTCCATTATGTGGTTATTAGCCTAGTAGTATACTGTACTGACGAAGCCATGAAGGCAGAAACGCGTAAACAATTAACAAAAAGCTACTACGTTACGGTTGTGTTTTTAGCCCAGTAAAAGCAGTAAGATATCCGAAGACCAAGTGAAGAGTGATTCAACACCTGCAATCTTCGATTACTTGCTTCAACACAAAAACATTCAGCAACGGTTATATGTATAGAACACTGTAAACTTGGTGTTCGAGTTCAGCTTTTCCAGTTCTGTTCCGCACACAAGGATGAAGGAAATCCACAAACTGCTTTCTTCTTTCATCTACTTTAGTCCAGGGAAACAATATGTGTTCCTAGGACCCTTTGTGCCATTTCGATGGTTATGCAGATTGGAAATAAGGATACCGGGATAAAATTCATATGCCCTGAAGACAACTGTTTATGACTCAAATTTATGACGTCATAATGCCTTGTTTGATCACTGCTGCATCTTTTGTTCAGTTTCCATTATGTGGTTAATAGCCTAGTAGTATACTGTACTGACGAAGCCATGAAGGCAGAAACGCGTATACAGTGAACAAAAAGCTACTACGTTACTGTTGTGTTTTTAGCCCAGTAAAGGCAATAAGATATCCGAAGACCAAGTGAAGAGTGATTCAACACCTGCAATCTTCGATTACTTGCTTCAACACAAAAACATTCAGAAACGGTTATATGCATAGAAGATTGTAAATTTGGTGTTCGAGTTCAGCTTTTAAAGTTCTGTTCCGCACACAAAAATGAAGGAAATCCACAAATTACTTTCTTCTTCCATCTACTATAGTCCAGGGAGACGGTATGTGTTCCTAGGACCCTTTGTGCCATTTCGATGGATATGCAGATTGGAAATAAGGATACCGGGATAGAATTCATATGCCCTGAAGACAACTGTTTATGACTAAAATTTATGACGTCATGATGAATTGTTTCATATCTGCTGCAATTTTTGTTCAGTTTCCATTATGTGGTTATTAGCCTAGTGGTTTACTGTACTGACGAAGCCATGAAGGCAGAAACGCGTATGGAGTTAACAAAAAGCTACTACGTTATTGTTGTGTTTTTAGCCCAGTAAAAGCAATAAGATATCTGAAGACCAAGTGAAAAGTGCTTCAACACCTGCAATCTTCGATTACTTGCTTCAACACAAAAACATTCAGCAACGGTTATATGTATAGAAGACTGTAAACTTGGTGTTCGAGTTCAGCTTTTCAAATTCTGTTCCGCACACAAGGATGAAGGAAATCCACAAATTACTTTCTTCTTCCATTTATTTTAGCCAAGGGAAACGGTATGTGTTCCTAGGACCCTTTGTGCCATTTCGATGGACATGCAGATTGGAAATAAGGATACCGGGATAGAGTTCAAATGCTTTGAAAACAACTGTTTATGATTAAAATTTATGACGTCATAATGAATTGTTTCATATCTGCTGCAATTTTTGTTCAGTTTCCATTATGTGGTTATTAGCCTAGTAGTATACTGTACTGACGAAGCCCGGAAGGCAGAAACGCGTATACAGTTAAGAAAAAGCTACTGCGTTACTGTTGTGTTTTTAGCCCAGTAAAAGTAATAAGATATCCGAAAACCAAGTGAAGAGTGATTCAACACCTGCAATCTTCGATTACTTGCTTCAACACAAAAACATTCAGCAACGGTTATATGTAAACTGTAAACTTGGTGTTCGAGTTAAGCTTTTAAAGTTCTGTTCCGCACACAAGGATGAAGGAAATCCACAAATTCCTTTCTTTTTCCATCTACTTTAATCCAGGGAAACGGTATGTGTTCCTAGGACCCTTTGTGCCATTTCGATGGATATGCAGATTAGAAATAAGCATACCGGGATAGAATTCATATGCCCTGAAGACAACTGTTTATGACTAAAACTTATGACATCAAAATGATATGTTTCATATCTGCTGCATTTTTTGTTCAGTTTCCATTATGTGGTTATTAGCCTAGCAGTATACTGTACTGACAAAAGCATGAAGGCAGAAACGCGTTCATAGTTAATAAAAAGCTACTACGTTACTCTTGTGTTTTTAGCCCAGTAAAAGCACTAAGATATCCGAAGGTCAAGTGAAGAGTGATTCAACACCTGCAATCTTCGATTACTTGCTTCAACACAAAAACATTCAGCAACGGTTATATGTATAGAAGACTGTAAACTTGGTGTTCGAGTTCAGCTTTTAAAGTTCTGTTCCGCACACAAGGATGAAGGAAATCCACAAATTACTTTCTTCTTCCATCTACATTAGTCCAGGGAAACGGTATGTGTTCCTAGGACCTTTTGTGCAGTTTCGATGGATATGCAGATTAGAAACAAGGATACCGGGATAGATTTCATATGCCTTGAAGACAACTGTTTATGACTTAAACTTATGACGTCATAATGAATTGTTTCATATCTGCTGCATTTTTTGTTCAGTTTCCATTATGTGGTTATTAGCCTAGTAGTATACTGCATTGACGAAACCATGAAGGCAGAAACGCGTATACAGTTAATAAAAAGCTACTACGTTACTGTTGTGTTTTTAGCCCAGTAAAAGTAATAAGATATCCGAAGACCAAGTGAAAAGTGATTCAACATCTGCAATCTTCGATTACTTGCTTCAACACAAAAACATTCAGCAACGGTTATATGTATGGAAGACTGTAAATTTGGTGTTCGAGTTCAGCTTTTAAAGTTCTGTTCCGCACACAAGGATGAAGGAAATCCACAAATTACTTTCTTTTTCCGTCTACTTTGGTCCAGGGTGACGGTATGTGTTCCCAGGACCCTTTGTGCCATTTCGATGGATATGCAGATTGGAAATAAGGATACCGGGATAGAATTCATATGCTTCGAAGACAACTGTTTATGACTAAAATTTGTGACGTCATAATGAATTGTTTCATATCTGCTGCATTTTTTGTTCAGTTTCCATTATGTGGTTATTAGCCTAGTAGTATACTGTACTGACGAAGCCATGAAGGCAGAAACGCGTATACAGTTAATAAAAAACTACTACGTTGCTATTGTGTTTTTAGCCCAGTAAAAGTAATAAGATATCCGAAGACCAAGTGAAGAGTGATTCAACACCTGCAATCTTCGATTACTTGCTTCAACACAAAAACATTCAGCAACGGTTATATGTATAGAAGACTGTAAACTTGGTGTTCGAGTTCAGCTTTTCAAGTTCTGTTCCGCACACAAGGATGAAGGAAATCCACAAATTACTTTCTTCTTCCATCTACTTTAGTCCAGGAAGACGGTATGTGTTCCTAGGACCTTTTGTGCCATTTCGATGGATATGGAGATTGGAAATAAGGATACCGAGATAAAATTCATATGCACTGAACACAACTGTTTATGACTAAAACTTATGACGTCATAATGAATTGTTTCATATCTGCTGCAATTTTTGTTCAGTTTCCATTATGTGGTTATTAGCCTAGTAGTATACTGTACTGACGAAGCCATGAGAGCAGAAACGCGTATACAGTTATATAAAAGCTACTACGTTACTGTTGTGTTTTTAGCCCAGTAAAAGTAATAAAACATCCGAAGACCAAGTGAAGAGTGATTCAACACCTGCAATCTTCGATTACTTGTTTCAACACAAAAACATTCAGCAACGGTTATATGTATAGAAGACTGTAAAGTTGGTGTTCGAGTTCAGCTTTTAAAGTTCTGTTCCGCACACAAGGATGAAGGAAATCCACAAATTTCTTTCTTTCATCTACATTAGTCCAGAGAGACGGTATGTGTTCCTAGGACCTTTTGTGGCATTTCGATGGTAATGCAGTATGGAAATAAGGATACCGGGATAGAATTCATATGCCTTGAAGACAACTGTTTATGACTTAAACTTGTGACGTCATAATAAATTGTTTCATATCTGCTGCATTTTTTGTTCAGTTTCCATTATGTGGTTATTAGCTTAGTAGTATACTGTACTGACGAAGCCATGAAGGCAGAAACGCGTATACAGTTAATAAAAAGCTACTTTGTTGCTGTTGTGTTTTTAGCCCAGTAAAAGTAAAAAAACATCCGAAGACCAAGTGAAGAGTGATTCAACACCTGCAATCTTCGATTACTTGTTTGAACACAAAAACATTCAGCAACGGTTATATGTATAGAAGACTGTAAACTTGGTGTTCGAGTTCAGCTTTTCAAGTTTTGTTCCGCACACAAGGATGAAGGAAATCCACAAATTACTTTTTTCTTCCATCTACTTTAGTCCAGGGAGACGGTATGTGTTCCTAGGACCCTTTGTGCCATTTCGATGGATATGCAGATTGGAAATAAGGATACCGGGATAGAATTCATATGCCCTGAAGACAACTGTTTATGACTAAAACTTATGACGTCATAATGAATTGTTTCATACCTGCTGCATTTTTTGTTCAGTTTCCGTTATGTGGTTATTAGCCTAGTAGTATACTGTACTGACGAAGCCATGAAGGCAGAAACGCGTATACAGTTAATAAAAAACTATTACGTTATTGTTGTGTTTTTAGCCAAGTAAAAGTAATAAGATATCCGAAGACCAAGTGAAGAGTGATTCAACACCTGCAATCTTCGATTACTTGCTTCAACACAAAAACATTCAGCAACGGTTATATGTATAGAAGACTGTAATTTTGGTGTTCGAGTTCAGCTTTTAAAGTTCTGTTCCGCACACAAGGATGAAGGAAATCCACAAATTACTTTCTTCTTCCATCTACTTTAGTCCAGGGAGACGGTATGTGTTCGAAGGACTCTTTGTGCCATTTCGATGGATATGCAGATTGGAAATAAGGATACCGGGATAAAATTCATATGCCCTGAAGACAACTGTTTATGACTAAAATTTATGACGTGTTAATGAATTGTTTCATATCTGCTGCACTTTTTGTTCAGTTTCCATTATGTGGTTATTAGCCTAGTAGTATACTGTACTGACGAAGCCATGAAGGCAGAAACGCGTATACAGTTAATAAAAAAGGTACTACGTTACTGTTGTGTTTTTAGCCCAGTAAAAGTAATAAGATATCCGAAGACCAAGTAAAGAGTGATTCAACACCTGCAATCTTCAATTACTTGCTTCAATACAAAAACATTCAGCAACGGTTATATGTAGACTGTAAACTTGGTGTTCGAGTTCAGCTTTTCAAGTTCTGTTCCGCACACAAGGATGAAGGAAATCCACAAATTACTTTCTCCTTCCATCTACTTTAGTCCAGGGAGACGGTATGTGTTCCTAGGACCCTTTGTTCCATTTCGATGGATATGCAGATGGGAAATAAGGATACCGGGATAGAATTCATATGCCCTGAAGACAACTGTTTATGACTAAAATTTATGACGTCATGATGAATTGTTTCATATCTGCTGCATTTTTTGTTCGGTTTCCATTATGTGGTTATTAGCCTAGTAGTATACTGTACTGACGAAGCCATGAAGGCAGAAACGCGTATACAGTTAATAAAAAGCTACTACGTTACTGTTGTGTTTTTAGCCCAGTAAAAGTAATAAGATATCCGAAGACCAAGTGAAAAGTGATTCAACACCTGCAATCTTCGATTACTTGCTTCAACACTAAAACATTCAGCAACGGTTATATGTATAGAAGACTGTAAACTTGGTGTTCGAGTTCAGCTTTTCAAGTTCTGTTCCGCACACAAGGATGAAGGAAATCCACAAATTACTTTCTTCTTCCATCTTCTTTAGTCCAGGGAGACGGTATGTGTTCTTAGGACCCTGTGTGCCATTTCGATGGATATGCAGATTAGAAATAAGGATACCGGGATAGAATTCATATGCCCTGAAGACAACTGTTTATGACTAAAACTTATGACATCAAAATGATATGTTTCATATCTGCTGCATTTTTTGTTCAGTTTCCATTATGTAGTTATTAGCCTAGTAGTATACTGCACTGACAAAGGCATGAAGGCAGAAACGCGTTCACAGTTAATAAAAAACGACTACGTTACTGTTGTGTTTTTAGCCCAGTAAAAGTAATAAGATATCCGAAGACCAAGTGAAGAGTGATTCAACACCTGCAATTTTCGATTCCTTGCTTCAACACAAAAACATTCAGCAACGGTTATATGTAGACTGTAAACTTGGTGTTCGAGTTCAGCTTTTAAAGTTCTGTTCCGCACGCAAGGATGAAGGAAATCCACAAATTACTTTCTTCTTCCATCTACTTTAGTCCAGGGAGACGGTATGTGTTCCCAGGACTTTTTGTGCCATTTCGATGGATATGCAAAATTGGAAATAAAATACCGGGATAAAGTTCATATGCCCTGAAAACAACTGTTTATGACTAAAACTTATGACGTCGGAACGAATTGTTTCATATCTGCTGCATTTTTTGTTCAGTTTCCATTATGTGGTTATTAGCCTAGTAGTATACTGTACTGACGAAGCCATGAAGGCAGAAACGCGTAAACAATTAACAAAAAGCTACTACGTTACGGTTGTGTTTTTAGCCCAGTAAAAGCAGTAAGATATCCGAAGACCAAGTGAAGAGTGATTCAACACCTGCAATCTTCGATTACTTGCTTCAACACAAAAACATTCAGCAACGGTTATATGTATAGAAGACTGTAAAATTGGTGTTCGAGTTCAGCTTTTCCAGTTCTGTTCCGCACACAAGGATGAAGGAAATCCACAAACTGCTTTCTTCTTTCATCTACTTTAGTCCAGGGAAACAATATGTGTTCCTAGGACCCTTTGTGCCATTTCGATGGTTATGCAGATTGGAAATAAGGATACCGGGATAAAATTCATATGCCCTGAAGACAACTGTTTATGACTCAAATTTATGACGTCATAATGCCTTGTTTGATCACTGGTGCATCTTTTGTTCAGTTTCCATTATGTGGTTAATAGCCTAGTAGTATACTGTACTGACGAAGCCATGAAGGCAGAAACGCGTATACAGTGAACAAAAAGCTACTACGTTACTGTTGTGTTTTTAGCCCAGTAAAGGCAATAAGATATCCGAAGACCAAGTGAAGAGTGATTCAACACCTGCAATCTTCGATTACTTGCTTCAACACAAAAACATTCAGAAACGGTTATATGCATAGAAGATTGTAAATTTGGTGTTCGAGTTCAGCTTTTAAAGTTTTGTTCCGCACACAAAAATGAAGGAAATCCACAAATTACTTTCTTCTTCCATCTACTATAGTCCAGGGAGACGGTATGTGTTCCTAGGACCCTTTGTGCCATTTCGATGGATATGCAGATTGGAAATAAGGATACCGGGATAGATTTCATATGCCCTGAAGACAACTGTTTATGACTAAAATTTATGACGTCATGATGAATTGTTTCATATCTGCTACAATTTTTGTTCAGTTTCCATTATGTGGTTATTAGCCTAGTGGTTTACTGTACTGACGAAGCCATGAAGGCAGAAACGCGTATGGAGTTAACAAAAAGCTACTACGTTATTGTTGTGTTTTTAGCCCAGTAAAAGCAATAAGATATCTGAAGACCAAGTGAAAAGTGATTCAACACCTGCAATCTTCGATTACTTGCTTCAACACAAAAACATTCAGCAACGGTTATATGTATAGAAGACTGTAAACTTGGTGTTCGAGTTCAGCTTTTCAAATTCTGTTCCGCACACAAGGATGAAGGAAATCCACAAATTACTTTCTTCTTCCATTTATTTTAGCCAAGGGAAACGGTATGTGTTCCTAGGACCCTTTGTGCCATTTCGATGGACATGCAGATTGGAAATAAGGATACCGGGATAGAGTTCAACTGCTTTGAAAACAACTGTTTATGACTAAAATTTATGACGTCATAATGAATTGTTTCATATCTGCTGCAATTTTTGTTCAGTTTCCATTATGTGGTTATTAGCCTAGTAGTATACTGTACTGACGAAGCCCGGAAGGCAGAAACGCGTATACAGTTAAGAAAAAGCTACTGCGTTACTGTTGTGTTTTTAGCCCAGTAAAAGTAATAAGATATCCGAAAACCAAGTGAAGAGTGATTCAACACCTGCAATCTTCGATTACTTGCTTCAACACAAAAACATTCAGCAACGGTTATATGTAAACTGTAAACTTGGTGTTCGAGTTAAGCTTTTAAAGTTCTGTTCCGCACACAAGGATGAAGGAAATCCACAAATTTCTTTCTTTCATCTACATTAGTCCAGAGAGACGGTATGTGTTCCTAGGACCTTTTGTGGCATTTCGATGGTAATGCAGTATGGAAATAAGGATACCGGGATAGAATTCATATGCCTTGAAGACAACTGTTTATGACTTAAACTTATGACGTCATAATAAATTGTTTCATATCTGCTGCATTTTTTGTTCAGTTTCCATTATGTGGTTATTAGCCTAGTAGTATACTGTACTGACGAAGCCATGAAAGCAGAAACGCGTATACAGTTAATAAAAAGCTACTACGTTGCTGTTGTGTTTTTAGCCCAGTAAAAGTAATAAGATATCCGAAGACCAAGTGAAGAGTGATTCAACACCTGCAATCTTCGATTACTTGCTTCAACACAAAAACATTCAGCAACGGTTATATGTATAGAAGACTGTAAATTTGGTGTTCGAGTTCAGCTTTTCAAGTTTTGTTCCGCACACAAGGATGAAGGAAATCCACAAATTACTTTTTTTCATCTACATTAGTCCAGAGAGACGGTATGTGTTCCTAGGACCTTTTGTGGCATTTCGATGGTAATGCAGTATGGAAATAAGGATACCGGGATAGAATTCATATGCCTTGAAGACAACTGTTTATGACTTAAACTTGTGACGTCATAATAAATTGTTTCATATCTGCTGCATTTTTTGTTCAGTTTCCATTATGTGGTTATTAGCTTAGTAGTATACTGTACTGACGAAGCCATGAAGGCAGAAACGCGTATACAGTTAATAAAAAGCTACTTTGTTGCTGTTGTGTTTTTAGCCCAGTAAAAGTAAAAAAACATCCGAAGACCAAGTGAAGAGTGATTCAACACCTGCAATCTTCGATTACTTGTTTGAACACAAAAACATTCAGCAACGGTTATATGTATAGAAGACTGTAAACTTGGTGTTCGAGTTCAGCTTTTCAAGTTCTGTTCCGCACACAAGGATGAAGGAAATCCACAAATTACTTTTTTCTTCCATCTACTTTAGTCCAGGGAGACGGTATGTGTTCCTAGGACCCTTTGTGCCATTTCGATGGATATGCAGATTGGAAATAAGGATACCGGGATAGAATTCATATGCCCTGAAGACAACTGTTTATGACTAAAACTTATGACGTCATAATGAATTGTTTCATACCTGCTGCATTTTTTGTTCAGTTTCCGTTATGTGGTTATTAGCCTAGTAGTATACTGTACTGACGAAGCCATGAAGGCAGAAACGCGTATACAGTTAATAAAAAACTATTACGTTATTGTTGTGTTTTTAGCCAAGTAAAAGTAATAAGATATCCGAAGACCAAGTGAAGAGTGATTCAACACCTGCAATCTTCGATTACTTGCTTCAACACAAAAACATTCAGCAACGGTTATATGTATAGAAGACTGTAATTTTGGTGTTCGAGTTCAGCTTTTAAAGTTCTGTTCCGCACACAAGGATGAAGGAAATCCACAAATTACTTTCTTCTTCCATCTACTTTAGTCCAGGGAGACGGTATGTGTTCGAAGGACTCTTTGTGCCATTTCGATGGATATGCAGATTGGAAATAAGGATACCGGGATAAAATTCATATGCCCTGAAGACAACTGTTTATGACTAAAATTTATGACGTGTTAATGAATTGTTTCATATCTGCTGCACTTTTTGTTCAGTTTCCATTATGTGGTTATTAGCCTAGTAGTATACTGTACTGACGAAGCCATGAAGGCAGAAACGCGTATACAGTTAATAAAAAAGGTACTACGTTACTGTTGTGTTTTTAGCCCAGTAAAAGTAATAAGATATCCGAAGACCAAGTAAAGAGTGATTCAACACCTGCAATCTTCAATTACTTGCTTCAATACAAAAACATTCAGCAACGGTTATATGTAGACTGTAAACTTGGTGTTCGAGTTCAGCTTTTCAAGTTCTGTTCCGCACACAAGGATGAAGGAAATCCACAAATTACTTTCTCCTTCCATCTACTTTAGTCCAGGGAGACGGTATGTGTTCCTAGGACCCTTTGTTCCATTTCGATGGATATGCAGATGGGAAATAAGGATACCGGGATAGAATTCATATGCCCTGAAGACAACTGTTTATGACTAAAATTTATGACGTCATGATGAATTGTTTCATATCTGCTGCATTTTTTGTTCGGTTTCCATTATGTGGTTATTAGCCTAGTAGTATACTGTACTGACGAAGCCATGAAGGCAGAAACGCGTATACAGTTAATAAAAAGCTACTACGTTACTGTTGTGTTTTTAGCCCAGTAAAAGTAATAAGATATCCGAAGACCAAGTGAAGAGTGATTCAACACCTGCAATCTTCGATTACTTGCTTCAACACAAAAACATTCAGCAACGGTTATATGTATAGAAGACTGTAAACTTGGTGTTCGAGTTCAGCTTTTCAAGTTCTGTTCCGCACACAAGGATGAAGGAAATCCACAAATTACTTTCTTCTTCCATCTACTTTAGTCCAGGGAAACGGTATGTGTTCCTAGGACCCTTTGTGCCATTTCGATGGATATGCGGATTGGAAATAAGGATACCGGGTGTCGAATTCTTCGAAGGTTTTTGTTGTTTTGAGTGTGTGTGTGACTGAAGAATGCTTGTGGAATGATCGTTGGTTGTGTGGTTTATGACGTTATAATGCATGGTGTTTATCTGGCTTGCTTTTGGTTAGTTGTATGCGACTGCGAGAGTCTCAGGGTAAGGTTAGACTAGTTGGGTTTGAGGTTATTTTTTTACTAGTTAGGTAGCTTAGGCTAAGCGGTAAATTTAGGGGATAGGATAGGGCCGTGTCATGAGGCATAGTTTGGTACTCTTCTCACCTTTTGAGTATTTTGTTCAGAATCAGTGACGGTAATGCTGTGGTAGTTGCACACTGCATTACACAGGCTAGCGCTGTAGTAGCCTGTAGAACAGAATTTTGAGCTCTAGTGTTGAGCTAGTTTTTTTGTGTTGGATGCAAGATCCCCGGTTTGGCCTAGAATTTTTTGGTAAGTTTGTTTGTTTTGTTGATACTGTTTTGATATCGGGACTTTTGCTCGTTCCTGGATTTAGAACCGGTAGGCTACGGTTTTCGTTCTTTCCTTTTTGTGCGTGTGACGTACTGACTTGTGTGCCGCAGTGCTGGTATAGTTTCAGTGCTTGCGAATGTAGTTTACATTTTTTTTGCGTTTGACTGTTTGACCTATGTTCGGTGTGGTGGCTTATTTTTGTCCTTTTGTTTTTACGCAGAAACCGCCGCCGCCCGCAGCTGTCATCGACTTTCTGTGCAAGGCGCGTATTCAAAATTTTCTAATAATCTCAATTTCGGTTAGACGAGCGGTGGAGCGTGATTGCCAAACCCGCGCGTGCTCAAATCTAACATCGTTTCAAAAAATTCATAAAAGATTAACGTTTTAAAAATTCAGAAGAAAATTGGCGTTTTTAAGAAAATTATTTGGAAGATTGATTTTATTTGAAATTCGTTTTTGGGAAGCCGTTTTGACGTTTTGGATACTCTTGTCTCGAACTGATTGAAAGACATAGCAGGATCTCGTTAGATTTTTTTTGTCAGTGAAAATTCCCGTTGCTGTTTGGAAATCTGGTGGAGTGGAGTGGAAATCCGTACAGTACGTGAGTCGGAACCGATTTTGCTATTTGGGTGCGACAATAAGTTGAACTGTTCCTGTTGGACTATCTGCGCTAAGTTTAAGATATTCGTGATAGAGATTGAGAAAAAAAAGTCAGTGACTGTCGGAACTGAATACTGCATTTTATATTGGATCAAAATTTTGTAGTTTATTATTTTTGGCATTTTTTGGATTATTGTGTAGGCCTAATGTTTTCGCACGTGTGTGATTCTAGCCATGACCATCTACTTACTGAGCAGGTGATAAGTAAACTCAAAGCTCTTAAGGCTAAGTATAGAGAAACCGAACTTTTAATGTGCAAAAATGAAAATGTGGCTGAGGTTCGAAACCAACTGCAGCAATTTAATTCTGACTTCGATCAGTTGATGTGCTTGTGTCTGTACGTCGAAGAAGACGAAACTATGCCTGGTAGCACATCCCATAAGATTGACGTAATTAAGGGGAAAGATAATTTCAATAGGAAGGTTGAGACGTGGCTGGCATGTGTGCATGTGCCGAGTGTGTTTGAAGGTAACCCGTTGTGTGAGTCTGAGCCTGCTAGGCGTACCATGACTAGTGATGTGCTGGATGAATGTCAGTTGACTGGGTCTGGTGACGGTGTGGCTGTATGTGGTCGACAGTTGACTGAGTCCGGAGCCGGTGTGGCTCTTGTTGGTCATGATAAGTCACGAGATAAAGGGTTATGCAATGATGCTGGGTCAGGTGTTTCGACAAGCGTTTCTTCTCATAGTTCCCGTGCTAGTCGTGTTCGGGAAAGCAGAGTAAAGGTGCGTTTGGCTCAATTGGCACTACGTCATGAAGAGGAGAAGCAAATGGAAGAAGAAACCCGACGATTGGAAGAAGAAGAGAGACGAAGAAAAGAAGCTGACGAAAGAAGAAGGATGGCGAAGCGCGAGAAGCAACGCGAACTGGAAATGGCCCAAACCGAGCTTGATGCTTGGGAAGCCGAATCTGCCAGAAGCATGAGAAATGCAACCGCTGCATACAGGCGCGCCGCACCATCACGTGATATTTTGACACGCTCTGCTATGCCAGAAGCCAAGCCACCAAACGTTAATTGGTCTGGTTCTGCACCTGAGCCTTATGGAGGTCGTCCTCAGGTTAATAAATCGTCTAAGGGCGTTGACGAGTCCAGGCTATGGAGCAGAAGCCCAATACCAGAATTTTATCACACTGAAATGAGTGAACGTTTCCTCCCCAAGCCAGCAATTGAGAATTTTGACGGAGACCCGCTGGACTACTGGACCTTTGTAAATCGATTCAAGGTCCACATCGCTGACAGAATAAACAGCAACGATCTCAAATTGGTATATCTGCTGCAGCACTGTAGCAAAAGGGTCTACGACAAAGTTAAACATTATGCAGGCGGACCTGATAAGCGGCAATGCTACAAGCTAGTGTGGCAGGAGTTATACGAACGATATGGCCAACCCCACATTATTGGTCGATATTGCGAGCAACGCTTATTGGAACTTCCTAAAGTTGGACAGTATGATGGGGAAAACCTTGAGAATATGGCTATATTGTTGAAGAGATGTCTTGCTTCACTAGAAGAATTCTCAAGGTCCACGACTATGGATACGGTTGGATTTATAGCCTCGTTGGTGGAAAAGCTACCTGTAGAGCTGCGTCGAAAATGGGTTTCAGAAGCACTGAAGATAGAAACCAAGACTGGCACCTTAGCTGGATTTAAGGACTTCGCTGAATTCGTGATTAGCGAGTCCGTAGAGCTAATTCAACGTACTTTAGAGCAGTGTTCCCCGCCCGATCAACCAAAAATGACGGTTATGGGTTTAAGCAAAGAAAGACCCACACATTTGCCACGACAACCTCTGCAAAAGGAACTGCACAAGCGGCTAGTCCGGTGAAGGCTAAAAGCCCGAATAAGACCGAAGAAAAGCCGCAAAAGGAGGCTAGATTGCTTAGCTGCTATTGTTGTGGTCAGCAACATAAATTGAGCAACTGTGATGAGTTTCTCCAAAAATCGTATTCCGAAAAGAGGTCTGTGGTCCGTGACAAACAATTGTGCTATCGATGTCTGCGCCCAGGGCATCTGATAAAGGAGTGCCGTAGCAGAATGGTTTGCGCTGTTGAGTCTTGCAAAAGCACCTCCCATCATACCCTGCTACATGTTGACCCAGGTGGGGCTCGAGCGTCGCCTCTGGGAAATGTTGTGGCGTCATGTAGGGACGAAGGTAATACTGAAGGGCAACGTGCATGTCTGGATATTGTTCCCGTCTGTGTCAGCTTTGGTGATGCTGAAATATTGACATATGCCCTGTTAGATACGGGATCTTCCGTTTCATTTTGCGAAACTCGACTGATTGATCGTCTCGGTTTGAGCAGCCAGCAAGGAAGAGTTGTTGAGACCTACGTCGAGACTTTGACTACTGCTCAACCAAAGCGCTTGAAGACTGCGTCTTTCTCTCTTGTGGTCAAATCTTTGGATTCCAGTGAGAAGTTTAATCTGACCAATGTTTTGAGAATTGACCATATTCCTGTGAGTCCTGACAGCCGAAATATGCTAGACAATTTGGATGAATATGAACACCTCCGTGGAGTGACACTGCCACGTATTGAGAACGCCACGGTAACATTGCTGATCGGTAACGACAACTGTCTTGCCCACTTTCCATTGGAGACACGTCTTGATCCCTCGGTAGTGACTTGCCCACAGGCTGTGAAAACTCCATTGGGTTGGATATTAAAGGGCGCAACCCAAGCTCTTTGCTCGAATGGAATGCCTAATCAACGCCCAGCGTTTTTGTTGAATTACTCACGAGTACCAGACTGTGTTGGTGCTATGAGTAATGTATTAATCTCTGGTGATGGCGATATTTATCCTCCAAAGGGTGGATTAGATTGTTCTGACGTCGAAAATCTGATGGCTTGGTTGAAAGCTAATCAAGAAGTGCAAGAGTTTGGCTTGCGCTATTCGGCAGAAGATGTTGTGGCATATGACTTTATGAAGAAGTCTATCGCGCACAAAGACGGCCATTATGTGCTTCCTTTACCGTGGAAGAATCCGGCAAAGGTACTGCCTGTAAGTTTGCCTATGGCGGAGAAACGCTTAGCCGGAGTTAAGCGTAGGATGGAATGCAACTCTAAGTTGAAAGAAATGTATTGCAAAGAAATGCAATTGCTCCTGGATGAAGGACATGCAGAGATCATTCCTGAAGCTGAATGGAATCGAAGTCACGTGTGGTATATACCACATCATCCGGTGCTTAACCCTAATAAGCCTAACAAACTAAGAATAGTCTTCGACTGTGCAGCTCGAAGCAATGGAACATCTCTCAACGACAGTTTGTTGAAAGGCCCTGACTTTATGAACTCGCTGATGGGCGTTCTACTTCGTTTTCGCAAAGGAAGAATCGCTGTTGTTGCGGACATCAAGAAGATGTTTTATCAAGTTCGCTGTACCCCTGAAGATTGCGATGCACTGAGATTCCTCTGGTACCCCGACGGAAATACTAACCTTCGCGCAGTACCCCATAGGATGAAGGTTCACTTGTTTGGGGCGAAGTCCTCGCCCAGCTGCGCTAGTTTTGCCCTCCTGCAAACAACAAAACAATTCGGACACCAGTACAGCCCCACTATTGCTGCCGTAGTTCGTAACAACTTCTACGTCGATGACTGTTTGGTCAGCGTCGATGAAGACCAAACTGGAGTCTGTCTGGTAAAAGAGTTAAGTGAAATGTTGGCTCTGGGTGGATTCCATCTGACAAAGTGGGTTTCTACAAGCGAACACATTACGAACAGTATCGATGCAAAAGAAAGATCTGGCTCCGTAGATAAATTTGATCAGGGGGATCAGACAGACGAGCGAGTACTTGGCATGAATTGGTCTGTTAGCGGGGACTGGTTTGGTTATCAGGTGACAATCCCCGAAAAACCCGCAACTCGTAGAGGTTTTCTTTCTATTTCGAGTTCTGTGTTCGATCCGTTGGGCTTGGTCTCGCCAGTCATTTTGGAGGCTCGATTGATATTCCGTAATGTATGTCAGCAAGGTACAAATTGGGACGATCCAATCCCTTTACAGGATGCTGGTCGCTGGAAGAAATGGAAAGAGGACTTAATTGAACTGAACAACGTAAAGATATTTCGTTGTTTGAGACCTGATAGAAAACTTATTGGGATACAACTGCATGTGTTCGCTGATGCATCAAGCTATGCCAGGGGCTCAGTGTGCTACCTCCGATCCGAAGGTGTGGATGGAACCTTCGAATGTAGAATCGTGTCTGCGAGGTCTCGTCTATGTGGATCAGGAGTGAATACAATTCCTCGCCTTGAACTCGAAGCAGCCCTTGATGCAGTCAAGCTTGCAGAATTTGTGAAGCGAGAATTAGAGCTTCAAGAGTGCCCATGCGTGTACTGGAGCGACTCTTCCGTTGTGCTGCTCAGTCTTCGAGCTGAGTGTAAGAAGTTCCCAGTATTTTCTCGTAACCGACTTTCACAAATAGAGCGTTTAACGTGCATCCATGATTGGCGACACGTACCTTCAGAATTCAATCCGGCCGACTACGCTTCTAGAGGCTGCACTGCAAACAAGCTCATAGAATCATCAATCTGGTTTGAAGGTCCAGGCTTCTTAAGAAGAACTCCTGAATATTGGCCGAACAGAATTTCTCAGCCACCAGTGACTGATCATGTGTATACGAAATTTGATCTGCCAAAAGTTAAAGCGATGATTGCAGTAGTACACACGACAAATGAAGTGGCGTCAACTGATCGGCTTATCAGCCATTTTTCCTCCTTACACAAGCTACTCTTGGCAACTGCTTGGCTTCTGCGTTTTAAGCAACACTTGCGAAAGCGTGCTAAAGGAAACGACTTGACTATCAGCAATCAACCCATATCTACTGCAGAATTGGACCGGGCCGAGATTGCTCTGGTGAAGTATGTACAGCTGTCTAGTTTTCCAGAATGGATTTTGAAGTTAAGTGGAAGAAAAAAAGTGGTGAAGCTGCCCGAATCGCCCGCTCTGCAGTCGCTTAACCCAATTTTGATATCGGATGTGTTGAGGGTCGGTGGCAGGTTGGCCAAAGCCAAGATATCCTTTGAGGCGAAACACCCAGCCATATTGCCACGAGATCATCAGTTGACCCACCTCATTATTCAAGATTGTCATGCTCGTCGAGTTGGACACCAAGGACTGAATGCGACTTTAAACTGTCTAATGCAACGATATTGGGTCATAAGCCCAACTGCGGCGGTCAAGGCAGTCATCAACAAATGTCTTTTATGCAAAAGAGCTAATGCTAAGCCTGAAACTCAGATGATGTCAGACTTGCCATTAGCAAGACTGCAGGTGAATGAATCGCCATTTACACATACCGGAGTTGACTACTTTGGTCCAATCATGGTAAAGCAGCGAAGAAGCGAGCTAAAGCGGTATGGATGTATAATGACTTGTATGACTACCCGTGCTATCCATTTAGAAGTTGCCCCTGATCTCACTACATCGTCGTTCTTAAATGCGCTGCGTCGCTTTATATCACGGAGAGGAAACATCCAGCATCTCTATTCCGACAATGGCTCTAATTTCGTGGGCGCGGAAAGAGTCATGCGTGACTACATGAATGCTTGGAACAAGCAGCAGATTCACAACCACTTGCGACTCAAAGGTATTGAGTGGTCCTTTAACCCGCCTGGTGGAAGCCACATGGGCGGTGCCTGGGAGAGGATGATTGGAGTTGTGAAGCAAATCTTCAAAGCGATCCTTCCAGTAAAACCACTCGATGATGATGCTCTACACACAATCCTGCTCGAAGTCGAAGCGATGGTAAATTCTCGACCTCTAACTGATGTACTTGTGGACCCAGGCTCCGATTTGCCTCTCACTCCAAACCATCTGCTTCGTATCAACCCTACCATAGGGCCTCCGCTGAAGGTAACTAACAAACCTGATGTTTACGCGCGCCAGCGTCATCGGTTAGTCCAGTTCGTCGCTGACGAATTTTGGCGTCGTTGGGTACTGGAATATCCACGCACTTTATTTACAAGAAGCAAGTGGCAGGTGCGTCGTGAGAATATACGGCCGGAAGATATCGTTTTGATCGTCGATACTGATGCCCCTAGAGGAGACTGGCCGTTAGGCCGAGTTGTCAACACATACCCAGACAAGGAAGGCATGCTTCGAGTTGCCGAAGTGCAAACAAAATCAGGAGTGATCAAGCGACCGATAACGAAACTCTGCGTTATCGTGAGGGCAAGTCATACCGAAGAGTTCGTTGACACGAACTCGACTTTTGAGGCAACCGATGACACTATCGCTTCCGCCAACTCCCAAGAAGACCAGGCAGATTTCACTTCTGCGGTTCGAAATCGAGGAAATCTTTGATGTTGTGAAAAATGAAACTTCGTCGCATTCTTGGGGGGAGGATGTCGATTTCCCCGAAGATTTTTGTTGTTTTGAGTGTGTGTGTGACTGAAGAATGATTGTGGAATGATCGTTTGTTGTGTGGTCTATGACGTTATAATGCATGGTGTTTATCTGGCTTGCTTTTGGTTATTTGTATGCGACTGCGAGAGTCTCAGGGATAGGTTAGACTAGTTGGGTTTGAGGTTATTTTTTTACTAGTTAGGTAGCTTAGGCTAAGCGGTAAATTTAGGGGATAGGATAGGGCCGTGTCATGAGGCATAGTTTGGTACTCTTCTCACCTTTTGAGTATTTTGTTCAGAATCAGTGACGGTAATGCTGTGGTAGTTGCACACTGCATTACACAGGCTAGCGCTGTAGTAGCCTGTAGAACAGAATTTTGAGCTCTAGTGTTGAGCTAGTTTTTTTGTGTTGGATGCAAGATTCCCGGTTTGGCCTAGAATTTTTTGGTAAGTTTGTTTGTTTTGTTGATACTGCTTTGATATCGGGACTTTTGCTCGTTCCTGGATTTAGAACCGGTAGGCTACGGTTTTCGTTCTTTCCTTTTTGTGCGTGTGACGTACTGACTTGTGTGCCGCAATGCTGGTATAGTTTCAATGCTTGCGAATGTAGTTTACATTTTTTTTGCGTTTGACTGTTTGACCTATGTTCGGTGTGGTGGCTTATTTTTGTCCTTTTGTTTTTACGCAGAAACCGCCGCCGCCCGCAGCTGTCATCGACTTTCTGTGCAAAACGCGCATTCAAAATTTTCTAATAATCTCAATTTCTGTTAGACGAGCGGTGGAGCGTGATTGCCAAACCCGCGCGTGCTCAAATCTAACACCGGGATAGAATTCATATGCCCTGAAGACAACTGTTTATGACTAAAATTTATGACGTCATGATGAATTGTTTCATATCTGCTGCATTTGTTGTTCAGTTTCCATTATGTGCTTATTAGCCTAGTAGTATACTGTACTGACGAAGCCATGAAGGCAGAAACGCGTATACAGTTAACAAAAAGCTACTACGTTACTGTTGTGTTTTTAGCCCAGTAAAAGTATTATCATATCCGAAGACCAAGTGAAGAGTGATTCAACACCTGCAATCTTCGATTACTTGCTTCAACACAAAAACATTCAGCAACGGTTATATGCATAGAAGATTGTAAATTTGGTGTTCGAGTTCAGCTTTTAAAGTTCTGTTCCGCACACAAGGATGAAGGAAATCCACAAAATGCTTTCTTTTTTCATCTACATTAGTCCAGGGAAACGGTATGTGTTCCTAGGACCCTTTGTGCCATTTCGATGGATATGCTGATTGGAAATAAGGATACCGGGATAGAACTCATATGCCCTGAAGACAACTGTTTATGACTAAAATTTATGACGTCATGATGAATTGTTTCATAACTGCTGCATTTGTTCAGTTTCCATTATGTGGTTATTAGCCTAGTAGTATACTGTACTGACGAAGCCATGAAGGCAGAAACGCGTATACAGTTAATAAAAAGCTACTACGTTACTGTTGTGTTTTTAGTCCAGTAAAAGTAATAAAATATCCGAAGACCAAGTGAAGAGTGATTCAACACCTGCAATCTTCGATTACTTGCTTCAACACAAAAACATTCAGCAACGGTTATATGTATAGAAGACTGTAAACTTGGTGTTCGAGTTAAGCTTTTAAAGTTCGGTTCCGCACACAAGAATGAAGGAAATCCACAAATTACTTTCTTCTTCCATCTACTTTAGTCCAGAGAGACGGTATGTGTTCCTAGGACCCTTTGTGCCATTTCGATGGATATGCAGATGGGAAATAAGGATACCGAAATAGAACTCATACGCACTGAAGACAACTGTTTATGACTAAAACTTATGACGTCATAATGATATGTTTCATATCTGCTGCATTTTTTGTTCAGTTTCCATTATGTGGTTATTAGCCTAGTAGTATACTGTACTGACGAAGCCATGAAGGCAGAAACGCGTATACAGTTAATAAAAAACTACTACGTTAATGTTGTGTTTTTAGCCCAGTAAAAGTAATAAGATATCCGAAGACCAAGTGAAAAGTGATTCAACACCTGCAATCTTCGATTACTTGCTTCAACACAAAAACATTCAGCAACGGTTATATGTATAGAAGACTGTAAACTTGGTGTTCGAGTTCAGCTTTTAAAGTTCTGTTTCGCACACAAGGATGAAGGAAATCCACAAATTACTTTCTTTTTGGTTCTACTTTAGTTAAGGGAGACGGTATGTGTTCCTAGGACCCTTTGTGCCATTTCGATGGATATGCAGATTGGAAATAAGGATACCGGGATAGAATTCACATGCCCTGAAGACAACTGTTTATGACTCAAGTTTATGACGTCATAATGAATTGTTTCATATCTGCTGCATTTGTTGTTCAGTTTCCATTATGTGGTTATTAGCCTAGTAGTATACTGTACTGACGAAGCCATGAAGGCAGAAACGCGTATACAGTCAATAAAAAGCTACTACGTTACTGTTGTGTTTTTAGCCCAGTAAAAGTAATAAGATATCCGAAGACCAAGTGAAGAGTGATTCAACACCTGCAATCTTCGATTACTTGCTTCAACACAAAAACATTCAGCAACGGTTATATGTATAGAAAACTGTAAACTTGGTGTTCGAGTTCAGCTTTTGAAGTTCTGTTCCGCACACAAGGATGAAGGAAATCCACAAATTACTTTTTTCTTCCATCTACTTTAGTCCAGGGAGACGGTATGTGTTCCTAGGACCCTTTGTGCCATTTCGATGGATATGCAGATTGGAAGCAAAGACACCGGGATAGAAATCATATGCCCTGAAGACAACTGTTTATGACTAAAATTTATGACGTCATGGAGAATTGTTTCATATCTGCTGCATTTTTTGTTCAGTTTCCATTATGTGGTTATTAGCCTAGTAGTATACTGTACTGACGAAGCCATGAAAGCAGAAACGCGTATACAGTTAACAAAAAGCTACTACGTTACTGTTGTGTTTTTAACCCAGTAAAAGTAATAAGATATCCAAAGACCAAGTGAAGAGTGATTCAACACCTGCAATCTTCGATTACTTGCTTCAACACAAAAACATTCAGCAACGGTTATATGTATAGAAGACTGTAAACTTGGTGTTCGAGTTCAGCTTTTAAAGTTCTGTTCCGCACACAAGGATGAAGGAAATCCACAAATTACTTTCTATTTCGTTCTTTCATTCATCACTCATTCATCACTATTTATTTGTCCAAAAGTATACACAATACACAAAACGAAAATAAATACAATAGAAAAAACAGGACAGGGAGACTGCGAAAGGACCATGAGGTCTTCGAGTCAAGCAGCCACCCTAAAGTTCCACTTTAGTTCATGGAGACGGTATGTGTTCCTAGGACCCTTTGTGCCATTTCGATGGATATGCTGATTGGAAATAAGGATACCGGGATAGAATTCATAAGCCCTGAAGACAACTGTTTATGACTAAAATTTATGACGTCATAATGAATTGTTTCATATCTGCTGCATTTGTTGTTCAGTTTCCATTATGTGGTTATTAGCCTAGTAGTATACTGTACTGACGAAGCCATGAAGGCAGAAACGCGCATACTGTTAATAAAAAGCTACTACGTTACTGTTGTGTTTTTAGCCCAGTAAAAGTAATAAGATATCCGAAGACCAAGTGAAGAGTGATTCAACACCTGCAATCTTCGATTACTTGCTTCAACACAAAAACATTCAGCAACGGTTATATGTATAGAAGACTGTAAATTTGGTGTTCGAGTTCAGACTTTAAAGTTCTGTTCCGCACACAAGGATGAAGGAAATCCACAAATTACTTTCTTCTTCCATCTGCTTTAGTCTAGGGAGACGGTATGTGTTCCTAGGACTCTTTGTGCCATTTCGATGGATATGCTGATTGGAAATAAGGATACCGGGATAGAAATCATATGCCCTGAAGACAACTGTTTATGACTAAAATTTATGACGTCATAATGAACTGTTTCATATCTGCTGCATTTTTTGTTCAGTTTCCATTATGTGGTTATTAGCCTAGTAGTATACTGTACTGACGAAGCCATGAAGGCAGAAACGCGTATACAGTTAATAAAAAGCTACTACGTTACTGTTGTGTTTTTAGCCCAGTAAAAGTAATAAGATATCCGAAGACCAAGTGAAGAGTGATTCAACACCTGCAATCTTCGATTACTTGCTTCAACACTAAAACATTCAGCAACGGTTATATGCAGACTGTAAACTTGGTGTTCGAGTTCAGCTTCTAAAGTTCTGTTCCGCACACAAGGATGAAGGAAATCCACAAGTTACTTTCTTCTTCCTACTGTTTTAGTCCAGGGAGACGGTATGTGTTCCTAGGACCCTTTGTGCCATTTCGATGGATATGCAGATTGGAAATAAGGATACCGGGATAGAAATCATATGCCCTGAAGACAACTGTTTATGACTAAAATTTATGACGTCATAATGAATTGTTTCATATCTGCTGCATTTTTTGTTCAGTTTCCATTATGTGGTTATTAGCCTAGTAGTATACTGTACTGACGAAGCCATGAAAGCAGAAACGCGTATACAGTTAATAAAAAGCTACTACGTTACTGTTGTGTTTTTAGTCCAGTAAAAGTAATAAGATATCCGAAGACCAAGTGAAGAGTGATTCAACACCTGCAATCTTCGATTACTTGCTTCAACACAAAAACATTCAGCAACGGTTATATGTATAGAAAACTGTAAAGTTGGTGTTCGAGTTCAGGTTTTAAAGTTCTGTTCCGCACACAAGGATGAAGGAAATCCACAAATTACTTTCTTCCATCTACTTTAGTCCAAAGAGACGGTATGTGTTCCTAGGACCCTTTGTGCCATTTCGATGGATATGCAGATTGGAAATAAGGATACCGGGATAGAACTCATATGCCCTGAAGACAACTGTTTATGACTAAAATTTATGACGTCGTAATGAATTGTTACTTATCTGCTGCATTTTTTGTTCAGTTTCCATTATGTGGTTATTAGCCTAGTAGCATACTGTACTGACGAAGCCATGAAGGCAGAAACGCGTATACAGTTAATAAAAAGCTACTACGTTACTGTTGTGTTTTTAGCCCAGTAAAAGTAATAAGATATCCGAAGACCAAGTGAAAAGTGATTCAACACCTGCAATCTTCGATTACTTGCTTCAACACAAAAACATTCAGCAACGGTTATATGTATAGAAGACTGTAAACTTGGTGTTCGAGTTCAGCTTTTAAAGTTCGGTTCCGCACACAAGGATGAAGGAAATCCACAAATTACTTTCTTCTTCCATCTACTTTAGTCCAGGGAGACAGTATGTGTTCCTAGGACCCTTTGTGCCATTTCGATGGATATGCAGATTGGAAATGAGGATACCGGGATAGAACTCATATGCCCTGAAGACAACTGTTTATGACTAAAATTTATGACGTCGTAATGAATTGTTACTTATCTGCTGCATTTTTTGTTCAGTTTCCATTATGTGGTTATTAGCCTAGTAGCATACTGTACTGACGAAGCCATGAAGGCAGAAACGCGTATACAGTTAATAAAAAGCTACTACGTTACTGTTGTGTTTTTAGCCCAGTAAAAGTAATAAGATATCCGAAGACCAAGTGAAAAGTGATTCAACACCTGCAATCTTCGATTACTTGCTTCAACACAAAAACATTCAGCAACGGTTATATGTATAGAAGACTGTAAACTTGGTGTTCGAGTTCAGCTTTTAAAGTTCTGTTCCGCACACAAGGATGAAGGAAATCCACAAATTACTTTCTTCTTCCATCTACTTTAGTCCAGGGAGACAGTATGTGTTCCTAGGACCCTTTGTGCCATTTCGATGGATATGCAGATTGGAAATGAGGATACCGGGATAGAAATCATATGCCCTGAAGACAACTGTTTATGACTAAAATTTATGACGTCATAATGAATTGTTTCATATCTGCTGCATTTTTTGTTCAGTTTCCATTATGTGGTTATTAGCCTAGTAGTATACTGTACTGACGGAGCGGTGAAAACAAAAACGCGTATGCAGTTAATAAAAAGCTACTACGTTAATGTTGTGTTTTTAGCCCAGTAAAAGTAATAAGATATCCGAACACCAAGTGAAGAGTGATTCAACACCTGCAATCTTCGATTACTTGCTTCAACACTAAAACATTCAGCAACGGTTATATGCAGACTGTAAACTTGGTGTTCGAGTTGAGCTTCTAAAGTTCTGTTCCGCACACAAGGATGAAGGAAATCCACAAATTACTTTCTTCTTCCATCTACTTTAGTCCAGGGAGACAGTATGTGTTCCTAGGACCCTTTGTGCCATTTCGATGGATATGCAGATTGGAAATGAGGATACCGGGATAGAATTCATATGCCCTGAAGACAACTGTTTATGACTAAAATTTATGACGTCATAATGAATTGTTTCATATCTGCTGCATTTTTTGTTCAGTTTCCATTATGTGGTTATTAGCCTAGTAGTATACTGTACTGACGGAGCGGTGAAAACAAAAACGCGTATTCAGTTAATAAAAAGCTACTACGTTAATGTTGTGTTTTTAGCCCAGTAAAAGTAATAAGATATCCGAAGACCAAGTGAAGAGTGATTCAACACCTGCAATCTTCGATTACTTGCTTCAACACAAAAACATTCAGCAACGGTTATATGTATAGAAGAGTGTAAAGTTGGTGTTCGAGTTCAGCTTTTAAAGTTCTGTTCCGCACACAAGGATGAAGGAAATCCACAAATTACTTTCTTCTTCCATCTGCTTTAGTCCAGGGAGACGGTATGTGTTCCTAGGACCCTTTGTGCCATTTCGATGGATATGCAGACGAGGGCTAAAAATACCGGGATAAAAATTCATATGCTTGAAGACAACTGTTTATGACTAAAACTTTTGACGTCATAATGAATTGTTGCATATCTGCTGCATTTTTTGTTCAGTTTCCATTATGTGGTTATTAGCCTAGTAGTATACTGTACTGACGAAGCCATCAAGGCAGAAACGCGTATACTGTCAATAAAAAGCTCTTGCGTTACTGTTGTGTTTTTAGCCCAGTAAAAGTAATAAGACATCCGAAGACCAAGTGAAGAGTGATTCAACACCTGCAATCTTCGATTACTTGCTTCAACACAAAAACATTCAGCAACGGTTATATGTATAGAAGACTGTAAAGTTGGTGTTCGAGTTCAGCTTTTAAAGTTCTGTTCCGCACACAAGGATGAAGGAAATCCACGAATTACTTTTTTCTTCCATTTAATTTAGTCCAGGGAGACAGTATGTGTTCCTAGGACCTTTTGTGCCATTTTGATGGATATGCAAATTGGAAATAAGGATACCGGGATAGAATTCATATGCCCTGAAGACAACTGTTTATGACTAAAATTTATGACGTCCTAATGAATTGTTTCATATCTGCTGCATTTGTTGTTCAGTTTCCATTATGTGGTTATTGGCCTAGTAGTATACTGTACTGACGAAGCCATGAAAACAAAAACGCGTATACAGTTAATAAAAAGCTACTACGTTACTGTTGTGTTTTTAGCCCACTAAAAGTAATAAGATATCCGAAGACCAAGTGAAGAGTGATTCAACACCTGCAATCTTCGATTACTTGCTTCAACACAAAAACATTCAGCAACGGTTATATGTATAGAAGACTGTAAATTTGGTGTTCGAGTTCAGTTTTTAAAGTTCTGTTCCGCACACAAGGATGAAGAAAATCCAGAAATTATTTTCTATTTCGTTTCTTCATTCATCACTCATTCATCACTATTTATTTGTCCAAAAGTGTACAACATTACACAAAAGGAAAATAAATACAATAGAAAAAACAGGACAGAGAGACTGCGAAGGGACCATGAGGTCTTCGAGTCAAGCAGCCACCCTAAAGTTTTATTTTAGTCCATGAAGACGGTATGTGTTCCTAGGACTATGTTGGGCAATATACCGTAGAGCGAGACAGCGCTGTTTCTGGCTATTAGCCTTCATCAGCCGCCCTCAGGTAAGAAACATTCATCTTCCAGGACGAATGATCTTGCCAGGATCACTCATCCCTTCGGATAAATATTTCTTAAAGAATTCAACTTTTGTGGTACGCATATCCACTCGTGTGGCTACGTCACCATTCCAGTCAAACTCTTTACGTGGCCAGGGTGAAGAGCAAACAACTAAAGAGCAGAGTCCTTCCTGGCCTACCGGACGGGAAGTCATGACGACTACCGGACGGCCACGTAAAGAGTTTGACTGGAATGGTGACGTAGCCACACGAGTGGATATGCGTACCACAAAGGTTGAATTCTTAAAGAAATATTTATCCGAAGGGATGAGTGATCCTGGCAAGATCATTCGTCCTGGAAGATGAATGTTTCTTACCTGAGGGCGGCTGATGAAGGCTAATAGCCAGAAACAGCGCTGTCTCGCTCTACGGTACGATTTACTGGAGTGCTTTGCACTGTTGGTGATGGAGTGCAGTTATAGCCTCTGACCCAACAAGAGGAAGTTGTCATGACTTCCCGTCCGGTAGGCCAGGAAGGACGCAGCTCTTTAGTTGTTTGGGCAATATAATTAATTTGGTCATCAATTCTCGGTAACGGATAAGCATCTAGATGACTATAACGATTAACAGTTTGAGAATAGTCGACAACGATTCTTTTCTTATGACGATCGTCTTTCGTTACAACAACTTGGGCCCGCCAAGGACTTTCAGACGGTTCGATAATACCTTCTTCTAAGAGCTTTTTAATTTCTAGCGTGATAAACTCGTGATCGGCCCGACTGTATCGCCTAGACTTGCTAGCAATAGGTTTGCAGTTAGGATTCATATGCTGAAATATTCGGGGAGGCGCTACATTCGCAGGAGCAACACAACAATACGATTCGTTTTTATCTATTATGAGAGATTCACGAGCTCCGCCAGTTTTGAACACGACACTTTCATGCAGCCGCATAAAGTCTTGGCCTAGTATAACATCGGCACACAAATCATTCACAACACTAAACTCGACATTTTTATAAGGTTGGCCGCGAAAAATAACTTCAGATGAAATTGAGCCAACTATTTCAGCACTACATATTTTCGAAGCTAGATTCACATTAACTTTTCGAGGTTCGTAAGAAAAATTATTTTCTGAAGCAAACTTACGGTTCATGAAACTGTCCGACGCGCCAGAGTCTATTAATGTTTTAACAAGTACTCCGTCGATCTTTAAGTCAACCGTAGCGAGTTCGAGTGAAGTTGGAGCTCCTGCAGCAATTGGTTCGATCACAGCCAGATGAGGAGTAGCTATAGACGCGGACATCTTAGTAGACTTCGTTGATTGACATTGTTTAGCAAAATGTCCCACTTTGCCACAAAGATAACATTCAGCAGATTTAGCAGGGCACTTGTATCTGGGATGAAAAACGTTTCCACAAAAAAAGCATTTTCGAGTGATATTCCGTTTCTCCGAGGCAGTGGATATGTACCCCGTGTCTTTTTCTTTCTTCGGTTCAAAGGATAGACCTCGATACTCAGAGTCGGAGGGCGTTGGCTGTGAAGCAGTTGCTACTTCAGGCTGTGGCTGAAAAAAAGTCGCGTTCTTCATAGCTGAATCTAGTGACCTTGCCAAGTTAAACGCAGCATCGATATCGAGAGTTTCATTTTCTAAAAGACGCTGTCGAATCTGATGGGATTTTAAGCCTCTAATAAAAGAATCTCTTACAAAATCGTTTCGGTTCTTTTCTGCTGTAACAGCTTTGAAATTGCAGTCTTTTGCAAGTAGTAGTAGATTTTGTAAAAAATCTTCTATCGACTCACTTGGATGTTGCTCTCTAGTTGAAAGAACATGCCTAGCAAAAATTTCATTTTGGGGTTTTATGTAAATTTTTCTCAAAGTTTTAAGGGCTTCATCAAAATTGGGGCAATCGTCGATATAGGAATATACAGTCGCTGATACGAAATTTGTAAGTACGTTCAATTGATTGACATTTTCGTTCGTCTGCTGTACTGCAGTTAGATAGTTGCGAAACGTTTTCAGCCAATGCTTGTATTCAACACTAGCGTTTCTAAAGTTTGGGTCTACCTCCAATCTTTCTGGTTTGAGACACTTATCCATTGCTGACAAATTTTAACTAAATTAAATTGACATGAAATATTACCGACTCGTGCGGTTTTAATCTAGTTAAAATTACACATACATTCTAAAGGAAAATGCAGGTTAGAAAGAGAAAAACTAAACTGGTACCAAAAGCGGTCTTACTTCTAGCAATGCAGATCACTACTAGAATACGGTACAGCGAGCAGCGCCAATTGCAGTATAAAACATACGCGCGAGCTGCAGGCAAGCGGCAATAGATGATTACATCGTGGTTGCATGCGATCAATCAGCAACAAACGCGCTCGAAAAAAACGACCAACAAATCATCACAAGGTCTTCGAGTCAAGCAGCCACCCTAAAGTTCTACTTTAGTCCATGAAGACGGTATGTGTTCCTAGGACCTTTTGTGCCATTTCGATGGACATGCAGATTGGAAATAAGGATACCGGGATAGAACTCATATGCCCTGAAGACAACTGTTTATGACTAAAATTTATGACGTCATAATGACATGTTTTATATTTGCTGCATTTTTTGTTCAGTTTCCATTATGTGGTTATTAGCCTAGTAGTATACTGTACTGACGAAGCCATGAAGGCAGAAACGCGTATGCAGTTAATAAAAAGCTACTACGTTACTGTTGTGTTTTTAGCCCAGTAAAAGTAATAAGATATCCGAAGACCAAGTGAAGAGTGATTCAACACCTGCAATCTTCGATTACTTGCTTCAACACAAAAACATTCAGCAACGGTTATATGTATAGAAGACTGTAAAGTTGGTGTTCGAGTTCAGTTTTTAAAGTTCTGTTCCGCACACAAGGATGAAGGAAATCCACAAATTACTTTCTTCTTCCATCTACTTTCGTCCAGGGAGACGGTATGTGTTCCTAGGACCCTTTGTGCCATTTCGATGGATATGCAAATTGGATAGAAGCATACCGGGATAGAACTCATATGCCCTGAAGACAACTGTTTATAAATAAAAGTTATGACGTCATAATGAATTGTTTCATATCTGCTGCACTTTTTGTTCAGTTTCCATTATGTGGTTATTAGCCTAGTAGTATACTGTACTGACGAAGCCATGAAGGCAGAAACGCGTATACAGTACAGTTAATAAAAAGCTACTACGTTACTGTTGTGTTTTTAGCCCAGTAAAAGTAATAAGACATCCGAAGACCAAGTGAAGAGTGATTCAACACCTGCAATCTTCGATTACTTGCTTCAACACAAAAACATTCAGCAACGGTTATATGTAGATTGTAAACTTGATGTTCGAGTTCAGCTTTTCAAGTTCTGTTCCGCACACAAGGATGAAGGAAATCCACAAATTACTTTCTTCTTCCATCTACTTTAGTCCAGGGAGACGGTATGTGTTCCTAGGACCCTTTGTGCCATTTTGATGGATATGCAAATTGGAAATAAGGATACCGGGATAGAATTCATATGCCCTGAAGACAACTGTTTATGACTAAAATTTATGACGTCATAATGAATTGTTTCATATCTGCTGCATTTTTTGTTCAGTTTCCATTATGTGGTTATTAGCCTACTAGTATACTGTACTGACGAAGCCATGAAAGCAGAAACGCGTATACAGTTAATAAAAAGCTACTACGTTACTGTTGTGTTTTTAGCCCAGTAAAAGTAATAAGATATCCGAAGACCAAGTGAAGAGTGATTCAACACCTGCAATCTTCGATTACTTGCTTTAACACAAAAACATTCAGCAACGGTTATATGTATAGAAGACGGTAAACTTGGTGTTCGAGTTCAGTTTTTCAAATTCTGTTCCGCACACAAGGATGAAGGAAATCCACAAATTACTTTCTTCTTCCATCTACTTTGGTCCAGGGAGACGGTATGTGTTCCTAGGACCCTTTGTGCCATTTCGATGGATATGCAGATTGGATATAAAGATACCGGGATAGAACTCATATGCCCTGAAGACAACTGTTTATGACTAAAATTTATGACGTCCTAATGAATTGTTTCATATCTGCTGCATTTGTTGTTCAGTTTCCATTATGTGGTTATTAGCCTAGTAGTATACTGTACTGACGAAGCCATGAAGGCAGAAACGCGTATACAGTTAATAAAAAGCTACTACGTTATTGTTGTGTTTTTAGCCCAGTAAAAGTAATAAGACATCCGAAGACCAAGTGAAGAGTGATTCAACACCTGCAATCTTCGATTACTTGCTTCAACACAAAAACATTCAGCAACGGTTATATGTATAGAAGACTGTAAACTTGGTGTTCGAGTTCAGCTTTTAAAGTTCTGTTCCGCACACAAGGATGAAGGAAATCCACAAATTACTTTCTTCTTCCATCTACTTTCGTCCAGGGAGACGGTATGTGTTCCTAGGACCCTTTGTGCCATTTCGATGGATATGCAGATTGGAAATAAGGATACCGGAATAGAACTCATATGCCCTGAAGACAACTGTTTATGACTAAAATTTTTGACGTCATAATGAATTGTTTCATACCTGCTGCGTTTTTTGTTCAGTTTCCATTATGTGGTTATTAGCCTAGTAGTATACTGTACTGACGAAACCATGAAGGCAGAAACGCGTATACAGTTAATAAAAAGCTACTACGTTACTGTTGTGTTTTTAGCCCAGTAAAAATAATAAGATATCCGAAGACCAAGTGAAGAGTGATTCAACACCTGCAATCTTCGATTACTTTCTTCAACACAAAAACATTCAGCAACGGTTATATGTATAGAAGACTGTAAAGTTGGTGTTCGAGTTCAGCTTTTAAAGTTCTGTTCCGCACACAAGGATGAAGGAAATCCACAAAGTACTTTCTTCTTCCATCTACTTTGGTCCAGGAAGACGGTATGTGTTCCTAGGACCCTTTTGTGCCATTTCGATGGATATGCAGATTGGAAATAAGGATACCGGGATAGAAATCATATGCCCTGAAAACAACTGTTTATGACTAAAATTTATGACGTCCTAATGAATTGTTTCATATCTGCTGCATTTTCTGTTTAGTTTCCATTATGTGGTTATTAGCCTAGTAGTATACTGTACTGACGAAGCCATGGAGGCAGAAACGCGTATACAGTTAATAAAAAGCTACTACGTTACTGTTGTGTTTTTAGCCCAGTAAAAGTAATAAGATATCCGAAGACCAAGTGAAGAGTGATTCAACACCTGCAATCTTCGATTACTTGCTTCAGCACAAAAACATTCAGCAACGGTTATATGTATAGAAGATTGTAAACTTGGTGTTCGAGTTCAGCTTACAAAGTTCTGTTCCGCACACAAGGATGAAGGAAATCCACAAATTACTTTCTTCTTCCATCTACTTTAGTCCAGGGAGACGGTATGTGTTCCTAGGACCCTTTGTGCCATTTCGATGGATATGCAGATTGGAAATAAGGATACCGGGATAGAATTCATATGCTTTGAAGACAACTGTTTATGACTAAAACTTATGACGTCATAATGAATTGTTTCATATCTGTGCATTTTTTGTTCAGTTTCCATTATGTGGTTATTAGCCTACTAGTATACTGTACTGACGAAGCCATGAAGGCAGAAACGCGTATACAGTTAATAAAAAGCTACTACGTTACTGTTGTGTTTTTGGCCCAGTAAAAATAATAAGATATCCGAAGACCAAGTGAAGAGTGATTCAACACCTGCAATCTTCGATTACTTGCTTCAACACAAAAACATTCAGCAACGGTTATATGTATGGAAGACGGTAAACTTGGTGTTCGAGTTCAGCTTTTAAAGTTCTGTTCCGCACACAAGGATGAAGGAAATCCACAAATTACTTTCTTCTTCCATCTACTTTGGTCCAGGGAGACGGTTTATGTTCCTAGGACCCTTTGTGCCATTTCGATGGATATGCAGATTGGAAATAAGGATACCGGGATAGAACTCATATGCCCTGAAGACAACTGTTTATGATTAAAACTTATGACGTCATAATGAATTGTTTCATATCTGCTGCATTTTTTGTTCAGTTTCCATTATGTGGTTATTAGCCTAGTAGTATACTGTACTGACGAAGCCATGAAAGCAGAAACGCGTATACAGTTAATAAAAAGCTACTACGTTACTGTTGTGTTTTTAGCCCAGTAAAAGTAATAAGACATCCGAAGACCAAGTGAAGAGTGATTTAACACCTGCAATCTTCGATTACTTGCTTCAACACAAAAACATTCAGCAACGGTCGTCGTCGTCGTCGTTTGGCGGGGCATCTCCTCCAAGACAGATGAAAGGACCAAGGCCGAGGGTTTATCTTTTTACCACCCTGGCCACCAAACTGCTTGGGTCAGATGCTGACTGTAAGGGACTTCAGCCAGCATCTTGTTTCGTCATCCAAATCCATTAGACCAAACTTACCTCGGGGTGCTCGATGTATGGGACATTGTGAGATGATGTGATCTGCGGTTTGTTCACTGGCACCACACTCACAATTCGCTAGAGGAGCGAGACCCCATTTGTACATGGACGAACAGAAACGTCCAACACCACAACGCAGACGGTTGAGCTTGACCCAGGCTGCCTTGGGCAGACCCATACCCAAGGGTCTGGAGCTAGCCTTGGGAATGAAAGCGTGGAGTGACAATGCGTTGGCAGAGTACTCCATGTCCCATTTCGTGTTCGTCCACTCGGCTGCACGGACGTCCATCTCAGAAAGACTGTCTAGTAATTTCCGAGCAGCAGGTACAAATGAGCGTCTAGATTTCAATCTCTCCCTACATACGTCTTGTGACTCATGAAACTGGCCATGTAAAATGTGGTCAGGGTCCAGGGAGCTGCGGTTGGCTAGGGAGAGTGTCGCTCCTTGGCGGCGAAGCTCAGCTGGCTGGATGCCTGAAAGAACCGGAAGGTAGACCGATGGAGTGGGACGCAGGCACCCAGTGACAATGCGCAAGGCGTCATTCATTACACTGTCGATAAGCCGTATGTGCACGCTGCGGCACCAGACTGGTGCGCAGTACTCGGCAGTCGAGTAGACCAGAGACAGGGCAGCTGTGCGTAATGTCTTAGCGCTAGCACCCCAACCTGTTCCGGCAAGTCGCCTCAACAGTGAGACGCGAGCACTTAACTTCTTGCGCAATGCTTCCAGGTGAGGACGATATGCGAGCGATCTGTCCAGTTTGACCCCAAGATAAGTGGGAACTGGACAGAAAGGTAAGGTCTTACCGATATTACAGACCTTAAGCTCACGCTTAGCCTCTCGATTGTGGAGGTGAAAGGCCGCCGTCACCGTTTTAGTGTGGCTAAGCTTCAATCGCCAGGTCTGGAGATATTCCGAGAGTGTAGTCATGTCCTGGCTTAGAGTCCTTTCCAACTCCTTCCATTCTTCAGATGTATGAAGTATCGCCAGGTCGTCGGCATAGGCGAACTTCTTGGAGGTTATGGAGGGGATATCATATGTATAGATGTTGAAAAGGAGGGGGGCCAGGACCGATCCCTGGGGGACGCCATTTCTCAGGCGTCGTAACCTGCTAGGCTTGCTGTCGCCAGTTGTAAGGGTGAAGCTTCTGTTACGGTCAGCTCCATAATCATACGAACCATGTGCTTGTCCGGCAGAAGCCGCAACAGCTTGCAGATGAGGCCACGGTGCCAGACAGTGTCATAGGCAGCTGTCAGGTCGATAAAGACGGCACCGGCCTTCTTTTTCGCTTCGAATGCATTCTCAATGCTTTGCGTGAGCAAAGTGACTTGATTCACGGTGGATCTTCCGCGTCGAAAACCCGCCTGTTCCCGTGGGAGCAGAGGGTCAATAAGAGGTTCGACGCGGGCGTAGATAAGTCGCTCGAGAATCTTGTAGGGAACACAGAGCAAGGAGATCGGACGATAGCTCTTTGGGTCCTCTACAGGTTTCGAAGGCTTTGGGAACGCTACTACTAGCGCTTATTTCCAGATCTTAGGAATTTTGAGGTGGTGCAGGCAGGAAGATAGGAAGCCACGTAGCCAAGATTTTAAGCTGGCTCCAGCATGGATTATCAGCTCCGGACTAATGGAATCAGGTCCAGGAGCTTTGCCTGGTTTTAAATGTTGGAGGGCAGCAGCGAACTCCCGATGGGAAAAACTCCCGGAGACATTCGCAGGATGTAATGGATCAGCCCTCCAAAGGTCAGACACTTCCTGTAAAACGAGCCGAGATGAGCGTCGATTCACACCTTCGTATTTCCCGTTTTTAACCAGCTGAGAAGCAATAGCATCAGCTGAAACGGGACATTGACGAGGGGATTGTCGTGACCTACCAGTCAAGTTGTTTATAGTATTCCATGCCAGCCGGCTGGAGTGCGAAAAGTCAATGTTGCGGACCGTCTCTGACCAGCGATTTCTCCGCTTCCCGTCGAGCCTTGTGAGTAGGGCTGTGGCAGCCCTATCCGAATCAGGGCCCCCAGGTGACTGCAGGAAATGCTGATAGAGGTCTTCACACTCCGCATCCCAGCAAGGTATGTGGTTTGATCGTCGACCACGAGGGATGCATTTCTTCGCCGCAGTGCTTATTACCTTGCAAAAGCACTGGTAAACCTGATCGATGTTTTGAGATTCAGGTGACGATATACTCTTGGCCAGTTTGTTGGTTAGGTTAGAATAGTGGTCCCAGTTGGCCTTGCGGAAGTTCCATCGCTTTACAGGCTTGCTCGGTTTTGGATGAGCAAGTTTGGGTGGACTTATAAGCGAGGGTCGGTGTTGTGACCTTGGGAACTTTCCTAAGATACGTCTGTCAGGTAAGCGACTGTCCAAATCGACACTGGCAAATGCAAGATCTGGGTTGGTGTCTGTTTTCCAGCGGCCAGAGTGGAAACTGGCGGCCTCCTTGGGGCTATACAGCAGGGTGAAGTTGTTGGCACTGGCCCAGCCAGCCAGGCATTCACCATCTGGATTGTTATTATTATAGCCCCAGTCAACATGGTGGCAGTTGAAATCGCCAGCATAGAGGCAGGGATGGGGGAATGCTGGAAGATCAGATGCTTGCATCCGTGTTGGAGGGGGTTTGTAGACGTTGACTATTTTATAGTTATCAACATCCACGCACACCCACTCGATCTCCGATGTTGGTGGGGACTGGTCGATTAGGATCCACTTCAGACGCTCATGGACAAACGTAGCAAGACCATGCTTCCTGCTCAAGGAAAACCCAGCTAGATGGTAGCTCGGAAGATCTAACCTTTCTACCGAGGTGCAATGGGTTTCCTGTAAGAGGATGAAGAGTGCCTCACACTGTAACGCAAGATGATGCAACACGCTCATCTTGCTTGCAGTGAGGCCTTCGATGTTCAGTTGGAGAATGCTGGGCCTTTGGAACTTGTTGACGGTGCGCCGAAGATGCGCATCGCCCCGTCCTGAAAAGGACGTTTGCCGCTGCCCAGCTTGAACATCGTTAGGTGTCTCGCCGTTAAGGCAGAATCGGTTTCTGTCAGCCAGATTAAATAGCGTAGACAGAGTAACGCTCCGGGCTACGGGAAAGCATCTGCCATCCGGAGCAACCCTAACGGTTATGTGTGGACCCTAACGGTTATGTGCTAACGGTTATGTGTAGACTGTAAACTTGGTGTTCGATTTCAGCTTTTAAAGTTCTGTTCCGCACACAAGGATGAAGGAAATCCACAAATTACTTTCTTCTTCCATCTACTTTAGTCCAGGGAAACGGTATGTGTTCCTAGGACCCTTTGTGCCATTTCGATGGATATGCAGATTGGAAATAAGGATACCGGGATAGAACTCATATGCCCTGAAAACAACTGTTTATGACTAAAATTTATGACGTCATAATGAACTGTTTCATATCTGCTGCATTTTTTGTTCAGTTTCCATTATGTGGTTATTAGCCTAGTAGTATACTGTACTGACGAAGCCATGGAGGCAGAAACGCGTATACAGTTAATAAAAAGCTACTACGATACTGTTGTGTTTTTAGCCCAGTAAAAGTAATAAGATATCCGAAGACCAAGTGAAGAGTGATTCAACACCTGCAATCTTCGATTACTTGCTTCAACACAAAAACATTCAGCAACGGTCATATGTATAGAAGACTGTAAATTTGGTGTTCGAGTTCAGCTTTTAAAGTTCTGTTCCGCACACAAGGATGAAGGAAATCCACAAATTACTTTCTTCTTCCATACACTTTAGTCCAGGGAGACGGTATGTGTTCCTAGGACCCTTTGTGCCATTTCGATGGATATGCAGATTGGAAATAAGGATACCGGGATAGAACTCATATGCCCTGAAGACAACTGTTTATGACTAAAATTTATGACGTCATAATGAATTGTTTCATATCTGCTGCATTTTTTGTTCAGTTTCCATTATGTGGTTATTAGCCTAGTAGTATACTGTACTGACGAAGCCATGAAGGCAAAAACGCGTATACAGTACAGTTAATAAAAAGCTACTACGTTACTGTTGTGTTTTTAGCCCAGTAAAAGTAATAACATATCCGAAGACCAAGTGAAGAGTGATTCAACACCTGCAATCTTCGATTACTTGCTTCAACACAAAAACATTCAGCAACGGTTATATGTATAGATGACTGTAAACTTGGTGTTCGAGTTCAGGTTTTAAAGTTCTGTTCCGCACACAAGGATGAAGGAAATCCACAAATTACTTTCTTCTTCCATCTACTTTAGTCCAGGGAGACGGTATGTGTTCCTAGGACCCTTTGTGCCATTTCGATGGATATGCAGATTGGAAATAAGGATACCGGGATAGAAGTCATATGCCCTGAAAACAACTGTTTATGACTAAAACTTATGACGTCATAATGAATTGTTTCATATATGTCGCAAATTTTGTTCAGTTTCCATTATGTGGTTATTAGCCTAGTAGTATACTGTACTGACGAAGCCATGAAGGCAGAAACGCGTATACAGTACAGTTAATAAAAAGCTACTACGTTACTGTTGTGTTTTTAGCCCAGTAAAAGTAAGAAGATATCCGAAGACCAAGTGAAGAGTGATTCAACACCTGCAATCTTCGATTACTTGCTTCAACACAAAAACATTCAGCAACGGTTATATGTGTAGAAGACTGTAAACTTGGTGTTCGAGTTCAGCTTTTAAAGTTCTGTTCCGCACACAAGGATGAAGGAAATCCACAAATTACTTTCTTCTTCCATCTACATTAGTCCAGGGAGACGGTATGTGTTCCTAGGACCCTTTGTGCCATTTCGATGGATATGCAGATTGGAAATAAGCATACCGGGATAGAATTCATATGCCCTGAAGACAACTGTTTATGACTAAAAATCATGACGTCATAATGAATTGTTTCATATCTGCTGCATTTTCTGTTCAGTTTCCATTATGTGGTTATTAGCCTAGTAGTATACTGTACTGACGTAGCCATGAAGGCAGAAACGCGTATACAGTTAATAAAAAGCTAATACGTTGCCGTTGTGTTTTTAGCCCAGTAAAAGTAATAACATATCCGAAGACCAAGTGAAGAGTGATTCAACACCTGCAATCTTCGATTACTTGCTTCAACACAAAAACATTCAGCAACGGTTATATGTATAGAAGACTGTAAACTTGGTGTTCGAGTTCAGCTTTTAAAGTTCTGTTCCGCACACAAGGATGAAGGAAATCCACAAATTACTTTCTTCTTCCATCTACTTTAGTCCAGGGAGACGGTATGTGTTCCTAGGACCCTTTGTGCCATTTCGATGGATATGCAGATTGGAAATAAGGATACCGGGATAGAAGTCATATGTCCTGAAGACAACTGTTTGTGACTAAAATTTATGACGTCATAATGAATTGTTTCATATCTGCTGCATTTTCTGTTCAGTTTCCATTATGTGGTTATTAGCCTAGTAGTATACTGTACTGACGTAGCCATGAAGGCAGAAACGCGTATACAGTTAATAAAAAGCTAATACGTTGTCGTTGTGTTTTTAGCCCAGTAAAAGTAATAACATATCCGAAGACCAAGTGAAGAGTGATTCAACACCTGCAATCTTCGATTACTTGCTTCAACACAAAAACATTCAGCAACGGTTATATGTATAGAAGACTGTAAACTTGGTGTTCGAGTTCAGCTTTTAAAGTTCTGTTCCGCACACAAGGATGAAGGAAATCCACAAATTACTTTCTTCTTCCATCTACTTTAGTCCAGGGAGACGGTATGTGTTCCTAGGACCCTTTGTGCCATTTCGATGGATATGCAGATTGGAAATAAGGATACCGGGATAGATTTCATATGTCCTGAAGACAACTGTTTGTGATTAAAATTTAAGACGTCATAATGAATTGTTTCATATCTGCTGCATTTTTTGTTCAGTTTCCATTATATGGTTATTAGCCTAGTAGTATACTGTACTGTTTTGGTTCCTACAAAGTATGAACCACCGCCATGTGTGCTGCGTATTTTTCCTTTGACTGACGAGTCGATTGTTGTTATTAGATTGTTCAGTATATTAACTTTCGACGTCGTAATCCTAAAAATTAACACATAAACAAAAACATTGAAATACAATATACGATACTGGTATTAAATGACAAAATATCAGCCTATTACGACTAATTAAATAAATAAAAGTAAATTGTTTCAACAGCAACATGGATTAACAAAATAGAGTAGCTTACAACATAACTCACGCGGCTGGGAGAAGAAGGGAAATGAACGCGACAAACAAAAACTAAATCCTGCATTAAACTTAAAACAACATATATTTACGAATATTCTAGGTTATACAAGTTTAGTTTAAAAGAGTACTTACAGAAGTTTTGACAGCAGCATAGATCGACGATACAGTAACAAACAGTTCGATTTCACAGATTCAATAGATTTCATAGATTCAATAGATTTCATAGATTTCTGAAGCTCCAAAAAATAAATAGCTTCGCTTCAGTCAAATAACGATCCAAAAAGGGCGAGTTTGCGCTGGTACAACTAATTTAAACTAAGTACAGCCGAATTGCGTGACTTCGTCATCACGCGATGCCGTAAAGGTCACTCAGTGTCAACAACAACAACAACAAATCAGACGTAGATGAAAATTGATAAACTAGGTTCGAATACCAGAGGCTTTAACAAAATAAAGTAAATTTAAAAAAACAATTCATTCCTTCCCAGTGCGGAACCGAAATGAGCAACTATAATGAATTTACATTCAAAACTATTAGGCTGAATCAGAACACAACGAATTTACAGTGATGAGAATAGAACATATTTTAGCATGATTAGTCTGAAGAAGAAAGTTCTTCGAAAGTTGCGATCAAACACAGTTTATGTAGGGGTCTTGTCAATGTTCTTTGTCCCGAAAGGCTTAACTCAACTTTGCGAACTAGTCCGTCGTTTCCAGGAAAAGTGTTCGTAACAATTGCGTGTTCCCATAAGCCTCTTGGAGCCGCTTGGCCTTTGAGACCAGGTTGGAGTACAATCACATAATCGCCAACCTTTAAATTTTCACGTGGTCGAAACCATTTCGAACGGAACAATAGGTGTGGCGGCATATTGTTGAGCCACGATTTCCAAAAAAAGTTCACGAAAGTTTGAGCAGCTTTTATGCATTTTTTCAAGTGAATCGCCTCATCGTCTGGAAGTGGTGGTACCGAGCATTGTCCGTAGGGAAAAAGCAGTGATTTTCCAGTTATTGGTTCTTCATTCAAGTCTTCCGCAGATTTCGGGAATAGAGGTCTAGAAATAACAAGATAGTTAGATTCAGCAACAATTGTTTCCCATTCGGAAAAAGTATACGAGCGTTTTAAATACTCAGTTGTCGCATTAAAAGCTTTCCTGCAGCTACGAATTAAGGATTCAATAGAACCATTCATATGGCTTGCTTTTGGAGTGTTTAAATCCCAGGTAAAATGAATTTCGGTACCTTTGGCAGCCATACGCTCGTAAATAGTCTGTTTATCCAAATTACCAAACCATTGTTGCAAAGTAGTTCGAGCGCCGACAAATGTTTTTCCTTGGTCACTGTAAACGTGCGAAGGATAAACGCCACGTTTAGTTACAAAACGCTTCCATGCCAACAAAAAGTCATTCGTGGATTGTGTCTCAGCAATTTCAAGGTGGACAACTCTCGTTGTATTGCAAGCGATGACCAAAACACATGCAGAAATAGTTACATTTCGAGTTTTTTTGATCTTAATAGGGCCAAATAGATCGAGAGATACGGAGCTAAATGGAGGACAGTGGTGTTTCAAGCGAAAAGGGGGCAACTGTCCCATCTGCTGTTGCAGTAAATTACGTCTGTTAATACGACATTTTATACATTTTGATGCAATGGATTTGAGCAATTGTTTTCCGCGTAAAATAAACACACCAACTTGGCGTAAATTTGCAAGCACTACACGATAGCCTAAATGTCCGAGGCTTCGATGGATGTGCTCGGCATACAGTTTGGTTATTTTGCTTTTCGCTGGTAAAGCAATGGGATTAGCGTTGAAAAATAATTCACAATCGGTAAAATTGTTCAATCGTCCATGAATTCTGAGAAGTTTAAAATTATCATCATCAGAAAGTACAAGGTTCAGTTTTTTGCGCTTATTTTGATGGTCAGGGGCTCTCAAGTCGGCTTGTGCGAGCCAAAACAAACTAAATTTAGCGCATTGTAATTCAATAGGAGTCAACACAGAAGATTTCAAATGATTTTTAAGTTTAAATCTTTTTAGCCACGTGGTGATTCTGATCAGTTTTGTCCAGGAACTGATTCGCTTCAGCAAATGGTTCTCGAAATCATCAGTAAGATCAAGGTTAAGCACATTAAACAATGGGTTTTTCTTATGTTCATTTGCAAATGCCATGACGTCCTGAGACGGTAACTCACAAGGCCAATGTTCGGTACTCTGCAACAAAAATTCCGGGCCTTGGTGCCATAACGACAAATTCAGGTTTGATGCTTTTTTAGTAAGCGCGTCAGCAGGGTTTAAGCTAGATTTGACGTAACGAAAACAATCCGGAGCTTCAGGTACAGTTTCTAAAATCTCCTGTACGCGGGTGGAAACAAAAGGTTTGAAATTGGAGGCAGGCATATGCAACCAACTAAGTACGGTAGCACTGTCGGTCCACAATGTAATATTTTCAACATTAACAACAGTTCTAACAACAGCGACTAATCTAGCGAGAATAACGGCAGCCATTAATTCTAATCTTGGTATAGATCGTTTTTTAAGTGGTGCAACGTAAGCTTTCGCACATACAAATCTCAGTTCAAAGGTTAGTTCAGTCGGAAAACGCAAATAAATGACGGCTCCATATGCTAGTTCTCCGCCATCGCAAAATCCGTGTAACTCGATCGGATTTGTGATTAAATCGGGTACAAGTCTACGAGGAATTCGATAGTCTTTAAGGTCTTGAATTTCTTGCAACATTTGCGAAAATAATGAATAGATTGAGCTCGGCAGTTCTTCATCCCAAGATACGCGTTGTTGCCATAACGACTGTAGTAACAAACGTAATTTTAAGGAAAGAGGAGCAAACATTCCAGTTGGATCCCACAACTTTGATACAGTCGACAAAATGGAACGTTTAGTTACCGGCATTTGGATGTCATCCAATTGGAAGTTTGGTCTGAATTCATCGGCAGATTTGTCCCAGCAATGACCAAGAATGTCAGTATCAGTAGTTTCTGGAAACTCATCTACTTCAGCGGAATTGGAATGCCAACCTTTGACAGCAAATTTGCCATCTTGCAAAATAGTATTGATGTTCTGCTTCTCCATTAAAGCTTCATCAGTTGATGAGAAAGACGTCGCTAGGTCATCCATGTAACAGTGGTTCGAGATGACATGAGATGCAGTTTGGTAAGTCTGGAAATTTTTGTCAGCCAAGAAATATAAAGCGCTAATTGACAAGTCCGGTGCGGGCTTATCACCAAAAGGGAGTCTTTTCCATTGAAAATCTTTCGGTTCTTCTTCAACTTCTCCATTTCGCCAAAGAAACCTGTGATATTTTCGGTCACGAGGAGCAAGCTGTATTTGGTTAAACATTTTTCGAATGTCGCCAGTGATTGCAATCGCCTCTTTACGCCAGGCGAGTAGGACACAAAATAGGTTGTTCAGTAAATCTGGACCTTTAAAGAGACCATCGTTCAAAGATACACCTCTGAAGACCGCTGCTGAATTCCAGACAATCCGACAAGATGTTGATTTGCCAGGTCGCAGTATAGGAAAGTGGTTGATGTACCAGCCTTTGTTGTTGAGGACATCGTCTCGCGGCACCGGTTCAGCATATTCGTCAAGAATAAGCTGCATTTCTTTGTTGTAACATTCCAATAGATTGGATTTTACCAGTCGGTTCTCCAGTGACTATAGTTTGTGGAATGTCACGTCTCGATTGAAGTCCAAACATTCCGGAAATCCCTTCTTCCAAGGAAGTGAAACCTCAATTCTTCCGTCTTCAGTCTTGCGAATAGTTTTTCTGACGTGCTTTAAAAACTGCGCTTCCGCTACTTCCTTATCTGAACATGCGCATATACGAGTAGGTTTAACGCCACATACGTCTGATTCATACATAGATTGAAAGTTTCGCGAACTATCTTCGACGTAAACACGGTGAACCATTCTTATCTTGTCACTAGGCGACATGTTCGATTTGGGACCAAAAATATACCACCCAAGTGGAGTTTCAACTCCAGTAGGAAAATTGTCAGGTTCGTATGGGTGTTGTACATAACCAGTGGCCTTCATTAAATTTGCATAGTCAAATCCAATCAAAATATCAATTTGGGTATCATCGACTGGTATATTACTTTGAATGGGTTTTAAATAAGAATGTTGTTTGAAAATCTGATCGTCTAATTTAGGAATGTCGTGGGCCGGTTTTTCAAGCTCAACAGCCGTGATATTATAACGAAATGACGGTTCGTCATATTTACGGACCCACAAAGAAACAATAGCAGTGTCTTCACGGCAGTATCCTCCTCCGGCGGTGCCAAACCTGAAGTTATGTGGGGTACGATTTAACTTGAGCATTTTTACTGTGTCACGTTTAATTAAAGTTACGTCGCTTCCAGAGTCGAATAAAGCGATAGCTTTGTGCCACACACCGCTACTGTCTAATAACTCAACAATGGTTGAAGGTGAGTATCTAACATTCAATTCCAATTGACTTGCTGAACGAATGTTTTGACTTTTTGGTTCGAATTCGCTAGCATTAACATTGAGGTTTGCAGGCGATTGAATGTTAGCGCTTCTGCTTTGATTAGAGTTTAATGGCACGCAGGCAAGCATAGTGTGGTGAGATTTACCGCACGTGGCGCATCGTCTACGATAACGACAATCTCTTGGTGTTCGGTGCATAGGTGCCAAACAGGTAAAGCATCTACCATGTTTACGCATAGCGTCAGTTCTTTGTTGTGGTGAATTGTTTCGAAATACATTACAATCAACAAATCTATGCTTAGATTCATTGCATAAAACGCAACAATCGTAAGAATTGGAACGGACTTGATTAACAGTAGAACTACTAGGTTTGCTATGATTGTTCACGGTTTGTATTTTCATTAATCGTTCTTCTAATTCAGTTTCGCTTTGTAAATAGGTTATCATCAAATCAACGGAAGCAACGTGATCACGATGTTCTTTAAGTAGCCAGCGTCGAAAATTACGCACCAAATTAGTAGTTAACTTTTGTTCAATTAAGTCCAAGGTAGAATTGCAAGTTAATTCTTGCGCACAATCAGCAAGTTTAGAGTGTCTGGCAAAATCTTTAATTTGCTCAAAAATGCGACGCATTTCACGGGCTCCACCAGAATTCATAGGCTTAGTTTCTTTCAATCGTTGCAAAATAGCTCTTGGAATGGAGTTAGCAGGGTATTTATTATCAAGTCTATCCCATACACCATTTGCGCCGTCTACTTTAGTACAGTCTTGCAGGGTGGATTGCAAAGTGGTAGGCAAAACATTTTGATATAGCAAAATGGCAAGTTGTTCAGAGTCGGTAGTTAAGCCAGTCAATTTAAAATAATCATTAATTTGATGTTTCCAAGCATTCAAAGTCACTAGGTCGCCATTCCATTTGGGTACGGTTAAATCTCGTGGCTTGAATTTAGGTTTGCTAACTTCCGGTTTAGGAGCAGGCGCGGTCACTTGGGCACTTAATTGCTCACGTTTTAAAAGCGTAGAATCAAACTCGCATTTAATTTGAATTGCGAGGGCTTCGTCGTTTTCTAAGGCCACTTCATTGTCTTGTAAGTCTTTTTCAACAGCATCAAATTCTTCTTCAGGTAGTTTATAACAAAGTTCAGTCATAGAATTTAGAACAGTGCGAAAATCAGTTAGGGTTTCGACTATAACAAAAGTCTCGTCAGCCTTGCTACGTACAGCCAATCCAAACTAAACTCATTCCAGACTGTTTTTTTTTTTTTTGCATTGCTTTACCTGTACATCTCGACTTCATCTCTTTTCTAGGTTGTGCCCTATTTTTGGCAGGCGACTGGCCCCAAACAACGATACCCAATGAAAGAACCTATAATCACTAACCCACAACTAAGTTACCGGTAGCCTAACTAGCCAACATCACTAGAAGCCCCCATGGCAACCCACTCATTTGCAGCTGCAGACGCGTTTCGACCTTATTATGGTCTCATCAGTGCAGCATAGCAACCTCCCACCTTCCTGAAAATAAAAAAATTCTAACCTTCAAAAGAACTACACACTCCAAATCTAGGCCTCTACTCGTTCTGCTCAAGGTAGAACATTTGAAATAAAACCTTCAAGAAAAAATACAGGCTGGATTATGATGTCACAGATTCCCTGTAAACAATCGATAAGAATAGAAAAGTCCGGTCAGTCAGTCAGTCTATAACAATCGATAAGAATAGAAAAGTCCAGTCAGTGGCCAGTCGCCTGCCAAAAATAGGGCACAACCTAGAAAAGAGATGAAGTCGAGATGTACAGGTAAAGCAATGCAAAAAAAAAAAAAAAAAAAGAGTCTTTACAGTCTGGAATGAGTTTAGCCTGGATTGGCTGTACGTAGCAAGGCTGACGAGACTTTTGTTATAGTCGAAACATTAATTTGTCCCTTGCAAATTTCTCAGGGTTTGTTGTAGTGACGCAGCACTTTGGTCAAAAGCAGCTTTATTAGGAAATTCTTGTTTGGGAAGTTCGTTTAATCGTTGCAACTTTCGCGTAGCTGAACCTTTCAATGCAGTTCTACGTGTCTTTAGGCGTTTATACTGTTCCAATACTTGTGACATGTTGGTTAATAAGGAACGAACTCACCGGATCAAAGTGTAGTGTAGACTCCAACGTCGGTTGGGAAAAATTCTGATTACTGTTTTGGTTCCTACAAAGTATGAACCACCGCCATCTGTGCTGCGTATTTTTCCTTTGACTGACGAGTCGATTGTTGTTATTAGATTGTTCAGTATATTAACTTTCGACGTCGTAATCCTAAAAATTAACACATAAACAAAAACATTGAAATACAATATACGATACTGGTATTAAATGACAAAATATCAGCCTATTACGACTAATTAAATAAATAAAAGTAAATTGTTTCAACAGCAACATGGATTAACAAAATAGAGTAGCTTACAACATAACTCACGCGGCTGGGAGAAGAAGGGAAATGAACGCGACAAACAAAAACTAAATCCTGCATTAAACTTAAAACAACATATATTTACGAATATTCTAGGTTATACAAGTTTAGTTTAAAAGAGTACTTACAGAAGTTTTGACAGCAGCATAGATCGACGATACAGTAACAAACAGTTCGATTTCACAGATTCAATAGATTTCATAGATTCAATAGATTTCATAGATTTCTGAAGCTCCAAAAAATAAATAGCTTCGCTTCAGTCAAATAACGATCCAAAAAGGGCGAGTTTGCGCTGGTACAACTAATTTAAACTAAGTACAGCCGAATTGCGTGACGTCGTCATCACGCGATGCCGTAAAGGTCACTCAGTGTCAACAACAACAACAACAAATCAGACGTAGATGAAAACTGATAAACTAGGTTCGAATACCAGAGGCTTTAACAAAATAAAATAAATTTAAAAAACCAATTCATGTACTGACGAAGCCATGAAGGCAGAAACGCGTATACAGTTAATAAAAAGCTACTACGTTACTGTTGTGTTTTTAGCCCAGTAAAAGTAATAAGATATCCGAAGACCAAGTGAAGAGTGATTCAACACCTGCAATCTTCGATTACTTGCTTCAACACAAAAACATTCAGCAACGGTTATATGTATAGATGACTGTAAACTTGGTGTTCGAGTTCAGCTTTTAAAGTTCTGTTCCGCACACAAGGATGAAGGAAATCCACAAATTACTTTCTTCTTCCATCTACTTTCGTCCAGGGAGACGGTATGTGCTCCTAGGACCCTTTGTGCCATTTCGATGGATATGCAGATTGGAAATAAGGATACCGGGATAGAATTCATATGCCCTGAAGACAACTGTTTATGACTAAAACTTATGACGTCATAATGAATTGTTTCATATCTGCTGCATTTTTTGTTCAGTTTCCATTATGTGGTTATTAGCCTAGTAGTATACTGTACTGACGAAGCCATGGAGGCAGAAACGCGTATACAGTTAATAAAAAGCTACTACGTTACTGTTGTGTTTTTAGCCCAGTAAAAGTAATAAGATATCCGAAGACCAAGTGAAGAGTGATTCAACACCTGCAATCTTCGATTACTTGCTTCAACACAAAAACATTCAGCAACGGTTATATGTACAAAAGACTGTAAACTTGGTGTTCGAGTTCAGCTTTTAAAGTTCTGTTCCGCACACAAGGATGAAGGAAATCCACAAATTACTTTCTTCTTCCATCTGCTTTAGTCCAGGGAGACGGTATGTGTTCCTAGGACCCTTTGTGCCATTTCGATGGATATGCAGATTGGAAATAAGCATACCGGGATAGAATTCATATGTCCGGAAGACAACTGTTTATGACTAAAATTTATGACGTCATAATGAATTGTTTCATATCTGCTGCATTTTCTGTTCAGTTTCCATTATGTGGTTATTAGCCTAGTAGTATACTGTACTGACGAAGCCATGGAGGCAGAAACGCGTATACAGTACAGTTAATAAAAAGCTACTACGTTACTGTTGTGTTTTTAGCCCAGTAAAAGTAATAAGATATCCGAAGACCAAGTGAAGAGTGATTCAACACCTGCAATCTTCGATTACTTGCTTCAACACAAAAACATTCAGCAACGGTTATATGTATAGAAGACGGTAAACTTGGTGTTCGAGTTCAGCTTTTCAAGTTTTGTTCCGCACACAAGGATGAAGGAAATCCACAAATTACTTTCTTTTTCTTTCTATTTTAGTCCAGGGAGACGGTATGTGTTCCTAGGACCCTTTGTGCCATTTCGATGGATATGCAGATTGGAAATAAGGATACCGGGATAGAACTCATATGCCCAAAGTTAATATGTTCTACTACCCATCACATAATAAAGTTATTGTGAATTGGTTAAAAATTTAAAATACTCAATTGTTTTTGTACGCAAATATCAAGTTTTATTGGGTTTAGGCAATTTTGACCCAAATATGTGTGGTTTTACCCAATCATATTTCTTGGGTAAAGCTGTTTAGGTTAAACTTTTGATGCAACTTTGGGTAAAAAATTGTTAACCCAATTTTTTTGGGTACTGCAATTCAAAAAAATTGGGTTAAAAACAGTTACTCATTTTTGGCTTTTTCGTTTATCCAAAAATATTAGCAGTGGATCACATTATAAAATTATTGTGAATTGGGTAAAAAAATAAAATACCCAATTGTTTTTGTACGCAAATATCAAGTTTTATTGGGTTTAGACAATTTTGACCCAAATATGTGTCGTTTTACCCAATCATATTTTTTGGGTAAAGCTGTTTAGATTAAACTTTTCCTGCAACTTTGGGTAAAAAATTTTTAACTCAATTTTTTTGGGTACTGCAACCCAAAAAACCTGGGTTAAAAACAGTTACTCATTTTTGGCTTTTTCGTTTACCCAAAAATATTAGCAGTGCATCACATTATGAAATTATTGTGAATTGGGTAAAAATTTAAAATACCCAATTGTTTTTGTACGCAAATATCAAGTTTTATTGGGTTTAGACAGTTTTGACCCAAATTTGTGTCGTTTTACCTAATCATATTTCTTGGGTAAAGCTGTTTAGGTTAAACTTTTGATGCAACATTGAGTAAAAAATCTTTAACCCAATTTTTTTGGTTACTGCAACCCAAAAAACCTGGGTTAAAGTACAGTTACCCATTTTTGGCTTTTTCGTTTACCCAAAAATATTAGCAGTGTCGGAATGAATTCGTTGTCTTACGAATGATGCGGGCCGTAGCAACATGGCACATTAGCAATACTGCACTATTGCAAAGTTTGCAGATTTTGTTACTTACTATCTGAGTTGTTGGAAGTTACAAGATTTTATTCGCTGAGATCTTTCCAGTCTGTGGGTTATTATATTTTTAACGCTTGAAAATTTTTACTTACAGATTGGCAATGAATTCAAAAGAATTCTGTTGTGCTGACCCGATGAAAAGATGCATGCAGGTAGAATGGAGAGACTGGCAACTCTTTGTTCAAAAAGCAAAAAAGTTCCTGAGAAATTTTCATTCTTTGCGAATGCTGGAAGTAAGAAATATATATTGTTTTTGTTCGACTAGCGTATTAAAACTTCTTTCGCATAAGTAGAAGTACATATGTGCCTTCTTTTTTACCGTCTTTTTTGTTTTCTTATTTTGCTGAGATAGCTAGCGTTTTCAGCTGCAATTAACAACTGCGTTGTTGAAGATGTGAAAATGACAGTTCAAATTCTTAAACTTTGCAATCCAAAAGCAAAAAGAATAAACTTCGTTGTATTCAAGGTTTTTGCATTACATTATTAGATGTAAAACTGAGCAATTTTCAAAAAAAAGCAATGTTATTATGATGTATGCTGATTTAACCGTGACATCCCCGCTTACATCCTGTCTAAAGGGTTACTCAGTTTTTTGTGTTATTAGGGGAGGGGGGGTCAAAAGTGAATGGCCCCGTTGAGTTAGTCTACCGAGATAAGACTTCGATAATGGACACCATCATCTTAATTCATTTGTGTTTGGCCAACCTGCGCAATCGTGTGGTAACTTCATTTTATTTTCCTGAACGCAAGAAAGCTTTACAGTGCTTGCCAATTTTATTCAAAAAAAAAATTGAAAAGCTGTTTCGAAGTTTGTGCGGTAAGTAACGTATTAACCTGAACTTTAATTCTTTGACTGCACTGCTCTTGCTGTGCTAATGTGCATTCGTAGAGTGTGGTGTCATGCAAGACAGAACTTGCTTGTAATCGACACGTGACTGTGTTCACCAGTTGTAAACCGAAGCAACAGGGGAAATGGTAACCATCTTGGCTTGGGGTTAATCTTCTCTTATTACTCGACAATTTTCAAAAGTGGTGCTGAATTCTGGAACAATAATCATAGTGTTCTCTTTGGCTACTCTAAGTTTCTCTTACTAAAGTGTTCTTAACGAAATTTTCTTTGCTCACCGTAACTTTGTTCAAATATGCGAGTGAAATTCTCAATTAACTTGCTTATACTATAGGTTGACTACTTCCATTGATTAACGGCGAAAACTACCTATCCGCAACTAAAGGGGAGCACTGCCACCAGTGATTTTGCGCTCTATGTGGAAAAACGATTATTGTGCATTATTGAGGATGTGGAATCGGCGGTATTGTCGATGCAGCGATGCTATACTGGTTTTGAGTATTCGATATATGTTTTCCTAAGATGTCAGTAAAAAGCTTTTCTTTACTGGCATATTTTCTGGATATACCGTGTGATTCCGCAAAGCACGTCAGCGTGCAAAATATCAAAAGCCAATTGTGATTTTATTGTGTTTTAATGTGCGTGTAAGTTGATATTTTGTGCTGTCGTTTTTTTATCGATTTCAAGTTCTTTTTCACGTTTGTTTTGTTTTTCCTTCACGTTTGCTGTTAATGCAACATTCACCTTATCTTTCCGTTTTTATCTTGGCGTGTTTCTAATTTAAGACATCGTTTTCCTGAAGGGTTTGCTGATGTTTCGTTTTGCTGTGTTTTTTTTCACAATTTAAAGCTTTTTTTTCTACACGTTTTTATTTCTGCCGCTTTCGTAGCGTTTCGCTGTGCACTTCATCGTATCTTCATTATACTCACGGCAGTACGCCAAAGCGTGTAACAAGTGGCGGGGCCCATCTTCGCGGCTTAGGGCCTGGACTACACAGCTCCGAGAAACATCGCAGCGGTGGCGAGTCGCTGGCGACACTGTGCCGATTTGATCGGCCCGGGAATCGAAGCCCAGACCTTCCGCATCGATAGCGTGCGCTTAGCAGCTGAGCTAACCGGCCGTTCGCTGAGCACTGGTGTTTCATAACTATACAGCCATTCACTTTTTTTCCTCACCTTCTCTTTTTAAGTGTATTTTCTGTAGCATTATGTTCTGTTTTGATACAGAATTCACTTGTTTTGATGCAGAGTGTTATTAAATTCGACTGATCTTTAAAGCGTCGTTGTTTGGATACGAAAATGCAGTTTCTGCAAATGGGGTGGACATCCCGTAATCTTTTAAGTGGAAGCGTAAAATCAAATGTCCACCATTTAAGGCTAGTAATGTCCACCTATTAGGTAGTAAGAAAACATCATCCCCTCTCTGAAACAAGACTATTTGGTGTACTAGCAACCACTTTTTTGGATGGATTGAGAAGGGTGTGTTAGGTCCACCCTTCAAAGCAACACCATTTGGTGTACTAATACCCACCTTTATAGATAAATTACGTAGGGTGTATACGTCCACCCTGTGCTATTTTCCATCCTTATATATCAATGTCAAAAGGGTGAGTATGTCCAACCCCACAAAAGTCACAACTTTAAGAGTGGACGTACACATCCTTACTGAACAAGGGGTGGAAACGAGAGAATACCCTTGGGGGTGGTGCTGTGGCGTTTTTTGTTAAGTTGCTATGAAGCCAAATGGTCAAAAGAACGACGTTCGTTGTGAGTATACTCGTGGAGCTCCGGAGCCTTTATTGTTGCTGATTGATATATAAGCCAATTAATCGTGATTATTTCTGTGCTTTTGGTACGTAAGATGTTGTAGCCACAGTGCTACATACACTTTTTCAATAACAGTGCAATGTCGTAACAATTACTAAGCTAACCGGCCGGCAAAAAAAAACTACTTTAATACCATTTAAAATTGCATTGTTTTCGCACGCACGTCTCACTTCTTAATTTGCATTTTATCATGAAATTACCTTGATGGCCTAGTGCAGGAGTTCCCAACCTGTGGTACGCGTACCACTAGTGGTACGTGGACGCTTTTCAAGTGGTACGCGAGACATTTTCCACAAATGTGAAAAAATTGTTTTCACGGCAAAAACTTTTTGCTTTACAACTGAAATTAGTTGCATGAAAATAGGTTAGCTAGAGATAGCCCCATGTGTATAATCATGTGGGGAGACTATGGTATGACGTAGCATACTCTTATATGGGCATTGCCAATAGCTCACTTGCTTGCTGGCTCTTTTTTTGTTCTTTCTGCAGCAGCAAGCTGCATAACCATCGAATATTGTAGCTGGCGAAATTGAAATGGTGAGGTGAATCTATGGATCAACCAAACCGGTGAAACAAGTTTTATCAGACACGATTCTGCGCTCATTTCATCTTCGTCGAAATGGTGAAGTCAGGGTTCAAAATTACTGCTTACTTGAGTTTCACGGTTCTAGCTAACATATCCGTGGGTGTAGTGAAGTAGGAATGCATACAAACTACGTTTCTCACTGGTTTTGCAAAACGTTTTGTATTTCAAACAAAAGTAGCAATAACCGTAGACAGGGTGTGAAAGTTTTTCATTAATTTGTGCATTTATTGATTTATCATTCAGGCTAAAGCCAAAACCTACCACAATTTTGCCGTCAAAAGTGCCCATTTCGAGGAGGTTTTCGCTTTAAAATTGTGCGTTGCCAGTTGCCACTCTGCTTTCTTAAACTTTCCTTGGATATCTCAGAAGCAACGACTTCGCAAAGCTTCATTCGAAGCTGCACCATACAGATCAGAATACACGTCATTGCTGCTTTACACGGAAGTGAGGTCTCGAGGGAATACTCTTATGGATGCGTCATTTTGTGTTGCAAAAGAAGCTGCTTCAGTTCTTCCAAACAAAAAATTACAAAATTCAAAAGATTTTAGAAGACACAAACTTCATTCTTCAACTTTTCTATTTGTCAGATATTTTGGATGTAATGAATCACAGTAACTGTTATCTTCAGGGGCCCGGGAGCAACATCGTTGATTTGGCAATCAAATTGACTACATCAAGGGTGGGCAAAGTGCGGCTTGCGAGGCACATGCGGCTTTTTGACCCTCGAGACGTGGCTCTTCAGCTCTTCGTGAGGAACACCGAAGACTGTTTTTTGCAATTGCACTTACACTCCCCATTTCCAGTTCTTGTGTGGTCGTCTGGTCGAAGACTTTTTTGTCGCTCTTTGACTCACCTTTGGCAAATCCTCGATTGTTCTACTCTTCCGCAAGTGGCTTTTTCAATGAAAATTTTGCCCACTCTCAGACATGCTTAGGCTTCCTTCCAAAAGCTCGATTTGCAATAATGACTCCACATGGTAAGAGTTTGTCGAAGTTCGAAGCTGTGTCGCCCAGATGCTAAGCCGCAGTGGTACTTGCTATGTGCTTCAGGGTAATACCGCTAGTATAATGAGAATTAGATTTAATTACGTATTCGTTTCTGCGTGTAAAGTGAGCCTTTCAGCACAGTTCTTATATGTTGTTATGGTCAAAAAGTATTCATCAAAGGTAGGTGGTACGCAGTTACAAAAAAGGTCCAGAAGTGGTACGCAGAAAGCAAAAGGTTGGGAACCCTTGGCCTAGTGGTTAGAGCGTCCGCCTCTCGAGCTGTAGACTCGGGTTGATTTCGAGTCAGGTCAAACCAATGACTTTAAAATTGATATTCATAGCTTCCCTGTTTGACGTTCAGCATCAAAGGGACAGTATGGAGAATAAGCCGGCAAGTTTAATTGTTGTGCCGTTGAGAAAGGCACTTGGCGGTATTCCCAATCTTGGTGTGGTAGACAGGTGGCCGGCAACTCCTAAATCAAATATATGTAATGCTGCGACGCTTTACAACTATCGACCCTATTTTTTTTAACTTTCACTGAAAAGAATGCGAAATTACTAGTTGCATGAATATTGTCAAGTTGATGCCAAATTGCTGTAAACAGCTCAGATGGCCGAGTGGTATGGAGCGTCTGTCTTTCGAGCTGTAGACTCGGGTTTGATTCCGAGTCGTGTCAAACCAATGACTTTAAAACTGGTATTCACAGCTTCCCTGCTTGACACTCAGCATTAAAGGGACAGTGTGGAGAACAAGCCGGCAAGTATACTTGTTGTGCCGTTGGGAAAGGCACTTAGCGGGATTACCCCATCTTGGTGTGGTAGACAGATGGCTGGCAACTCCTAAGCGAGCTCGTATAGCGCATTGATCGCTTTCTCGTGATAGGAGGATAAATATGCAACTAACTAACTAACTAACATCATCAAAATGGTATTACAGTAATCTTGAACAAAAAAAAATAATTATTCTCACGTTTGCTTACATAGCAAAAATTGCCAAAAACTTTTTAAATTTTGTTTAAGGACAACAAACATGTCCCTACTGTGACAAGTCATACAAATCAAACCAAAACCTAATTTTATGTGACTTGTGTAATAAATGGTTACATCTAAAATGCTCAAATCTGTCGAAAAACGATTTTGTGTCTCTCGGAACTACTGAAATGCCATATTACTGTTCATGCTGCCTAACTGAAGTCTTTCCATTTTAATCTCTGATAGATTCAGAATTTTATGAAATTTTTTCAAATGGAAACTTTATTATGAAACCTTGTAAATTTAATAACATAACATTCTCCACCAAATCCCAATATTGCTTACCAAAAAATTTCAATCGTCTAAATCCCAGGAAAAATAGTTTAATATTACTTCATGTTAACACTCGTAGTCTTAGTAAAAAATTGCTAAGCTAGAGGAACTTCTAATTGATGTTAAAGTGATGCCTGATTTAATTGCAATCTCGGAAACGAAGCTTAAAACTGGAGTACCTATTACATTCACCCTATCAGGCTACGATTTTGTGCACGTAGATTCTGACACTCATGCTGGAGGAGTAGGATTGTTTATTAGATCTGTCTACTCTTTCAATACAATTAGCACTTTTAACTTAAATACTACAGGATTGAAGATCTTTGGATTGAACTTCTTCTTCCTAAAAATAAAAAATGCATTGTGGGAGCAGTTTATCGTCATCCTACTTTTGATGCAAGATTGTTTTCAAACAAATTTGCCACTATAATTGACAAGCTGAACAGAACTAATAATTATTTTTATATTTGTGGAGACTTTAATATTGATTTAATGGATTCCAAAAGAGATATTATTAAACACTACCAAGATACACTTCATAGTCTTGGGTGTTACCAAATCATACAAAATGCTACCAGAGTGTGTTCTACCTCTTCCACCCTACTTGAACATTTTTATGCTAATAATGCACAAAATGATATAAATTCTCGTATCTTGATGAGTGACCTATCTGACCATTTCCCTATAATAACAGCAGTTTCTGGTCTTAAACCTTTAAGCAAAATGTGTTCAAGTTTCTTTATCCGTGATAGTAAAAACTTTGTTGCTGATGATTTTCTAACTGACCTGAAAAATGAAATGCTTGGTAATCTCGGTACTAATAATGATGACCCTAACACTATGCGTTGCAATTTTATTGAGATATTCTTAAAAACACTAAATGCACATGCTTCACTGCGCAAGAAAACTAGAAAAGAACAACAGTCAAGCAAAAAACCTTGGATAGCAAAAGGTATCCTGAATCCTGATGTCCATCAAAACAAAAAATAAACTGTACATTCAAATGCTTAAAACCAACAATGAAGAGACTAAAACACAGTGAAAAGTCTACAGAAATAAACTTACACATCTCAAGGAGAAAGCAAAACAGCTTCATTACAACACTCAAATTAATCAAGCGCAACACAACAGTGGTCTGTTGTGGAAAACAATCAAAGATATAATAAAATACAAAAATACGAAGCAACAAGATATCACTGTCATAAAAGATGGAAATGATGAGTTGATTGACAATCCTCAGCAGATGAGCAACATCCTTAATGAATACTTTTTAAATCTTGTTCGTAATATGGCAAGCAAAATACCAAATCCATCTTCTTCACAATCACCAACGTCAAATTTACAAACTTTTAACAAGTCCTTTTTCCTTAAACCTATCTCTGTAGAAGAAGTTTTGAACCAAATAATGTATTTGAATCCTTTAAAAAGCACTCAATAAAATAGCCCCCCCTAAAGTTTATTAAAATCGCAGCACCTGTAATTGCCGCTCCTCTTGCTGACATCTTTAATTGTTGCATATCATCGTCAACGTTTCCTGATAATTTCAAAACTGCCAAAATCATCCCTATATTCAAATCTAGTGACAAGCATACGTGTAGAAACTACAGGCCAATTTCTTTAATATCACCCTTTTCGAAAATATTTGAAAAATGTCTCTACAAGCAATTAAATGAGTTTTTCACAATTAACAACATTCTCTATAAATATCAGGTTGGATTTCGGGAAAACTACTCGACTGAATTGGCAGTATCACAAATATGTGATGACATCATTAACAGTCTAAAACAAAGAAGTATAACCTGCTCCACTTTCTTGGATCTAGCAAAGGCATTCAATACTGTCAATCACAGTATACTCCTCTCTAAGTTAAATAAATGTGGCATACGTGGCCCCCCTTTGGAATTGCTTCAAAGCTACTTAACAAACAGAAAGCAATGCACCATCATTAATAACGTGAAATCAAGCTGGCTTAACTGTAATTGTGGAGTTCCCCAGGGCTCAACTCTAGGACCTTTACTTTTTTTAATATATATCAATGATCTACCTACAGTTACCAACCTTAGAATATAACTATTTGCAGATAATGCAATCTTATCACATACCAATACACATCCCTCTAAGCTACAGAATGAAATTAATAAGGAACTAAGTAAAGTAGACAATTGGATGAAGGCCAATCACCTCACAATAATTTACAAAAAAACAAATTATATGATTTTCACTAAAAAGAGGATTAATCAGTTCACTTTTACGGTACAAATAGGACAAAACAAGATTGTTCGGGTGAATAAAATGAAATATCTAGGAGTGATGATGGATGATACCCATTCATGGAAAGAACATGTAAATTACTTAAATTCAAAAATTGCCAGAGGATCTTGGGCAATCTCTAAAATCAAACCATATGTTAACATTAAAACTTTGAGAACATTATACTATTGCTTAATCTAACCTCATCTTCAGTATTGCATCTCAACTTGGGGAAGAACTTCTCAAACTACTCTTAGACCCCTAAAAACCACTCTCAAAAGCGAGTTTTAAGAACAATAAGTCCTTATTGCACGAAGCAACAAGAAGTGCACGAATAACAAGAAGTCCTTATTGCACGCTATCTACTCCACTCTTTAATCAATTAGAATTACTCAAAATGGATGATATCTATAGATTGAAGATTGCTATAGCTGTCCATAATACACACAATGGCAATTGGCCTGGTAAGCAAATGTTAGTAAATCTGACTAATCTGCATGATCATAATACAAGACTATCATCTAAATAAATTTTTTTTACACCATTAATCCATACAAACGCAGGCAAATCCCTCTCAATATTTTCAGGAGCTCAAATATGGAATGAGGTTCCCAGAGACATAAAATCTTTGTCAAAACTCAAATTTAAGAAAGCCTTTCAAAAGTTTCTACTTCAAAAATATCAGGCAAAATAATACCTGTAATTGCCTAGTGCATCTTAAACTACTTGTTTTGTTAAACTTCAATTGGTTGTCGTTTGATTATCAGTGTCTTAATAATGTTATTGTCATAATGTACCAGTACCGGTACTAAATATGATGCAGTAGACCTACATGTTTTAGTGGCTTTAAAATTAGATAGTTGCATTGCTTTTCTTTTTTTTTTTTGGTTGCTTTTAGCATTTTTTGTGTTCAATTGCATTTTGTGTTGTTTTTCTGATGATTGCATTATATGTCTGATATGGTGCTATTTTGTTTGGCAGGTGGCAGCAGACTCGATGACCGCATGGTCTTTTCGCTGTCTCCTGACCAAATGAATTTCAGCGCTATCATTGATTGTTTCTTCATTTTTGCTGCTGTTGCTTTCACTTGGTAAATAAACTAAACTGAACTGAACTGAAAAATCCCATTTTTGAACCATTGGGTTGGCCGACTTGGAATCGAACCCAATTCCGCTGCCCCAGAGGCAGATGCCCTAACACTCGGCCAACAAATCTACAACAAAACATCTCTCCATCTCGCTCACACAGCTGATATACCACATGGGAAAATGCAGTAATTTGCTGGGTCATCAACGGTATAAATGAACACACTCTATGTAACTGCCAAAATTATGTCAGGTCCTTGCTATTATTTAATTAATCTAACCACTAGTAGGATCCTTCCAGAAAGTTCTGTCTGTACGTTTTTGCGTTGTTCTTGACATGTGATTAGGCTAAAGTTAGGTACCGGTAAATTTAGAACAAAATGCTAGTCTAATCTGTGCGTTAATTGTAGTTTTTGTTTGCAGTTCATTTACTGTTAGCTAGTTGCGATATCACTTGAACTGTTGGTAGTCTGCTGTAATAAAGGTGTTTTGAGATTAGCCCAATTGTCTGCTCACAGCATCGTCAATTTCAAGCAGCAGTTCCCAGATAACCGTCAGAACAACAACCAATCCCTTTGGCGGTTATACTCTATAACAAGTCAAATCCAAGAGTGTTTGCCCTTTTCTACCTTTCACCCAGTGCCGTAAATTTACAAAATAATTGCACCTTTTTCTGAGAAAATTTTATTACAAAATTAAAGCATCACAAAAGATCCATCGCAAAGACTCAGTTTGATACAAAAGCAATGAAAGTTATCCTGACCAAAAAGTTTTTTAAATTCCAACAACAAAGTAATCACAATACTACAACCATGTTAGTAGTCGTTGACTTGAAGACCGAAAGGTCCCTTCACGACTTCCCAGCTAATCAGACTACCCTGTAAATAGAAATAATTGCGCGTGTTAATGCCATTTTTGAAAATATACAGAAATCGCATTTTTATTTTTATTACATAGCCTACCTAGGAGGTTATTACTGGATTTTATGTGTCAGCGAGCGATTTCTCTCGCTAATTCTCCTCGGAGAAATTCTCTTAGCGGCAGCCAAGATAACGAGCTCGCAAAGTTGGGATTACAGGTTGCGCTCGCAGAAAGAGCAGCTACTCGGTAAAGCCGAGTGTCTCGCTAACTGCTAGGTATGTATAGGCTTGTTGTGAGGTGCTAGACTGGCAGCTGCTGTTTGCTGGCTAGCGCCTAGTTTAGTGCTAAAACTGCGCTAGTATTACAAAGTTGGGATGGTTTTAACTTGGTTATAGGTAAGAGTCTATGCAGTAATGGTGTCTACAGATGCATAGGCTTGCTGTGAGGTGCTAGACTAGCAGTTGCTGGCCATGGCCTCACACAGTTTCTTGTGGAGGATACCATTACTTCATACTCTGCGACCAATGCTCCGACTAAGCCTGCAGCCAACGCATGCCTGCAATAGGTCTACTAGCACAGTTTGAGCACTAGATTAGGCGCTAGCCAGCAAACATCAGCTGCTAGTCTAGAGCACCTCACAGCAGGCCTAAGGCTATACCGATTCATCTGTGGACACCATAACTACATAGCCTACACTCTTACCCTTAACCAAGTCAAAACCATCCCAACTTAGTAACACTGGCACAGTTTTAGCACTAGACTAGGTGCTAGCCAGTAATCAACAGCTAGCCTCCTAGTCTTAGTTTGATGTGTATGTATCTATATGTTGACTATGCTTTGCACTTTTTTTTTTGTTTTGTTTTTATTTTTGAAAGTTTGATTTTTTTTGTTGACATGTGTCATGTTTGAGATAGAGTGAAGCAACTCGATGAGCCTATGGCTCTTTCGCATGCATGAATGAACTTGAGTCACCCATTTCACAACAAGCCTGGGAGTTGCATAAAGCTCTAGTTGAGTCATATACTGTACAAGGTACTAGCTATTGTGCATAAACTATGACCCCCCCAAAAAACGCGCGCTGCCATGGCTAATTATGTATGACATTGTCGCTCGGTAACTTAAAGTGCTCATTTTTTTCTCGCTACTTGCCGAGCAAGTTCGCCAGCTCGGAAAATCCTGTAATCCCGAAAAACGCGTTAGCGAGGAAAGAATTTTTACCGAGCTGTTTGCGAGCTCGCAAACCGCTTAACGAGCATCCTGTAATAACCCCCTGCTGTTGTAAATTGTAGGCCTGCAGTGTTTCGAGCTAATAAGACGTACCGGTATGTTTTATCTACTGTGTAATAGCAATACGTGTCAATATTTTATTCATTGATGCGTTGATTTAATCCGCGCGTGTACCAAAATAAATTTATTTGATTTGATTAATAGAAAGAAGTCAAATCAAATATATCAAGGAGGCCAATCTAGAAGGCAACATGCGATTTTCATTTTTGCAAATTTGAAAAACTGTTGAATGTTGTCTCAGCATTTTGGCATTAACAATCCCAAGCAGAATACATCCACGAACAAAACTCTCTTGAACACAAAAATATCGAGTCAGCTTGTGAAAACACAACGGTTTCTAAACGCATCCGATAATTTCCTTAATTTTCGAAAGCGGCCATGCCTTAGCAAACAAATTTCAAACCGATTGAAACTTGCGAGAGAAATATCGCTAGAAAACAAAATTCACTGTTTGAATCATGACGCTACAGCATTTACGGAGTGATATTGAGTTTTTAAACCGGAGTGTTTGACCTGTTTAATGGAGGCGTGAGAGTGCTTCTTCTTGTCCAGTTTTTCAATACACCTTTGTTTAGGGCAGACTTCATGCTTCCAGTACTGAAGCTTGGTCTTCGAAGAATTTGTTTTCGTCCCATGCAGAATCTGGTGATGCGCCGCTGCAAAGCGCGGTATACCTTTAAAAAATAATGAAATGTTTCTAACAATTGTACATCTGTGCTGTAGCATACCACTCTCTTTTTACTGAGTAGGTCAACAGATAACTTATTCTATCTTGTATCATTTGACCAATCGCAAGTAATGCTGCTTTTGTTTAGAAAATGAGGGTTCAAGCTTTTCATTTATAAGACGTGCCCCGTAAACTTAACCTTTTTAATCGTTTTACTTTTGCTTGAGATGTATTATTGTACGCTTCATACCTCGCCATTAAATACACAATAAATGAGGAAAATTGCGACTCCTTGAATCGAATTAAGTATGACGAAAATGAGTGAAACGACGTAACTTTTGTATCCGACTGTTCCGAAAATCCAAGAAATGCCAAGTAACGGTAAAAGTACGACAGCTCCTGAAAAAGAGGGTAGGCTGATTAAAAATAATGACAGAAAATGAACAAGCAAGCAAGCCAGAAAGAAACGCTTTTCCTATGATACCATATTCGACTTGTTGATGGCATAAGTTCCGTCATTTTTTGTGTGAGAAGTAAAAAATAACAAAGTCAGTTTGAGCGATCAGAAATTGAATTACTTGAGAAAATCAGGAAGAAAATTACCTTTGACGGTCTTCTTGGCTTCTTTTATAAATTGACTTGTGTTAGAATGAAATGTAAGAACAGGGTAACGATCCTGGTGATATTTAAAATGTGATCTGAAAAAAAATCAATTGTCGAAATATCATACATTTTTATGAATGAATATTTTTGCTTAAAATTATTTAGAACTAAAGCTCAAACGATTTTTAAAAATGAAGTTAAAATTGAAAAAGGCATTCATTCAGAAATGAAATTAAAATTTGAAAAAGGTATAAAGAAAAAGGTATTGAAAATTGAAAAAGTTAAAATTGAAGTTAAAATGAAGTTAAAATTTGAAAAAGGTATTTAAAATTGAAAAAGCATTGATGAGACCATAATAAGGTCGAAACGCGTCTGCAGCTGCGAATGAGTGGGTTGCCTTGGGGACTTCTAGTGATGTGGGCTAGTTAGGCTACCGGTAACTTAGTTGTGGGTTAGTAGTTACAGGCTCTTTCATTGGGTATCGTTGTTTGGGGCCAGTCGCCTGCTAAAAATAGGGCACAACCGAGAAAAGAGATGAAGTCGAGATGTGCAGGTAAAGCAATGCAAAAAAGAGTCTTTACATTTTGAAATGAGTTTAGCCTGGATTGGCTGTGCGTAGCAAGGCTGACGAGACTTTTGTTATAGTCGAAAGAAACATTAATTTGTCCCGTGCAAATTTTATCATCATTGGCTAAATTTTGATTCTTAAGAAATTTGGTAATTACTGATTATTCTCGCAGCAATGCTTTGTTTTTTAAGCTGCATCAGATGAAGCGGAGCACTGTTCTAACCGGTCGCAATTTGACCAAGAGTGGGTTAAAATGAGTAATGACTTCGTGCTAATATCTGAGTCAACAGTTTTAAAGCTTTGCGGAAGCGAGTTACTTACCACGCATGTTTAGCACACGAATACAAATTCTTTGGCGCGTTCTGCGTTTCAAACTGCATCGAAAAATTTCATGCAAAAAAACTAAAAGAAAAATTGCATATCTTCCACGAGACTAGGGTTCCTCTTTTTCTCGGATTTTCAACTTTTCAGGAAACGAGAATTCGATTAGGGAAATTCCCGGGAAAATTTCCCGAATTGATTATTTTGCCATTTTTTCTGATTTTCAGCATTTCAGATCTAATTTTTAGCATTTTGCTAAGTTGTTTTGACAAACTTACTTTTCAAGTTTCTCGACAAATTGAAGAAAAATTTTTGATCTCACAAACATTTCGTCTTAAAAAATTTTGCGACTTTTGAAAGATAATTTTTTGTAAGCAAAAAAAAAAAATTCAAAATATGCAGTAACGCATTTTTTATGTCGGATCGATAGATATTAGTAACACTGAAATTCTTACTAATGTAAAAAAATTTCCCGGAATCTCGACATAAATTTCCCAAGAAACTGGAAATTTCAAAACCCCAAATTTCCCGTCCTGAATTCCCGGGAGGAAACTCTAGACGAGGCAAGCTTAACTGTGGATACTTACCCTTGTGGCAGCTGCTTAGTCGGATCACTCAGGTTGTTATTGAGCCAGCTTACTCTACCATCCGAGCGAACTTCATAAGATGTTGTTTTGTACGAAAGTAACTGGAGAAATTATTAGGTTAGATATCTACCAACTGTCAAGCTACGTCATCAAAATCGGAAAGTTTTCAAGCTCTTAACAACATAGCTCAAAATAATCATCAGCTAAAATACATCTTACGCCGAAGGGGCCTTATCGACATTTCGGTTGCTTCCAAACTGCAGTCTACAGCACGACTTCTGAATTTTCATGGCCACAACTCACCTGAGGAATCCCGTTCGTTTGTGGTTTGTTTAAAGTTGACGCATTATCACTTTGGAATTTTCTTATAGATTTGTTTCGATCAGAAAGCTTTGCCAGAGCCTAAAAACAATTTGCGTTATAACGAAGTGTAACAAGCAACTTAACAACGAAGTGTTCATAATTACAGCAGTATCGTTTTGAATTTTTTTTCAAAAACTTTATTTTTTTACAGCACTTTGTCGTAAAGAGCATAGCCCTACATGACATAACTTATAAGTTTTTTTCACACAAAATTTCAATCTTTTTCAGAGTTTGTCAACGTTTAATTAGCTCATTCTTCTTGATTTTCTCAATTTCAACATTACAATTTTGAGACAGACAAGAAGGAACTTACAGCGATTACTTTGCACAAAATAATCATATTGAGTAGAACGACTGCAACAGCTGGCCCCACAAATGACCACGTCATACCGGAGGAAGAATTTAACCAACAGACGGAATACTTTAATTCTGGAACACATCAAAAAAGAAATTATTTAACCCGCGTGCCAAAAATCGTGTAATCAAAAAGTTTCAGAGCCACTTGATGTGGTATCTGCATTTTTGATGTCTGGCTCTCTCAACGCATAAAATTTCTTTAGCTGCTATTTATCCCTTCTTGATTTTGATCATCAAGATGTTATGTGTAAACAAAACATTTTATTCACGATTGTTTACAGCTTACTTTAATTTTTTCAGAGACAGAGCACACAATTTTCGAATCCATTGAGGCAAGTTGAGTATTCAACTGTTTATATTAATTCTATTTGAAATATTTTTGTCAAGGGGGCTGCAGCAGCAGTATTAAATGAAAAAAGCGTGAAATATATTTTGGAAATTGTCGAGAGTAGTTCCAACCCGAATTGTTACATCGAACTATATGTCAGCGGCTTCACGAATTCACTGCATAAAGCAATAACTGTGTGCAAGGAAAAAGTTTAGACCGTCAAATTTTGACTTGACAAATCAACAACGTGTATTGTGTGGAATGAAACACAACTTGTGTGACTTGTACAGTCAACCCCAAATCAATATTGAGGTTAGCAACCAGGTGACACCTAATAAAGAATTGTTCATGTAGCAGACAGAGTGTTAATGTGTTTTGCATGAATTCCAAAAAACTCATGCGTTTTCATATCAGAGTGTCCGGTGATGTCACTATATAGGGTTAAACTAATATCCGGGTGTCATAAATTGGTACAATAAATGACATCAATCGGATGTCCAATTACCTAGCAAGTGACGTCTGAGCCAGTTAATATTTCTGTGAAGTGTCAAACTAAAAGTCAAAATCAAACAATCTGCTGTAACAAAAATAAACGTGAAAGGTTTGCACAAACACTCAAAACGTTTTTTTTTTGCATCATTGTAAGCACCATATGCTTACCGTCAGTTGGCGGATACAGCAGCTGTCCTCTCTCACATTGGGAATTTGAATCTTTGGGATGCACGTATTTATCTTTGGGGATCCCATAGCCTGCTGACACCCCGACAATGATCAGAGGAACGAACCAGCCAATGACGTACATCCATTTCTGGTTGCCACTTCTTGATCTCGCAAATACCTTATAGAAAGTGAAATTTTTGGTAATCTCTAAATCAATCAAGACTACTAGTAATAAAGAAGATTTTCAAAACACAATATTTCACCATTACTTGAAGTAAACCCTTACAAAATTTTTGATACAGCAAATTTTAGTTGTGGAAGTTCAAAACCAGCTTAACGTCAAGACGCTACAATATTTTTATGACATCAAACAATGTTGTGCCCATGTGAAGCGTCATTCATTATAGGAAATTTTCAATTTTATTGTGAAATAAAACATGGGCGTCGACGACATTCTTCTGGATTGTCAACCGCGCGGAATAAAACGAAGCAAATATTTACTGCTTAGAGTCTACTCTATCCTACAGCAGGTAAATCTTTCACAGATTAAAACGTTATAGGTCAACCACGATCGAAGTGTCGAGTGCGCGCGGATATCTCAACTCTCAACTTGTGTAGCTTCGTTATACAGTATGCACATTATAGGTTCGAATACAGGCAGCAGATCTCGCCATGTCTACGTTTAATTTTTATGCTAATCTGCTGGGTAAGTTAAATGTGATTGACAAAAAGTTTTAATGATTAACACTTCTTCACGTAACTACTATTCAAAATGTAACACAAGTGCAAAAGCGCCAGTATGCATGTAGAACTGTAGACAGTGAATACTGTTTCGACCTATCAGGTCTCATCAGCGCAGTTGGTGTGGCCGTCATTTACTCAAGGCAATTAATAAATACGTGGTTTGACCGTTGAGCACCCCAAACCTTCCCCCCTCAAAAGCCTTAGTGGCGAAACAATCTGCTGGCTACTTTATGATATTTTAAAACTGCAGATTGATTGTTTCTTTCAAGGCAATATATACCGGAGGAATTTTTTGCTTGTGCTTTGTAAGTATACCAGTTACCACGACCTGTAAAAAACTCTCTGCCCAACCTGTTCGCCCGCGAAAAAGCAAGGACAAGGCAGGCATTGTGTCTGTGTATGTAGGCCAGCAAACACAGTGAATGTCAGTGCTAAGGCCACAATTTGCTACACAAATGCAAAACAGGGCTGCGAACTCGATCGATTTTTAACCGAGTTCAAGTTTGAGTTCTAAGAATTTTATTTTTCGAGTTCAAGTTCGAGTTCGGCAAAAATGACCAAGTTCAGCGAGTTCGAGTTCGCAGCCCTGGACTTTATAGGTCGCAATACTGTAGCATGAACAAATAAACGACATGCAGCTTTTCTTTGGGTAAAATTATGACTTCAGTTTACACGGATTGTGATTACTTGAACAACAAACTATATTTCGTAGTGATCGTTTATTTCGTTTCAACAATTTAAATATCTTTCTAATGAACTCGAACAGTCGAACAGTTTTATGCGAGTTCGAGTTCAGCAAAAATATTTTTCGAGTTCAAGTTCGGCAAAATGATCGAGTTCTTTTGAGTTCAAGTTTGAGTTCGCAGCCCTGATTCAAAAGCGCAAGTATGTATACTGCAGACAGCAAACACTGTTTCGACCTATCAGGTCTCATCAGTGCAGTTGGTGTGACCGACATTTATACTGACACTGTGTTTCCTGGGCTGCGTGCACAGACACAGTGCCTGCCTTGTCCTTCGCTTTTTCACGGGCGAACGGGTTAGGCAGAGAGGTTTTTCGCAGTTCTAATGACTGGTATACTTACAAACCACAAGAAAAAATTCCTTCTCATATATATATTGCCATGAATAAATGTCGGTCACACCGAATGCGCTGATGAAACCTAATAGGTCGAAACAATGTTCACTGTCTGCAATTCTATTTAAAATGTATTGCTCGTGTTCAACACAACGGAAGAGTGAGTTTTCTTAAGGATCCTCTGACGTGACAATTGAAGGCCCATATCCCATTAGCAAAGTCCCTAATTCCTTTGTCACAAAACCCTTTACGTTTACATCAATCAAATTATGTTTGATCAAAATTTAGACAACACTTTTTCTGAACCAATTTCCATCTCAACAGGAAATAACGCTCATCAATTTACTACAGCAAAAAAGTGAATGGTTCAGTAAGATTCCAATTCCGAAACTAATTATAACGGTTTGTTTAAGGACGTATTGTCACTAAAATAGTGAAAAAAGAGATGATTTAGTAAGAATCGTTGCAGAAGCGTTGTTGCTTTAACTATTCAAAATTAGCTAATTTCAAAATTAGGTCTATCTATAAAGCAACATAAAGTTTTGGTGCCAGATTCCAGTTTTTTATTGAAATATAGAGAACAGTTACGTGATACAAACTTGAAGCAGAGCAAAAGTTTTAGTTTCAATCATGTTAGCTTTTTTTTGCAGCAGTTACGTCAATACTTCTTTCGTAATCTATGAATCCGCGAAAATATTCTCCGACGTAGAATTTGCCGAAATAAAGAAAACTAATTTCATCTTCAGCTTACTTGCACGACATAGAAGTATAGGAAGACTCCTTCGACCAACATCCACATGAACGTAGCCAGTAAGAAGTAGTGAGTGGCCAGTGTAGTCGCCAAACACAAACTGTCGTTCGAAGCCGCAAACTCAGCTCCAATCTGATGCGAACATTAACAACCATGAATAAGAGCCATACAAGGCACGTGAAAAAACACAAAATATATCTTTACTCACGTTTATTTTTTCCATGCAAGATAGAAATTCAACTAATTTTTGATTAGCACTTTGTGACATAAAGATAAATAAATTCATTATCAAAGAATCATGAAGACTTCCCCTGCTCATAGTTTGATTCCGTTAAAAGTAAAACAATTACCCTGTCCACATGTTCAACACGACGAAATGTCCACATGCCCAGTTAAAGTAGTTTCGAAAGCACACGAACTTTCCGCATTCATAACCAACTTTTTGATGTCATAATTTAAACACTTTATTATGACATCCAAAATTTATTTGTATCCCAGCAAGCCCTTTGGAATCACTTAAACTGGCCATATGAACACTGTACAGGGTAAGGATGAACTGATGTACATTGAAAACAAAAAAATTGATGAAATTATGTAGAATAAAGTTATTAAAATCGAACAAAAATATTGATGTTGCAATTTTAAAACCAACCTGGATTAAATGGACAAATAACAGGGCAACAACCAAATTCATATGTGCTCTCAAGCGGTCGTTTCGCACAGCGTTGCGAACAATATAGAATGTAATGAAAGATAGAGACAATCCAACTACTGAAGTGATTGAACCGACGTACTCAAAAATATTAAGCCACTGAAAAACATTAGCAACATAAACAAAGTAAACAGGCTTGCATTATGGTAAACAGGCTTGCAATAAGGTGATCAGTAACACGAATAGAGTAAACAAGCTTGCAATATGGTGATTTTCAAAACTTAACCAACTGTTGTTCATCTTCATTGCCTGATCGTTGCGATATTGCTTCCAATTATACCCACTTACTCACAAGAAGTTCATTTTACCTGTTGTTCCAGTCACAGACAAAGACATTCACGAAATCGTGCGACAAAACTCTAAAATTACTCACCAAACTTTGCGAGTCTGTAAGGTCATATTCATTTTCATACGGTGACATAAAAGCGGCGAAGTTCGTAGTGTGATTGCAATGACACGTCACACCAACGTCATCAGCTGAAACCACGTGACATCCATTTGATTTCCATGAATAGGAAACAAGATCAAAATATCCGCAAGACAAACATCTTCTTGCAGGATTCCCATTTTTATCTTGAAAGGCGTTTAAATCGTCAAAGTTGATTCTGAAAGAGAATTTTCAATTAAAAGTTTTCTGAATTTTTTCAGTCTTAAAATTCCAGATGATGAAATCCAATTGCAAATGGCTCACAGCAAAAAAATCTTGCAAAGCATAATTCATCATCCCGTTTATTTGCTACAGCATATACGGTGGAGCAAAACAAAAATAACACATGGGCAGAAAAATTAGAAGCTCTATCAAAAATACCGTGTATACTTGTCAAAAAAAAAAAAGAAAAAATTTGAATAAACAACTCACAATCAGTACATTCTTGATCAATATAATGCGCACCTGTAATATACCGGAATCGATTTTTTTATTTCGTTTATTTTTGAAGTTAGTGACACAATTCCGCCTTTTCCGATGAAAAATCGCTTTTCTTTGGTTGAGTTGGAACTGGCGCTCAGTTGAGATGAGCCGTTGATGTTTCTCAGTATGTCGCTCCATGAGTTATAGTAAAGAGCATAAGCTGAAAAAACGTTTGAACAATTCTTAGATCATCGATTGAATGTTCAGATCTATTAAACTTCATGTGAAGCATACACGTGTGATAATCATTCATTACGTCTAAGAAAATAAAAACATATACCCCGGTAACAAAAATTTAAAATTTAAACGATATAAATTCAATTAACAAACAAGTAAAAAAAGTCACATAAAATCACTTTAGCGTTCTTTGGTTCTCACCGTTTCCAGATGCGTTGTGCGAGGTAAAGTTTGCTAAATTTTCGGTCCAAATTTGAATATCACCAAAGTTGAATTCAACAGTTTTTTGATTGTCTAAATTAGTAAAACATTCTTCCATCAGCTGAACAATGCATTGCCTCATTACACGATCTCTTCGATCGATTGTTTGCAAAAATTATTATGACAAAACATTATCATTCTAAATTCGTAGCAACTTTTCTCATTTGCAAATAAACCTACAAGCTCATCTATATTCAACGGCAACCTCTTCATTTTAAGAGGCTCAGATAATGTAATGGCCGTTAGTTCTTGTCTTATAATTGGCTACGTGAGGGAATATTTTGGTAATCATGCCTAACATAAAAACACCTTATTGGCTTCTTCCTATTTCACGAGATGCTGAAGTGCAGTGGTAAGATTTTATGACAAGTGGATGAGATTTAAGAAAAAGATATGAAAAAGAAATTCTTGAAAATTTAGCAACTGTCCAATCACGAGCCTGACTCGTCACTTTTTGTGTGAATACTGGAATTTAACGTAAGAACTTTTATGATAAGTGTCAATTCAACCTGAGCTCCTTACAGACCAAAGGTTGAATAATAATTCTATAAACAAGATTTTCCAAGCGTTTACCAATAAATCTCAAGAAATCATTCGGCAAAACTCAAGCAATGAGAGCGCCTTATCATCTTGGACAGGTTGGCAAATCTTCATAACACAGAAAAAGGGAAATATTTTTAAAAAAATTTATAAAGCATGACTTTCCACTAGAGCATTACGAATGACATGCGAGCAATCGCTTCGTTTATTGATTTACACTTTCTCCTTTGGATAAACGCCTCTATGCAGTGAAGCATCCTGGCAACTTTGAAAATTGTAAGAGAAGCAATGAAAAATTCTTTCGCTGCCACGCGAAACTAACCTGATGATCCAGGTAAGCGTCTCATGTAAACGCTAACTGCACCTTTGTTTACTTGATTGCTTCGCGATGTTTCGTCCAACAACATCTCAGCAGCGAAACCTACGTATTCGTCATTTTCGATCAAAAGCTGCTGAAACTGTCGAAGAGCACTAAGAATCGTCATCTAAACGCGAAAGAAAAATACAACGTGTCAACAATGTAAGCATCACTTAATAGAAATATCGATCAATCGTACTGAAAAAAAAATGCCACACTACAAGAAAAAACAGTAACGATACTTGAACAGTAAACCAAACATGCAATTTCATCACTGAAACAAAGGTGAAATAAATTTTATTGCTGTTGACACGAAAATGGCCTTCGTTTGGTCAAGCATCCACTCTAAATCAAATGCAAGCAAATCTGAGGATGAGAGTCACTCGTTTTACCGACCCCGGTTATTGCCTAGAATCTGATCAAAAGCTAGCAGTGTTATGGTTAAGCCAACTTCTGGTTGTTAAAGTTGCTGATGTTGTTAGCGCCTGAAACTCAATTGAGTGTTTAAAAAATTACTGATACTGCTGTTTTTTTTTTTCATTATTAGAAATCGAGTGAGCAAAAAAATCAATAGTAAAATGAAATGCACCTGTTTCCACGTCTGTGTAGTATTTCTTCCAATGGCAACGTTAATTATTCCGAGATAATACACGAGCATGTCCTCAGCATCTTGTGCAGCGTTGGGAGCAGAGCGGATGCTGGCAACCGTGGTAAGTTGATTGGCAACATGACTCAACCCTTTCAGAACTTCCAGGAGAGCGATTACAGATTCTGGTTCGGAACGAATTTGATTTTCAGCTTTTCGGTCCAGAACTCCAATTATTTCCGCAACAACGTGATATCTGAAAGATACCAAGCAGCCTTTATCATCACGCCGGTGATTGGTGGTATCTACGTGCGATAATAATCTTAAACTTTCAAAGCAGCGCAAGCTTATGCTAAGCTCTTTACCTATTCGAGATGAAGACAAAGAAAAGACATTAATCACGCATTGGCATTAATAATGTTTTAAAAGAAACTTCATACAAATGAACAGCAAACAAATTGGAAAACAGCCGTTACCAAGTTAAGAAATACAATAAATATGGGACGAAAATAGCTTAAGGAGGAAAAATAAAGCCGCTGTAAATCTCAAAACTGGACGTTTCGACAACATAAAAATCAGCTGTCAACATCTAACCTTTGACAGCTGAATTTATGTTGTCGAAACGTCCAGTTTTGAGATTTACAGCGGCTTTATTTTTCCTCCTCAAGTTAAGAAAGTTTGAATCTAAAACCAAACACCAATCAATTCAAGCCCCATTTTGACTTGTTAATTCAAGTAGAGACGAAATTTAATAGTAAACTAAATGCGAAAACAGGTTTAACTGGTGTCACGAGCAAGGAGCTTGGAAACAGTGCTGAACTAGAATTTGCTTGTAACATTATACATGCAGTGCCATGCAACCCCAGTTTGAATTGTCGTAACCCAAACATACAGATCTTGATTGCACAAAGCTTCATTGTAGATTTCGCATGGGTCTTGATCTCCACACAGCAGGTTGATCAAAAACGATTGTTGCTTTCCTCGCGTTATCAACATCAACAATTCCAATTTAATTTTAATAAATTTTTCGTCAATTTTGAAAGTGCTGGTTTGTTTTCGCTTTGCTGCCTATAAAATTTTATTAATGTGAACACAATTAATAGCGAAAGCTGTCGGAGTAGAATCGAAACCTCTGTTATAGCAGAAAAAAAAATACCGATATCTTATCTTCATCCGAAAACCGAGCTAGGAAAAATTAATCAGCTTTAGGTTTAACATAAAAATAGCATGAATTTACTTAAGAGCAGAGTTATTTTTTGTTACGCTGATAGATAACGATTCGGAGGAAACTGTTCCCATTTTTTCCAATGCTGATGTCATGCGATAGAATTATCAATGTCAAAGTCGAATTTAAGGCCAACGCTGCCGTAGCAAGGGCAAGAAAAATTTAAACTTTTCTGTGACATCTGACTAGCTATCGATCATAGTATAGGCCATACCAAACATAATTTATTGTATGCATATGAGACTGGGATGCTTTCCAGCTTAACTTGAGGAAATGACACCTTGTAAAAAAAACTTGGAAATTTTGTGTTTAAGAAGAAATCTTGATTTATTTTTAATAGCTTGCGTATAAAACTATTAATCAAATATCTATATGAACATGATGCGTTATTCAACTTTTTTGATTATATTTTTAACAAAGAATGTGGTTACAATTTATAAAATTTACAAATAAAAGTGTGCGACCGTTGCGCGTCTTCCAGTTCTTGAATATATATCAGATCTACTTCAACTAACACCGACACTCAACCAGCACAAGCACTCAACCAACACAGACACTCACTTGTTCAGTTCGTATCAGCTTGTCTAACGTTTCTTTCAATGAGCAGCTTTTGTTTTCATAATTCACTTCAGCCAGAGCTTTCCATAAGCTAGGAATGGAATCAAGGCAATCCCAATAACTTCCTATAAACCCCTGTTCCACAGCGTTAAAGTGGTCGTTTCTAGCGTGACGGCCGATCGCACAATCAATTACTTCCCTGTAGTACAAAAGAAAAGTTGGGAAAATGATAAAGGTTGCTAACTAAGCGTAACACATAATTTTTCAATTTGAAAAAAACGACTCTGAATGTGCTTAGGACACCATTAATACCACTGTCAAAATATCTGCTGACTCAAAAATGCAAATGGTAAAACACAATTTTACAAAGGAGGAAAAGTAGAGGCACAGTGGTTCTTGTAACTGGATGCTTTGACAACATAGATTTAGTTGTCATCATCATCATCAGTATGTGCTGCTTTATACTACCTTGCATATATTGCTGTTCATTTATAACAGCTCAAAGGGCCGAGTGGTAAGAGCGTCCGCCTCGGGAGCCGTAGAATTGGGTTTGATTCCGAGTCGGGTCAAACCAATGACTTTAAAAATTGGTATTCACAGCTCCCCTGCTTGACGCTCAGAATGAAAGGTACAGTGTGGAGAACAAACCGGCAAGTTTACTTGTTGTGCCGTTGGAAAAGGGACTTAACGGGATTCCCTCATCTTGGTGAGGCAGACAGGTGGCTGGCAACTCCTAAGCGAGCTCGTATAGCTTATTGATCGCTTCCTCGTGATAGGAGGATAAACATGCACCAAAAAAAAAACTACAGTTTCTTCCTCGTAATATAGATTTTGTACAGGAAACATTTAATTACTACAGTTCAGTCATTTTTTTTATGTTGAATGTGAAAATTAGGCATTTTGAAAGCAAATCGAGAATGCTTAACTTGTCTTACCAGTAGGCCAGCAACCAGCATTAGATAAGATATGACGTATTTGCATTTTAAATATTTTGCTGAACTTAAAAACACATAACACGTAACGGTTTCACTACAAATGGCAGGTATTTATACGCTTTGTAACGCAATGAAGATCATAACAAAGCTGACGTCAAAAATCTTTCTGCGCTCAACGGATGTCTTCAAGTTCGTAGTTTGGTGTACTTGACAGTGATTGATTTATTCCAAATCACATTCGAATTGACTTGAAGCACGTCAGAACATGATACGTACTTGCTCGAATTAAGTTGTTGGAAGAAGGCGCGATCATAGTTGGCATGTCGGTGGAGATCATGCTTCTCTTCAACAATAATTGACTGAATTTCTTCAATTTTATAAAGAGTCTCATCATCTAGGCTGTCTCCTAAAAACATACGAAAATCAAACACCAAAAAAAAAAGCCAAATTTACTTGTACAAATAAACTAAAATGCTCAATAATCTTACTGACTGGAGCAAAATCTATTTTAAATCATTTAATAGCATTTGTTTCAAAATTCCAACGAAGTGAAAAGTGCTATTTGTATATCTGCTGCTGTAACTGAAGCTGTCATTGAATCAAAACATGGGCAAAAATGAAGGGAAATTTTTAAACGAGTGATTCAGCTGGTTTGTAGCTTCTTTAAAACTGAGCTGAGTTGTGTGCTTAAATACAAAACACACTGAGCGATGATGAGTATGTTTCAAAATAGTTTTGCTTACTTCGCACAACCAGCTGCTTTTCAATGGCATAGAGAGCTTCATCTAAAAGCCAGTAGTTGGTGTGGACAAACACCCTGTTGATCACTAATTGTTCAGCTTTCTCCGCCGATTCAAACAATAGATCAAGTGCCTCCCGATTCTCGTTCATGACGGCAAATAACCTCTCGTGAATTTTGAAGCTGAGGACTACGTCACTGTCTTCATCTTCGCAAAAAAATTAAAAATTTCAAAAAGATTTACAAACAACTGAATCGAATTTAAAGAAAATAACATGAATAGCTCTCTACTTATGTGCAAAGTGATTAAGAACTTAAAAATAAACAAACTTCCAAACTAGTAATCTGCTTTATTCAGTTGATATACAGTAATCAAAAACAAAAAACAAATCTTCATTATACTGGCACAACTACGGCAACTTAAATCACAAATTTTTCTTACGATCATGAGAATGATCGCATGTATGATATGACGTCACAGCGAATTTCCGAAGAGTGCATTTTTTTGTGGAAATAAATGAGCACTTACTATGAAGAATTGATTAATTGCACTTGAACAGTCGTGATTTGAGTTAGATTAAAAGTTGAAAGCTTTATGCTCAAAGCAATTTTTTTGTGTTTTAATAATAATGTGATCACAAAGCAATAAAAATGTTGCGCTTTGCCAAGAATAAATTTCAACATCAGCGTTGGGGAAAAACTCAGTAAAAATCAACGTTTCAAGAAAACTTTTTCATGGGTATTTTTTTACTTTCTGTTTCATGTTTGATAGAAAACATAGGTTTTATTGTTTATTTTCTAATCGCGGAGTTGTTTTACATGGTCTTGACTTTTTTTTTGGTAAAGAAACTTAGAGCTCACCCAACCCTTATACATTTTAATCGCGCTGCCCTTATGACAGATTTCATTCTCGTTTCTGAGACTCGCTTATTTTCGGCAGGTTGCGCAGGCAGCAGCTTAACTGTCAAGAATCGAAGTAGACCTTGGAAAAATAAAACGTATAATAAGTTATACAAAGCCTTTGATGGGATTATACACTTCATATTATTTTGCTAACATAGCCTACTTGGTAATACTCAAAAATGGTGAGTTGTGACTATACAATTTGTTACACTTGATTAGTAATTCAATTTGCTACATTCGATTCGTAATGATTTCACATTTGATGTGTAATTATTTTAGCTTCAGCAATTAATGCGTAATTCACTTAAATGCGTAATTATGTTACCTTCTCCACCCAGATATTCTGTTTCTGATTCCTCCGCAGGGATGGGTCCGTAATAATCATTTTCATAATCATCGCTTGACACCAAACGAACAAATCCAGTTACAGATATAATCTAAAATTTGTGCAGAACAAATATTTCAAACCACTTTCACGCATGTAAACTATAGAAATATGTCGAAGACGTCAAGGCTAATACCAATGAAGTTGTTACTATTTTCCGTGATAAGAAAATCTTGACCTGTGCTCCACTACATCACAGGGAATAATAGTTATATGACATGTAATAGGCCTATGGCAGGATATTGCCCTGAAAACCTCGTCGCATGGATATGTCACTGCAGTATCAATCATAGTTTTGTAAAAACCTCGCATCATGCACGTATCATTGTCGTATCAATCAAGGTGTTGAGCAGGATTCTCACAACAATTTGTAGTTTGGCTGCTACATAAGCGGACAGAAGTGTGCGGACATAAGCATACAAGAACGATGGTTCGGTTCCTGCTTAGACTTCGATTTTACTTACAAAAAATCAGCAACGTCCGCGATCAATATAACACCACTACTAAATATTTTACTGGCTACAATTTCTCAACACTTTCGTCTTCACATCGACCGTTGCAACAATATTGATCTCAGCGTAGAAAATAAATGGCTTCGAAGTGTGCAGTACTCACCGAGATAAAAGCGATCAACTTCAGTGAACAAGTTTTAAAATTCATAGCGCAAAGTTTCAAATTCGAATAATTGAATTTAAAACTGCTGCAGAAAATCTTTCGCGATAACAGAACTACAATAAATAACTTTTTCTCTCTAATCTGGAATTGACAACTGTTTATTATTGAAATATGTATCAGTAATAAATATTATTCGTAATTGTTTAATTTGCCCCTTTAGTTATATTTTACGTAAATCCCAACTCCTTTGTTTATGACGTAATAGTTATACTGTATTTAAAATAATTTCTTTCTTGTGCTGGTTATTCTAGCCTAGTGCCTATGTAGTTTCACACTGATGATGGTATAAGTTTTTACCGAAACGTTTGTAAGTATGATTGCAAATATACTGGCTATTATCTTTTTATCATTAATAGTTTGCATACAAAATAAAAACAATTCACTGAAACATAAACCGTAAAAGGTTCTTTAATTGCCTCACAATAAAACTTATTATTAAAAATAGAAATAAAAATGAAAAACAAACTTGATATCGAAACCGGAACGAAAAATAGTTCGGGTTGACCAAACTCCATGGCCAGCTTGAAATACGTCTCTAACTAATAATCAATAATTTTTCTTAACTATTTTAATCAAAACTTTTCCAGTATTTGCTGCATGCCTTCACTTTTTTACTCAGTTTTACAAAAAATGAATTTGAAGTTATCTGCTAGAAAGTTTTTAATCAACTGCTTATTTTACGACCAATAACTCGGTTATTAACTGCTTACTTGCTTCTCACGCCAGCTCTGGCTCTCTTTGACTGGAATGAAAATACTTTCTCTATGTTTCACATAGCTTGTCTACGCCGGAAGCTTATGACGTATTAGACGTACATCAGTCAAAACTAAGCTTTGACAGCCATGCACAGAAAAATGATCACGAAAAAAAGGAGACTTTTATGGAAATTGTCGAGGCGGCGATGCATGCTTATTATCGGGTTATGGTTCAAGCTTAAGTTACATGAATCTTCGCTCTCGAGTTTTCGTCGACAATTTTTTTGCCAGTTTCTGAAGGCCTCAAAGGTTAAGTTTACAGGTTTAGCATGATATGGCCAAGTTTTTGACAAGACTAATAGATATTCTAAAGTTGATGAAATTCACTTCTTTGACCATATCCAGTTTTGTAATTTTTACGCACAAAATGGCGCATCTCCAAACACAAGGAAAATTAATGGGTGGTGACGCAAATTTCACGGTGGCAAAAGCAGTAATCCACGGGATTAACAATTCCAGATCACCTCCGTGCAAAAATACTTGCCACGTACGGACAATCTCGTTCAGGCTGTGGTACAGTGCATTTCAAAGTGAAAAGATTTTTCACTGAAGTATTAGGCTATGAAAAAAATCCATACTGCCTGCATGCTTCAGTTTGAAAAAAGAGGTTGGTTGTAGTAGAGCTTGGCTTTCTACGAATGATCTTCACACATTGCAAACAAGGCTCAATCCCAAATAGACAATACTGCTCACTTCATTCCTATCTTCCAGGCACGAGAAAGCAAAGAAGGTGCGAGACACAAAAGAGATCTACGGTAGTTCCACAATGCAAGCGTTGCCATTGTTTTCAAACTTACCTTTTCAATTTTGCTTTTTGCTTTTTTTATTTGCAGTCTGATATATTTGAACGAAAAGAGAAGAGAGACGTTGCAAAGCTAACATCGATACACAGCTCAATGCACCCACGATGATTTCATACGTTAATGAAAAAATATTACCAGTTCGCGAAAAGCAGTACTGTAGTTAGAAGACACACTCAGAATCAGTGAACCTCCAAGCGACATTCAACTCAAACTGCAGAAGAGTGCTTCAACCATATGCAGGTCGATATTTGCTACGTTTCTTTCTGCTTGTTTAAAGTGTAACGTTGTACTGTTTCTTGTTCGTTCCTTGCCTCAAAATCTCATAAGCACTGCGTATGTTCTGACAGAGTCGCTTATTTCAACGCTAATTCAAAATAAGTGAGGTTACTCTTCCTAAAACTTTGTACTTAGGTCAAAAAAGGGAAGCGATTACTTCAATCTGCTTACGCTTCAGTAATTGTGAAGTTGTGGTATAAATGGAACCAGTGGCGTAGCCACGGGAGGGTTTTGGGGGTTACAACTCCCCCATTGAGCCTCAATTGACGTCATACTTACTTCTTTTTCTGATATTTGTTTCGAAGTGCTGTTTGCTTTTTCATTGATAATCCGGTTTTATAATTGTCGTAATAACAAGAATTACGTGGCGTTGTTTCCTGAATCTTGTTCTTTGCCGTTATGCTTAATGAAGTAATGACGCAATTTTATTAGCAGAGCAGTGCCGCTCCTGTACATGCAACTGCCCTCGGACCCTCAGACCTTCCGTAGAAAAAAGGCCAAACGATTTCAAGCAAAATCGATGTACGTACTGTAGCTCAAAAAACTAAATCGCTAACATTTGAATATCGTTTTACCAATTTCACCAGAAAGCATTCCGTTGATTTTCTTACAACCAGGGCTGCGAACTCGATCGATTTTTAACCGAGTTCAAGTTCGAGTTCAGGAGATATTTGCAAGTCCGAGTTCAAGTTCGAGTTCAAAAAAATTTGTTTTCGAGTTTAAGTTCGAGTTCGACAAAACCGATCGAGTTCGAGTTCAAATGCGAGTTCGCTCCCCTGACGGTAAGCCTTTTCATTAACGCTACCTGGAAAGAATTTTGGTCTTTACTAATTCTTGTTCTGACTGACCTTTACAACTGCTTTTTCAATGTTTTGTGAAATATGTTTTCAAGTCACATTAGAGTGGCGCTGAAAAATTAATAAAGGTGGCTAATTTCACAATAATGGTTATTTTCACGAGAATTTCATCACCTTTTTGAAAAGATACTCACAGGGTTCCGAGTACAGTTTTTTAATTAGGTGCTCCAGTAACTTCTTAGGCAACACGCTTTGACCGCCGAACTTATGTTTTCTTCAACACGTAAAACAAGCTGCGCCAGACTTGCTTCAATCTTTCTTCTCTGCCGTTTTTAATTAAATTCTTTGTAACTTCTTTTAGCGCCATCTTTAATAAAATGTCAGTAAATTCACACTAGATTAAATTCAGTGGCGCACCCAGGATTTGGCGAAGGGAGGTGGGCACAACCAGGGGTCTGGGGGCAAAGCCCCCAGCCGCCAACAAATTTTGCGAATTTCACATGAAAAACACTCATTTTAGCGCACTTTTTTATCGAAAAAGGGCATGCAGTGAGTGCAGTCACTATATAGAAAATGCATAAATATTTTCGCAGTTATGTCTAATAGCAGATACTTGGCTAAAATAAGTGAAAGGAGGCTGCAACCATTATTAGTTTGAGAAATTGTAGACTGAAAGTTAGGTTTTAGCACCTTTGTACAGAGCCAAAGGGGGGGCATGGCACCGTGGCCCCCCATGCGTGCGTCTATGATTGAATCCTAAACTTTTTTCAACGTCACCCAACTCTGAGTTAAAAAAATATTTTACGAATCCAGCCGAAACACTGAAAACAAGATCTTTAAATAATGTCAGCAAACTCAGCATCAAACTCTACGAAATTAAACTTTCGTACCTTACCATTAAAGTCTAGCACTCTCTTGACCTATTTACTGATCTACTCAGCTTCAAAATATTCCAACCACAACCAAACCTTAACTTAGTAGGCTAACACGCAAACAGCAGCAGATGAGCAGCTGCATTGCTCTACGTTTTGATTGAAATCTCTCGGAACACGAGTTATGATGCAATAAATCAGTTTTAATGAGACAACGCAAAATGAAATGCGAAATAATGCAATATTAAAACCAAAATCGCAAATTCGCAATCATTCAATCCATAACAAAAAATCAAAAGTAAAGTTCGTTTTGAGAGATTTGAATCAATAAATTTAAAGCACTCAGTTAATGAACTCGAACTCGATTGTTTTTTTTTTGAGTTCGAGTTCAAAAAATTTTATTGTTCGAGTTCGGCAAAAACGATCTAGTTCCAGCGAGTTCAAGTTCGAATTCGCAGCCCTGCTTACAACAATCGTGCCTTAACTGCCTTCGGTATTTTTAGTTTAAAACATCTCTCTTAAATTTGAGACCATCTTTTGTTATTATACAACCAGGGGCGGATCCAGGGGGGGGGATGTGGGGTATGCTGCGTATGCATTCCCCCAACAGCCATTTTCAACAATGTTTTGGATGAACAAATCTTTTCTATAATTTCGAATCTTTTCATAACAATGAGCCCAAGTCGCCTTAAGCACGCATAATTGAAACTGTGCGAACAAAACGCATCATTGGTGAAACACTCAAAGTTAGGAGCCAAAAATATGACAAACTTTCCTTAAAAATTGTTCAAAAAGCACTAAAATGGCCATTTCAGCATGCAAATTTTCAACATTTTTTGGGGGAGCATGCCCCCGGACCCATCTAGAATCGTTTTTGGTACTTAAGTTGCTTAAAATTAAATCTGATGAAAAAAACTACGCTTGAAAAAGTGACAAAAATTGGTGCCCCCTCCCTGAAAAAAATTTTGAGTACGTCCCTGACATCAAACATTTTCAAAAGGCTTATTTACGCCCGTTTCCGGGTCTAAACGTCTTTGCATTTACTTAACATTCAACCTAATTTAAAATTACATCTCCCCACCAAAATTTTCTGGGTCCGCTCTTGTATACAACGTATGGTCAAATGTGACGGCATTCTCAACCCCCCCCCCATTGCAAAATTCTGGCTACGCTAGTGAATGGAACTGTTTCAAAATAAAAGCAATTGCTTCGTCATCGTAACAGAAGCTTGTCAAGTTTCATACAAAGTTAAAGGAAATATATAGTTTTAGAAAAAAAAGCGAAAAATCAAACGAAACGCTGGTAATGAATGTAAAGCTCGTTGCAAGCGTTGTTGCCACTGCAAAAATTTTGGATATTGTTGCCCGGTATCATGCAAAGAAAATCTTATGAATCATAAATTCTCCCAGAGTCTTATGACATCAAGTTTTACTGAGTCAATTAATTGGCGATATACCTTTTTTGCATTCATTTACAGAGATTTTGTATTAGACTCTGCATTGAAAACTTGATTTGAAATCGCGACACTTTTACGTGAAAACCAGATTCAAGCGCGTGTTGTCAGACTTTATTTTCTAATCGTTTGAGGAGAATGTGATGTTCATAAGCTTAAAGCAACTTTACTGATCGATTCATCGCCATTTATCAAAACCGAACGTTCAGGTTATTACAAAAATCAAACGTTCTTCACTCATTTTTCTTTCACATATTTGTATTTTTATCATGGACTCTTTAGCACTGAAATTTATTGCTTAAAAATGAAACTTAAGAAATTACCACCTTGAAAAAAAATCTAGAAATACAACTGAAAATACCTTCAACCATTTTGATTTATCACAAATAATTTGTCTAGCAAGATTCATGCAATTAACCTCTTTTGACCCAAGACAAGTAAAATAAAATCCGGAGTAATTAAATTGGTGATGAACGCCAAGATTTTAATCACAGCCAGTTTGTGGTCCTTGGATTGATCCAAACATAATGAAGTGGTTTGGAACACCTTAAAAGGACTCCAAAAAAACACTGATTTTTTTTCAAATCTCAAAGTTGGATTGAATCACTACCAAAAAGTCTACCTGTACCGTATTCAGCTAAAATAAAGCGATTTTCTTTTCTTGCTTCAATTTTTGTATGTCTTGAGCATTTTTATTAGCCAAAGTTACTTCTCGCGAGTTTAGCAAGGCAACGCCTTATTGTACTTAACTTTTCCTTGGTTTGAAATCGCTTGCTTATTCTGAATTTTGCCATCAATTAACTATTATATAATGCCGACAATTCGTTTCCAAGAAATCATCAAACTCCTGTCTTATGTGTTGGCTTTCGACCTTTAAAATTTTTAAGAATCATTTTACAATTTTTAGCACCTCCAATCACTCTCTGACGAAATACGCAACGGTAAGTAAACACGTCAGTAAAGAAATTAAACTAAATTTCAAATAGATTTTTTTAACAAATTAAATAATGGTGTAACATTTTTTATGTTTTAGAGATATCGAAGCACTAGTCTACCAATTTCACCAGAATGAGTGCAGTGTTGTACATGCTCAACCAGTTCATTTGGACATGTGTTATCTGCCTGAGGGTTCAAACAGCAACAGGCATACATTGACCTGATAATAATCAACCCATTTTTTACAGGTTCAACTCAAGATTTCGAGCAAAGAATCGCTCAAATTTTGGACCACCACTGAACTTTAACAACACGAGAAGTAAACAAACTAAGCTGGTAATCACGGGATTTCGAAAATAAGCCTCCTAGCTTCTCTAGTTACTGAAGATTTACTAATCATTGTACAGAACACGAGACAATGAGAGCTTTGAGTTTTCAAACACACGATAACCCCTTTCAAACATCATGCGAGAATGATTGGACGCTGCTAGTTGCACGCAGAGAACAAACACTTTTCCCTTCGATTTTTCTGTTCGTGCCAAGCTCTGCAGGAAAAACTGAAACACAGATTTTGAATTTTTATTACGACGCGACCGGAAAAAATCCCAATTTTTGAATTGCAAAGCGGACGTTCTTACCTGGTGCAAGAAGCCCCGGTCTTTCATCTGCAAATGGTTGTTATTTAGAAAATATAGAAGGTCAATGCAAAAAAATTCACAGGGTTTTTTATGATTTGTTGGAATAGCGCGTGTTGTAGACCCAGTTCATGAAACGTTTGAAAAAACTACGACTATTCTTCGTTTCAGATTAAAAAAGATTGCGTCACTGATAGAATCAATGACGACTAGGATCACAAAACTTCTCAGTGTTAACAGACTGAGTGAAAAATTAATGCAAAAAATCTGCTACTTTTGGAAGTTTGCTTCAAATGCATTTCAAGATTTGCAACTTTTGATTTGATTTTTCTTAGTTTAAAATTTACTGCAAAAAAATCGATTTCGTTGTTTCTTGATTGCTGGAGCGATGCCGTCGCTAGTTTTTATCATCACTTATGCAACAGCCACCGCGACGGTAAGTTCTGAAAAGGTCAACAGACTGAGTGGCGCCGCAAAGGGGGCAAGAGGGGAAAGTTACCCCCCCACTTTCGTTTTGGGATGTTTTTCAGTACGTGCAAATCCGTTGAGAAAATTTTTTCGAGGGTATACCCCCCCGCAACCCTCCAAACTCTCGTTGGTTTGTTGTTCCACTAATGAAACAAGCCATGAAAATGCACTGCTTGACCTGTAAACATTTTTTTTTTTGTCAAACATAAGCTGACCAGTGACCAGACTTGCCGTCCGGGTTGTACTGAATGCGTCAATGGCCTTTGTTACGTCACAGAGACAAGGTAACCTAGCAGAACTCAAATGTATTCTACAGTAACTGCTTCGACTGTTCTTGCTTCTCCATTATCCTTTATTTTTAATTTCTGTATTGGGAACGGCATCTTTCCTGAATCGCTTAAAATTTCAAAAGTCATACCTATCCATAAATCTGGTGCTAAATCTGAGGTAAATAAAATAATTATCGTCCAATTTCACTCCTTCCTGTGTTATCTAAGGTATTTGAAAAAGTATTACACAAAAGAATTACCACTTTTGTCGAAACACATTCTGTTCTTTCATCTACTCAATATGGTTTCAGGGCGAATTACTCTCCAGAACATGCGGTTCTAGATGTAGTTTCTTACATGCTATAACAATATCTCTAATAAACAGTACACTGGTCTTATCATGCTCGCCCTGAAAAAAGCATTTGATTCCTTGACTCATACAATATTACTGCGCAAGCTGGATCACTATGGCATACGGGGTAATGCACATAAATTACTTTCATCCTATTTATGCAATGGACGACAATACGGGAACATTAACAATGTTAACTCTGACTCACAATCTATTAACTGTGGCGTTCCGCAAGGATCGATATTAGGACCTCTTTTATTTTTACTCTACATAAATGACTTGGAAAATTCAGTGAATAATACACCCAGACTTTTTGCAGTATAATTGTATAAATTGCCAAATTGTATAATTGCCTAATTCATCTTCTATTTTTGTATTTAAACCTGGAACAGTATTTAAACCTGGAACTGAACAATATCGCAAGTTGAATATCAGCCAACAAGCTTACTCTTAGTCCTACGAAATCTTTTGCCTTAATTGTTTCTCCTAAATCTACCGTAAAAATAATTCCATCACTATGAATCTATCTTACCAGCAATGCAAAATTGAGGTAGTTGAATGTGTCAAATACCTTGGAATGCATTTAGATAATAAGTTGCAATTCACACAACATAATTATTAAAATGCTAGAAACCAAACTTTCTCGTCTTCTTGGAGTTCGTTACAAAACCAAATCGTTTTTACTCAACCATCATCAGCATCATCATCAACCAGTTTTATTCCGGTTTTTCCTCGTGTCCGAAGGTGGCCGGATGCACCTCATTCCTTCAGCAATTGCTCCCACTCCCTCTCTCCATCTCGCGCGATCTGTAGCTTCCTCCACCCTCAACCCAATTTTCTTTATATTTTCTTCGACTTGTTTCTTCCATGTTTGCTTCGGCCGTTCTCGCTTTCGTGGTCCATTTACTTCAAACATCATTGCCTTCTTCAAAATGCTCTCATCATCCCTCCTAACCACATGTCCATACCATCTTACTCCATTCGCTTTAGCCATTTTATCTAAAGTTTCCTTCAGACCCAGCATTTTCATCAGCTCCTCAGTATTCTTTCTATCCACTAGTTTTACTCCACACATTGATCTCACCATAGCTCTTTCAGTTCTTCTTAAAATTACCATCTCATTTTCCCTCAAACACCATGTCTCACTTCCATGTAACATTGCTGATCTTACGCAACTACGATACACCATCCCTTTTATTTTCAAAAAAAACCTTCTTCCAAGTAACAACTCTCCGCATTCTCTAAATTTCATCCAACCGATCCTTACTCTTGCAGTCACTGCAGTTTCACACCCACCACTAGCATTCAGCCTATCTCCAAGATAACAAAAACCCTTCACAGTCTCCACCTCATCACACAATACCTCCACTGGTTCTTCCTTTCCGTCTCCAATATCTTCACATCTTTTACATACAAACTGTTGTGCAAAACTGCAAGATACTTTTTTAACCATATACTTAAAAAATTATATTAGTAGCCATATACTTAAAAAAATTATATTATGCGTTTATCCACTCTCACTTGACTTTTGGATTAGTTGTTTGGAGTGCAACTCCTATATCTAATTTATCAAAATTGCAAAGAATTCAAAACAAAGCAATTCGTTTCCTTGCAGGAGCGGCTTGGCGAGGTCATGCTTCTTCTCCCTATGCTCAACTTATTTTGTCCTTGCATAAACTAGTTTTACTTGTCTGAGCACGTTTTATGCATAAATACCATCTCAAAAAATTACCGAAAATTTTGACAATATATTGCTTTGGTATCATCAATTTACTACCGATCAACTAGAAACTCTTCCAAATATCAACAATACTTTATTCCTCAGTTTGCTACTAATTTACTTCAACGTCATATCAAGTTTAGAGGCTCAAAAATCTGGAACAGCATACCCGATAAACTTAAACAACAAAATCACAAACAGAGTAAAAATAAATACAAAAAGTTATTACTTACACTTTAAGTTTTTGTCTATTTGGGTTAGATCAATAATGTAGTTCTACTGGTACTGTATTTCGTAATTCGGCTACACATTTATTTTATTTTTTTTCTGTCTTTTTTCCTTTTCTTTTTTGATAGTATGAAACTTGATTATGTCATATGTACTAGATATTTTCACAGATGGTCGCATGACTCGAAGACCTTTCGGTCCCTTCGCGACCTTCCTATATACATCTGCAAGTCTACTCCTCGTGCCGTGATTTATTCAACGTTGATGTTATTGTTTGTGATTGTTTAACATCGTGAGATTTCAGATGCATGAAAATAAACTCTGGTCATAATAATCTCGTCACATAACCGCAAAAGCATTGCGTCAGTATACTGTGGAAGAAAAACTGAAAAGCTAGAGTTCAGTTACTTGGCGAAATAACTTATTACTTTGACTTTTTTTTTCCCCGTTTTTATAAAGGTAGCGTTCTTACTTCATCATAAAATAATGAAAGTCTTTTATGAGTTAAACCTCTAAGTTTTTCCGAAAATATTTGTCGCTGATAAAATAGAAGAGTAATGTTTTTCAGTAGGCCTACTTTAATTTATTACTAAGTTTATTACCCTACTTAATTACAAAGCGATAAGTAGTTATCTAGAATTTAAGTTTTATGCAACAAAAAGAATAAGTTTTATGATATCCTTATTTCATAGGCCACGCAGGGGGGAACACGGTGCCATGCCCCCCCCCCTTTTGGCCCTGTAATAAGGTGCTAAAAACTCACTTTTAGTCTATATTTTCTCAAACTAATAATGATTGCAGCCTTCTTTCACTTATTTTACCCAAGCTTCTGCTTTTAGACACAAGCTGCAAAACTATTTTTGCATTGTCTATAGTGACTTCACTCACTGCATGCCTTTTTTCGATAAAAAAAGTGTGCTAAAATGAGTGTTTTTTATGCGAAAACCGCAAAAAATTCGTTGGCGGCTGGGGGCGTAGCCCCGAGACCCCCCGTTGTGCTCCCCTTTGCCAAATCCTGGATGCGCCACTGCCTTATTTCCTCAATCAATTTGAACAAAAGTACCGTATGTGCCTTTAGAGGAACATGGGCAGTAAAGGGTTAAGGTTAGATCGATTTAGATTGAATAGTTGCGTCGTTCCAACTTGTTCAGCGTTAGCTAGAGTCAAGACAAAAAAACACTTTTTGATTTCCATTTCCGTACGTGACGTCATCAAGTTGTAACGTCATTATGCCCCCCCCTACTTTTTTGACCTTGGAGGCGCCCCTGAACAGAATAAATAGCAATTCAACACTGTAGATAAAATAAAAAATAGTAATGATCATTCTGCATCGCGTTGGTCTGTCAAGTTGATGATAAGTTTTTTAGTTTTTGTCGATACACTTTTGTTTTCTCACAATAATACCGGCTGATTTGTGAGTCATCAGGTTGCGTCGCTGTTAGGGTTAGGGTTAGTCTGGCTCGTCTGAAACTGTAGGAGAAATCCTTGTATGCGTTCCAGTTGTACGCACCAAATACAGTAGGTTGTCACAAAATGAAACTCCCTGAAGTAAGGTGACGTGAGTTGTTTTGGGAAAGCAACTTAAGCAGAATACGTCGTCCTATTGATCGATTGTTATGCGCATGTGGGCAAGAACAACATAACCTGTACTGGTGCTTTTGGGCAACATGGTGACCTTGACCTTGAAAAGAACAGAAGGTGTTTGTTGTACTTTTGCGGCTATGCATGATGAACTTATTTTGTGGCACAAAACAATTTATAAGCACTCTTGATACAGAGACTCTTTGGGACAACGCTCCCTGATTGATTTTTGTATCGTTTCGGTGGACTTGCTTTCCTCTGTGTCTGATGCTACCGTTAAAAGAGGGCCTGAGTTAGTCAACTGATCACTGCCTATTTGTCTGCACTTTGAAAGATTTGAAGCAGCCCTAGAGAAAACGAAAGACTTTTCAACCACGACAAACCTATCAAATCAAATGGGAATCATTGGCTGACAAAGAGGTTCGAACTGCATTTGTAAACAATATAGCATCTACAGTAAGTTTTGAATATCAGGCACTTTTTGAAATACTGATCTCCTTGATTAATTATTGATTAGCATTTACAGTATGTATCAACTGACTAATGGCCATAACAAAATGTATTTAAAAGTTTTGCAAGAGTATTAACCTTTTTTGTTACCTTTCTAATTGCATCATTTAAAAATTATATTGCATGTTTACGTGTTTTTAATACCTGCTTTGTGCTTCAAACCTCGTCGGTTAAATTCTTTTTTTGAACGTAGCAGTTTCAAGATCACCGCCAGGACTGATGATGTCCTGCATACTATCAATTCTATATTGTTGTACTTTAGGTATAATTAATCATTCATTGTCTTTGTCCCATCGGTCCCTGATCTTCTGTACTTCAGGTAGCAGTGACTTAGAAGAGCTTTGTTCCTTCGCTGTCTCCTATGTGCATATTTCCGAAGCTACAGAGTGTAATGTTATCGTTTACTTATGTTTGTTTTCGGAAAAGTTGTACGTAAATAAAAGCTTGTTCTGTTCTGGTGGAACCACGATGTAACTTGCCTATAAGGCCTGGCTAGCAACTAAGTCATCAGTTGAACTTTGTTCTCAGTACTCTACAACACGTAAAGCTGGAGCCACAAAAGTTAAACTGTCTAAAGCTAAAAGCTTGAGAGCAATTTGTGGAAGCGTTGGACAATGACTTCAGAATGGCAAATAAAAGGTTAATAGCAGACCAATCGCAGATTACGTGTCATAAATTGACTCTATTGTATTTTTTTATTTAGTTGCATATTTATCCTCCTATCACGAAAAAGCGATCAATGCGCTATGCGAGCTCGCTTAGGAGTTGCCGGCCACCTGTCTACCACACCAAGATGGGGTAATCCCGCTAAGTGCCTTTCCCAACGGCACAACAAGTTAACTTGCCGGCTTGTTCGCCGCACCGTCACTTTAATGCTGAGCGTCAAGCAGGGGAGCTGTAAATACCAATTTTAAAGTCATTGGTTTGACACGACTCGGAATCAAACCCAAGTTTACAGCTCCCGAGGCGGACGCTCTTACCACTCGGCCATCTGAGCTGTTAAACTATCCATCAGAACTGAATCGAGTTTTTTGGTGGCATAAGTGTAGAGTCAAAAAAATATGCACCAACTAGAAACATTTTCCTATTTTAGGATCTTGAGAAAACAAAATGTTGGGAAATCTTGCAAATACGGGAAAAAATCCAAACATGCTTAGTTGATCTTAGATAAGCATTACTGTCAGGGTTACCACCGGACCACACCAAAAAATATGCACGCTGCAGTTAAGTTACCAAAAAGTCAATAGCTCTTTATTGTGAATCCACTAAAAACCGGTGAAGACTAAAAAAAAAGGTCTTCACGTCAACAAAGTCCTGTTTCTCCACTAGAAATTGGTGAAGACCAAAAAAAAAGATCTTCACGTGCGCAGTATCCTATTTTTTCCACTAAAAAGTCAAAAATAAGCACGGGACTCAAAAATAAGCACGTTTCTTAGAAATAAGCACATTCACGTTTTCTAAGACATTGCCCTTGAAAATAAGCACAAATCTTAGAAATAAGCTCGAAATGGTAACCCTGATTACTGTGCATGACCACGACAACTTGCACCAGCAGTCAAAAAGATATAATAAAGAACATCTACCGCGTTCTCAATTAAAAAATTACAAAACATTAATGTCTCTGAAGATATAACAACATCCCATGAATCTTTAAAACAAAAATAGCGCTAGAACTAAATAAGATTCTCAATGTTAATTAAAACTTAATCACTTTGGCTCGAGATGATTCAAACTAAGCGCCATTGTCAATATGGTGTATTCTCTCTTTTAATTAAATTAAATTTTCAATCAGTCTCTTTTTTACTTAATTATCTATATAATGCAGTTGAAAAACCAAATCATAAAATCGCTTTGTGGGCACTGAAATGCTGTACTTGGTTCAAATTTCTATTACGTAACATAGAAACTAAAACATAGAAAAAACAAATATAAAAACCTAAGAACAAATATAAAAACCTAACAACCGTAAAAACCTAAGGCTATACTGAGCAATGCTTTCGCAATACCTGGCAGTTAAGCAACAAAATTATGATTAATAACTAAAAAAGCAATGTTCTTCCTGGCCTACTGGACGGGAAGTCATGACGACTTCCTCTTGTGGGGTCGGAGGCTATATCAGCTCTCCATCATCAACAGTGCAAAGCACTCCAGTCAAACGTACCGTAGAGCGGGACAGCGCTGTTTCGGGCTATTAGCCCTCATCAGCCGCCCTGAGGTTATGATTATGATTAAATTATGATTGTTGCCTTTTCAATATGTACCTGCTACCTATAACCTGAGATCTGAATATGGCTGCTACCTACCTGCTACCTAAATGTACCTGCCACCTGAGATCTAAACATGGCTGATGAGGGCTAATAGCCCGAAACAGCGCTGTCTCGCTCGCATATTTCGGAATGGTTGCGTAGAAAATTTTCACTTTGCTCTCCAGCAATTTGATTGGCCAGAGAATTTGCGAGGAGAATGATAGGGCTCAACCGAGATGACTATCCAAGTAAAAAATTGTGCGTAGAAGCGGCATCAGCGACGTGGCGTAATGGATACTATGCTAGACTGCTACTCGTAGGGTGTGGATTCGATGCTGCTCTAGGTTTTGATTTTCTTCTCAACAAACTTGGTTTCTTATGTGTAATTCGGGATGGAGTAGAATGGTGGTAGTAGAACAAACAAGACATTTTCTGTACAACCATTCCGAAACATGAAGATTATTGTTGATTGCTCTAGCCAATCGCATCACCGGGAGAGCAAAGTGGTAATTTTTTATGCAACCATTCCGAAATATGCGTCCCGTTCCATGTTTTTTCTGTATTTGTTAATTTTTCCTTTATTTCCTGTGGTTACGTTTGATTAAAAGATCCTCCTCATAAACTAGAACCGATCGCACCATTTAGAATGAGGTCTTCAGAATTTTAACAACTTGAAAAAAAAAAAAGCATTTCGGGACAAAATTTCACGAATTTCAAGAAATTTTTAGTGAGTATTGAAGAGGTTGAACTCAACCAGTCATACCAACATCACAGACATCTTTGTTATTATTTTACACAAGGATCAGAGGACCGGCCGTTAGCTCAGTTGCTAAGAGGACGCTATCGGTGCGGGAGGTCTGGGGTTCGATTACCGGGCCGGTCAAATCTACACAGTGTCGCCAACGACTCGCCACGGTTGCGACGATTCTTCGGAGCTGTGTTGCCCAGGCGCTAAGCCGCGGAAATGGGCCCCGCAACTCGTTACACGCTTCGGCGTAATGCGGCGAGTATAATGACGATTTGATTTTTTTGCTTTTATCAGAGGAAAAGGTTCTAGCATTCTCCAATTCCACTGGCTGATATTTCTTATTCAAGTTTTTTATGTATATATAATGTGTCCGATTCAACTTGAAGCAACACTGTTCACATACTCACCAAATGAGGAATAGGTGTTACTGCTTATTCATTTTATTAATGTAAATTTGTCTATTGCTTCCTCATTTCATCAGGATTCAATCTCACGAGTACAGTATAGTATGTGAAATACCGTTGTTTTTTTCAAGAATGCAAAATAACTGAAGTAAAAACTTTGCTCCAACCGATAGTAGGTAAATGCAGCAATAGCGCAATAAACCTCAAATCTTTTACTCCTTATTTTCTTCGCTACCTCGCTTCCTTATGTATCTCTCTCTTCAGTTTCTCTTCCACTTGGTTATCCAGGCCATATAAAGCTTCAAAAACAGAAATCCTGAGATCTCGACTTACGGGAAATTCCAAAAATCTTAAATTTTTGATTTAACACACCCGGAAAAAGATTTTATTTTTCCGTCCAATAAAGAAGCAAATTTGAAATAATTGAAACACCTCAATCACTTGACGATAACAAAGAGTGGCTGTACAAGCCATGTAAGGTAGGAAGAGCTCGTGGAGATTGCCCGAAACAAACTAAGATTTCATGCAATTATCTGCCCGCTTAGCAAAAGCGAATTTTATTGATCAAATTATTTCTATAAATAAAGGTTTGTTCAAAGGAAAACATAATTGAGAGCTTTTAGCGGCAGTTTTAAAGCTAATGTATGTTAAACCGTTCTAGCATCAATTAATCAATCATTCATCATCTCACCCAAAACTTATTCACAGCAACATGTAGGTAAACGAGCGACAGAAGTGACTATTTATCGTCACAATGACCTAATTTATAATTGTGAACATCAGTACCAAAGATACCTTTGAAAATTAACAAATTTCCCGGGCCCCGTCGTAAACTACCAGAGAAACGGGAAAATTCAAAACCGCAAATTGTTCCCTTCTCGAAACCGTAAAAGAAACTCCAGTTGATGCGCCAGCTTTTTAGCGTAAAGCTGTCTTTTGGAAAAGCGTTGAAATTAAGTAAATCTAATATAGACTGTTAGTCTTATCCATAATCTCGCTCTCAAAAAGAAAAAACTTCAGATTTTTTATTGTATTGTTCATGTAGCAGAGAGCAAGTGTGTTTGAAAAAAGAACAGAAACGAAAAAAACGATCCAAAAAATAAAAAGAGGAGAAACTTCACTATGATTTGTCATTGCTTTCTGCTCCAACCAGAATTTGCAGCAGCAAGCGGAGACAAAACCTGTTTTTGAGAATCTCAAAAGCGCAGGTAACAATGAAAGTCCAAACAAAATAAGAACTATAGGAAAAGGCAACAAAAAACAACACATTGCTGCGTACTAGACTCGTGGCTGCGTATTAATTCGCAAATGGACATCTTTTTCAGTTAAATTCGTTTCATCCACGTGCTACCAATATTCGGCGTATGAAACTGATGCAAGATCAATCAGCAGCTACAAAACCTATCAAAACGATGCTCAACCTTGGCTTAATGCATTGAAATTCAGTTTTAGCAACTACAAAAAATAGAGTGCAGTGGACAAGTGGGGTTAGATAAAAACAACGTTGTAATGGTTTAAAAACTTTCAAATAATTATTCGAAATGGTAAAAACTTATAAGTCAATTACGGCCTACCTTATGCAGTTCAAATTCTTTTTATCACCTGGCCAAGGTGTATCGTGTTGCTGCACTTCATCAAACTTCATTCTCTAAAAACCGGTCAAGGTTAAAAAAATATTTACTTTCGTGATAAATCTGTCGCGACAGTAGAGATTTTAAATGCAATCGAGATCAATTTATGAACAGTGATGGTGAAAATGGCAGTCGAAAATACGAAATTAATCACTTGAAATTAACAAACTATTAATATTAGTCAGCGTCTACGTTTATACTTTGAGGTCACGTGGATTGTTGGAGTGAATTCAATTTAGCATTTGAGAGTCTACTGTAAAAGCTTATCAAAAAATAACGCATACCACTGAACTTTGCAAAATTCAATAGTACGAGTGATGTTGTTTACTATCTATCAGTGCTACTGTATACCAAAATGAAATTTTGACTGTGGCCATAGCTTGCTTCTGCCCGCTCTTAACTTAGTGCTTTCGCTTTGAATGTTTTTGCTTGTTTTTTTTCTGTTTTGCATGGTTCTAATTTCTTGCAACGATGCAAAATGTTCTTCTCATTCTACAGCGTTCCCAATAATTCTGCCGTCGTTATATCTTGATACGGTGTTATCAATTTTTTTTATTTTTTTGTTTTGTATTAGACGCTCTGCATTAGTTCACCATTTTCAAGAAAACGTCATATACGCTAAAACTTTCGTCGCTGCGCACCACATCAAACTGTGAATTTGTTGCGTAAAATTTAACAGTAAATTAATAATCCTATCGTAAATTAATAAAAATATCCTGTCGAAAAAAAATGTTCCACAGCAAGAGTAAGAGCCTGAGATTGGTTTAAAAATTACTAAAAGTAGACTAACTTACAAAAACTCAAGCCGAAAGGATTCTCCTCATTGGACAACATAGATTGAGCTGTCATTATCAGCAGGATATTTATGCTGAGCAGTTCTTCCTTTTTGCAGATTTGTCGTCTACTGCTGATGATGACAGCTGATGTTGTCCAAACATCCATTTGCGTGAATTACCTCTGTTGTCGTTTTTTAAGCATTAACATAATTTATCATCACAATGATGCAGTACGCATTATCTGTTTGTTATTGTTGATGCACAAATAATACAGTATAACAAACACGCCGGTTGCGTAAATGTAACACTGCAGCTGGTTTCTTCACTTGTATAAGAATCGTTTTTTCGAGAAAAGAATGGAAGCACTATAAGGAGTAGTAGAAATTTTAGCAACAAAGCAATAAAGAACATGAACACAAAACATAGCAGGGCTAAAAATGAGGAACCTTAACACCTGTCTATTTTTCAAATCTCTGGCCTTACCAGCGACACAGCATTCTTTCAATGCTGAGCGCCGTGAGAGGAAGTTATGCATTTCGATTTTTCAAGCTTTCGGTTTGAGCCAACTCGGAATCGAAACCACAGTCTATTGCTCCAAAAGGAGGCACTTTACCAGCTTGGCCGTCTGTTATATAATATCCATATTTTATTTCCACGCTATGAGTTACACAAGATGGTGGGCAAGGAAGAAATTCGAAAAACTTCAATCAGTACAAATGGCAAGATCATTTTACTCACTCGTCGTGTTCCTGCAAATGATGACGTTGTAATACAAATGCTCGTAAACAAAAACTCCCAAAATACTACTTATGTCACTCTGAGCAGCACACAGACGACATTGCTTTAGAACCTACACACTACACGTGGCACTCTGATCAGTACGTACACATCCGACATTGCTTATGCTACGGCGCTTTATCAACCGGAGGAAAATTACGAAGATGTCGGCAACGAACATGCATTGTTATACATCAATTTTGTTCCGAGGCTCGTCTGCGTAAAAGCAATTGCGATGCAAAGTTTTTGATTGAATGAAAATAAACACGTTGACATTTTGGTTCAATTCTGGAGATAAAAGCTCAGATGGCCGAGTGGTAAGAGTGTCCGCCTCGGGAGTGGTAGACTCCGGCTTGATTCCGAGTCGGGTCAAACCAATGACTTTAAAATTGGAATTCACAGCTCCCCTGCTTGATGCTCAGCGTTAAACGGACAGTGTGGAGAACAAACCGGCAAGTTTACTTGTTGTGCCGTTAGGAAAGGCACTTAGCGGGATTCCCCCATCTTGGTATGGTAGACAGATGGCCGGCAACTCCTAAGCGAGCTGACCATAGCGCTTTGGTCGCTTTTACGCGATAGGAGGATAAATATGCTACTAAATACTAAAACTGAATAGGTTGCTGCAAGTGGGGGGAACGCTTGCGTCTTGAATTCACACATACACTTGAAGTAATGGCTGCAAGGTGAACAAACATCTGTCACCTTCTACCTGTTTAAAATTTTCTAACCAAAATCAGAAAACGTCTTAATCGCAATAAATCAAGCAACTTGGAAACGCTACCTTCTACGTCATTAATTATAAGCTTTTAACAGCGATTATAACATCACGATTTATGACGTCAAAAGTCGATGATTTTTGAGATGAAACGAAAATAGGTGAATTTCTGGCATCCTAGTTTGGTTCTTGGGATGAAAAAGAAAGGATAGAGTGTTACGGGTTGGGGAGAGGGCTTAATGGAAATCACTTACTGTTGGCCAATTGTTCCAATCAACTCGGAAGCATAAAGTCACGTTGTAATTAAGCCAGTTGGCATAAAATTTAATTGTAATTAATTTACAAATAAGTTTAGGCTGTGATATGAGGAATACAGGTGCAATGATTTCTCCTAATAATTTACAAAAAATCAATTTTCGCACAGATGAAGGAAGGAAATTGTTAAGGAATTGAAGGCTAGTAGGCCTCAAACAACTATCAACGGCGAAAAGCAAGAAAAAAGTTTACTTAAAGATAAAATCGATCATTTGTGATAGCTGTATTGCCTTTATCGCACAACATAAAAGCCACCATCACGTATTTCTGCCATTAATTCATTTTAATACAGGGTAATATCAGTGCCGAAACTAGCGCCCCCCGAACCCGGGGGCCTCCGAACCCGGGGGGCCCCCCGAACCCGAACCCGGGGGGCCCGCACAAAAAGGGGGCCCCGTAAATAACCAGTGCGTAGTACTATTCACTCGACGTATGATAAAGGTGCCTTAAATAGGCCTATTCTAAGATTCAATATATTTTTTGTCTTAACTCGCACGATGTGGGACCCCCATACCATATTTATGCCTTTGGCCATGGGGGCCCCTGCAAATTTTTCGAAAATTTGCAGTCGCAAAACTAGCAAACAAACGTTTAGTGGCATACCAAGGGCTCTTCATCCTCAAGTGAAAGGCGCAAAAATAAGCCTTAAAAACGTTTTTTCTTCGCATAGGTAGCGAAATGTTACAGTAGGGTTTGCTTGCAACATTATTTTCGTGGGTTTGGAAGGAGCCTAGTAAAACAGGCAATTAAACCTTGTTAAACTGAGGAATTTTAAAGGCTCAAAACGCACAAAAAGCCTCCAAAATATGGTCAAATTCCGCAAAATTTTCTGGGGGGTATACCCCCAGACCCCCCTAACTCTAAATCGCCCCTTCGGGGCTCGCTCTTTTGTATCACCATCCAAGAAAAAAAATTTCAGGCGGCCCCAAAAGATGATTTCGGGGGGGGGGGGGGGCGCATTTGCCTAGTTTCGGCCCTGGGTAATGTCGTATTACTTGGTTCCTTTTTTGAGTTTTTGTTTGCTGTTACAATAGGATTCCGCCGGGAATTTTTCCGACATTTTTAGGAAAATTGTAATATTTGCAGCCAAGCAAGTCTGAGAAAAAAGCATAGAAAAAGGCAAACAATGATTTCGGGTAAAATTATCAAATATGCAATGGATTATTCGGAAATTATTGGCGTGCGAAAATTTTGAAGAAGCAGGGTCAATATTCCGATTTACAAAAATCTTCGCAAAAGTTTGCTTCGAAAATTTATCAAAGCACGTTTTACAACGCTAAGGCTTCGCTCAACCATTGAGAATTTGAAACTGTCACCATAATTAATACCAAAGTTCACCATTCATTTTCAAATTTACGGTTGTGGAGCTGGCCTGCATTAATTCACCGTAGAGCGGGACAATGCTGTTTCGAGTTATCAGTCCTAATCAGCAGTCGCGATGACATTCCATTTAACAAGCCAGGAAGGACATTGTCGTTTTATGGTATTCATTTGTTTAGTAAAAATTATAAAATTACTACCTTAAGTAAGAGTTTTAGCAAATGTTAATACACTGCTTAATTAATATTCTTGCCATGCAGCAGGTTTGCTTTGGTGTGTGTGTGTGAGGGGGGGGGGGCGATGCTGGACCTCTCTAGTACTAAAACAATTCTTTTAGGAGTAGCCCAGGAGGGGGCAGTAACAAGCCAAGTAATATTAATTTTCATGTCAGTGTCTTCTGCGCAAAAACTCAAGTTGTTTTTTGTGTGGGTATAGTTTTGTTCCCAATGTGATGGCCAAGACTTTATTTGAGTGGAGGTGGGGGTGGAGAGAATGTGGGATGAAATTCCTTAAGTACTTGACCATTGCCTGGGGGCGGATTCAGGAGGGCAAAAGGGGCACTGCTATTTGAAATATTTCAAGTAACAGTGTCATTGATGATGATGATGCCATTATCCGGTGTTGTCCTCATTTAATGGAGGTTGCCGGATTGACCTCATGAAAATTACACGCACTTTCTCTCTCCATTTAGTTCTATTGTGGGTATCCTTAAAATTCAGATCAACCTTCATCGCTCTTCTTCTACTTGCTTTCTCCACGTTCTCTTCGGTCGTCCTCTCTTCCTTCGTCCCTTAACATTAAATTCTAAAGCATTCCTTACTACATCACCATCCTCTATTCTCAAAACATGTCCCAATCATCTCACTTCACTTGCTTTGGCCATTTTATCTATGGTTTGATTCAATCCCAACATATCCATCATATCTTCTATATTTTTCGTGTCCGCTAGTTCGGCGCCACACATTACTCTCACCATTGCTCTTTCTGTTCTTTTCAACATACCCATTTCCTTTATCTCTCAAGCACTACGTTTCACTGCCATACAACATTGCAGACCGGACACAACTCTGAAAAACTCTTGCTTTGATCTATGCAACAAAAATCTTTTTCCCAGTAATAACTCAATACATTCTCTAAATTTATTCCATCCACTTCTCATTCTTGCTGTAACTTTCGCCTCACATCCTCCACCAGTTTTCAACTTGTCTCCCACATAACAAAACTCATTCACTGTTTCCACTCCATCGCATAAATTCTCAATTGGTTCCACGCCATCCTCATCTGAAGTTGTACATGATGTGTAAACAAAATTCTTGGCCAGGCCAGAGGTGACTCTTTTCATGGATGTACACCTTCCGTGAAGCCACCTCGCGCAGTTTGTACAAAAAACTGCGTTGACTTTTACCCTCCTTTTGCATACACCACATGGATCAATCTTGCTTGCTGTAACTTTCTCTTCCAACCCACTCACCATCATTTTTGTCTTATTAAGATTTACTCTCATTCCCTTTCCTTCAAACGTTTTTTTCCATCGCCAGAATTTATCCCTTAAGTCTTTCATGGTCTGGCCAACCAAAACCAAGTCATCTGCGCATAAAATCTTATTGATTGAACCGTCCCTCACTCTCTCAGTCACTGCATCAACCACAATCGCAAACAGCAGTAGTGACAACACTGATCCTTTATGCACCCCAACATGTACCGAAAATTCATCAGATAAGCCTGATGCCACCTTGACTTTTGTCCTTGTTCCGTTATACAGACTCATCACTACTTTCACCATCACTTCTAGAAATTTCTTCTTCATCATCGCCCATTCCATAACTTTTCTCGGAACTCGATCAATCGCTTTCTCCAAATCTACGAAACACACATACAGCTCTTTCCCTTTATCTTGATATTCCTCTTGCATTCTGCGAAGACTAAGCAGAGCATCTATTGCCCCTCTTCCAGGCATAAAACCAAATTGCATCTTATTCATGTTTACTAAGCATCGGACTCTCTTTTCCAAAACTCTTTCCACGATCTTCACAGCATGTTCTAGCAACTTCACTCCTCTATATGCACCACAACTCATTAGATTTCCCTTCCCTTTAAAAATAAGTACAACCACACTAGTCTTCTATTCTTTTGGCATGCCTCTACCATCTAACACACGTTGACAAAGTTCCACCATCACTTTAACCCCTGTATTACCAGATGCAATTATCATTTCAGAGTCTACCTCCGATGGTCCGGTGGCTTTCCCTGACTTCATTTTTCTCAAAGCAGTCATCACTTCCTCAACAGTAATTTTTCTTTAGGTCCCCTCTACTACATCCACGTCTGTTATTTGGTCCCATTCATTTTCTTCATTCATAACCCTCTCCATGTGTTCCTTCCACATGATTTTCCTATCTTGTTCCGTAAGAGATAAATTCACATTTTTTCCTTTCATGCATCTACCGCCTATGACATCTTTCACATCTCTTCTCATCAACTTTACCAACTTGAAAACATGGTACGGTTTTTCTCAAAAATTCTTTGTTTCTTTCTCAGCTTCTTTTGTCATTGCACTTGCCACCACCTTCTTAGTTCTGTTTCTAATTTTCTTATATAGCAGCTTGTTAGATTCACATCCATCTTTACAGACATCTTTTTAAGTTTTTTTCTTTTTTGCTACAGCATCTTTCACGTCTTCATTCCACCACCACGCATAACTCCATCCTGCCTGACCAACTTGTTCCCACGCAAAAGATTTCCATAAGTCATGTGCATTTACATGAACCAACTTTTGAACCCTCCTTTCGTACCTTTCTCTTATTACATCTTCCTTCAATTTCCACAGCCTTTTTCTGACAACTCGTTTCATTTTCACAACTTTTTTTCAGTTTTTTCTTGTCGACATCAACGACAACCAACACATTCTGCAATTCCCAAGGAATAATTTTAATATCCTATAGACATTTTCTTTGTTCTTTTCCAATCAAGACAAAATCAATTTCAGGGGCAAATTATCCTGCTTCAAACGTGACTTTACTGTTGTGTTTCTTCTGCAACCAGGTGCTGGCTACGCACAATTCTTTTTCGTTTGCAGAACTCAAGCAGCATTCTTTCTTCTGCATTTTGCTCGCCTATTCCATATTCTCCATGAACACCTTCAAACTCCTCTATTTCTTTCCCAACATGTCCGTTAAAATCCCCTAAACCCAAGACTAATTTATCATTACTTTTTACACTCCACTCATCTTTTATTTATCATAGAATAGATCTTTCTCCACGAAACCTTTACCACTTTGTGGTCCATATGCACAGATCAATCTTACTAGCTCACCTTCGAAAGCTAACACCAGCGCCATAACTCTGTCACTTTTTCTTCGAACTTCCACAACTTTCTCGCACAATCCTCTTTTACCATTATTTCTACTTCTCCAGTCCCCTCATTATTTCCTGACCACCAAAACTTTTACCTTTTGCCCTTTACTCCCATAAAACGAGTTCCCTGGCCTCTCTACCTCACTTCTTGTAAACAACTCGCATCCACCTTCCTTCTTCTCAGTGGTTCACATACTTCCCACTTCTCTTCCACGCCTACAGTATTTCTGGTTATATACATCTCTCTTAAATTTGAGGCCATCTTTTGTCATAATACAACCAGGGGCGGATCCAGGGGGGATGAGGAGTATGCTGCGTATGCATTCCCCTACCAGCCATTTTCAACAATGTTTTGGATGAATAAAATTTTCCTATAATTTCGAACCTCTTCATGACAATATGCCTCAGTCGCCTTAAGCACGCATTATCAAAACTGTGGGAACAAAATGCATCATATTTGGTGAAGCACTCAAAGTTAGGGGCCAAAAATATGACAAACTTTCCTAAAAATTGCTCAAAAAGCACGAAAATGGCCATTACATTATGCAAATTTTCAAAAATTTCCCGGGAGAGCCTGCCCCCAGACCCCTGTAGAGTCGTTTTTGTTACTTGAATTAAATCTGTCGAAATGAAATACGCTTAAAAAGTGACGAAAACTGATGGCACTCCCTGAAAAATTCTGAATACGCCCCTGACATGAAAACATTTTCAAAAGGCTTATTTACTCCCGTTTTCGGGTCTAAACGTCTTTGCATTTAGTTAACATTCAAACCGATTCAAAATTACACTTTCCCACCAAAACTTTCTGGATCCGCTTCTGTATACAACGTATGGTCAAATGTGATGTCATTCTCAACCCCCCCATTGCAAAATCCTGGCTACGCTAGTGGTTTCAAGAAAATAAAATTTTGAGTGTATCAAAAGATCTGCGACTGATCTGACATAAGCATCATCTCATCAAGTCGGTTTACTCCAGACCGGCGCCAGATCTAACTACAATAACAATAAATTGTACATTTAAGTAGAGCTGGACCAGATCTGTGTTAGATATGGTAGAAGCGGAAAAAAGTGCATGCCAGAGTATGCACCATGAAACCCAGATCTGGGCCAGATTAACTGGCTGTCTGGGTTTATTGACCTAGTGCCGGGTTTATTGACATAGTTCCTGGTTTGTTGACCTGGTGCCCAGTTTATTGATCTAGTTACGGGTCTATTGACCTGGCGCCGGGTTTATAGATTGTAACGATATAACTGTGAAATATGGTTTTGTTTTAAATGCTTTGTCTCCTGTAGAAGGTTCTAGACCGGTGCGTTGTTTTCGGAAGTTTTGTTCGTGAGATTGTTTTGCAAGGTTGCATTATGAAGCCATAATTTTCTACTGACGTAATTTTTTTGTGAATGTTCTGGACAGATCTCTCCATTACGTAATTTCACTGGGTTAAAATTTGCTTGTGACGTCACTATTGTATTTACTATAGTTTGGTGTGAATTTTTGCATGTCATATGATTTTTCTTCTTGTTTCTTTTTAAGAATGTTTAAGATAGGGTTGGATCCATTCATTTTTTTTCTAATTTTGAAATTCAAATTCAAATTCAAATTCATTGACTTTGAAAAAACGAAATTCAAATTCAAATTTATTGATTTTGAAAAAATGAAATTCAAATTCAAATTCATTGACTTTGAAAAAACGAAATTCAAATTCAAATTCATGAAGAATTTGTGAGCGGATTCAAATTCAAAATTCAAACTCAATCCAACTTACCAGTCACCAGTATACTCACCAGTGTCGCCACTCATCAGCCACCTCTACTGATTCCATACTTGGTCAGCCAGATTATTATAATTATGCGTTTACAACAAGAAATACTTTTAAGTACTGTAGGTTTAGCGAGTAGCAACTTGTTCAAAATATTTTCACTCAAGAAATGCGTAAAATAAAGTAAAAGTGTAGCTAACTTCAAAAATGACAGTACAAGATGCAATAAAACATAACTTTTATTAGAAAACACGAAGAACAATTAACGAAATCGAAGAGATAAAGCAAGCACACGCACAAATTTTTAACGACCACAAAATATGTTTATTGCACTGTATAAGCAACAGCCTCTGAAACGTCTCCGCGAAAAGTGAAACCATAGACCGCGCCCAGTGAAACCACTACTATTGAAACCATAGATCAAACGTGGATAGTTTTGACCCTAAAAAAGATACAGAAAAGTCAGTTTTTTGATATTTGTTAGGTACTGGTATGTACATTTACCAAAAAAAAGTCTCATGCATTATCTCTTTGGGTTGCGTCATAATGATGTCATCATTATAAAAAACTGCAAAAAATCAATAATCTTAAACGTATCCTTTATGGCTTTCATTTTAATCGAACTATCTACTTCAAATTAACTTTACTGGAACAAGTGAGAGTTGGGGGGTCATCACACAATTGTGTGACGTCATACTTTGATGACGTCACGACCACCAAGCACAAATTATATGAATAGTTGCACTTTTTGAAGCTTTGAATGGATGTCAACGCTTAAAACTTTCGTTTCATTTTCTGTAAAACAACAAGCTACATTTAGAAACAACATTTCATCTTTGGTAAAACAATTGAATATACTTAATACCATCAAAATTGATGCAAAAATTCTGGTTGTTATGGTAGGAGTAAGAATTGAGCAACATACGAAGAACGTAAATTTATCAAAACCCAAACCTGAACCAGCAAAAGAAAGCTAATAAAACACAGTGCGAGTAATCTTCACAGCAATGCGACAAATAACACATCATTTTGTTATTAATGACGTCATCATTGGTGACATCATCATGCCAAAAAAGAAAAAATGTTACGAATGAATAAAATTCATTTTCTAAACACGTTAAAAAAATTTAAGCATCAAAAATCCCTTCAGGTATGGCTTCATCACGTATACTATCGATTTCGAAACGTTTAGGTTCAGTGTTATGACAGGCAACACCTCTACAACCACCGCATGCTTGTACGCATTTCAGTCCATTTTTTCTGCATGAACATAACAAAGTTCCACAGGTGTTTCTCGATGTTGTTTTGCAGTTGCAACGCACAACATTTAGCAGGAACTCTGCCGCAGGAGGCAGATCTGTCATAATCGGCTTGAGCACTTCCTTGCTTCTTTGCCATCCCCAATCACATGGATCAAGCTCACAATCAATATCTAGCATCACTGCTCTAACAATTTCGATATGAACACGCAGCGAATGGAAATACGTTGCACGCGCGGTCGGTGGCAACACGGCTGGATCAATTTCATTTTTGGTCATTAAAACTTGCTCCCATTTTGCGTGCCGCAGAGTGCTTAAATTGTCATTCTCTTTCCCACTGTACCTGAACAAAAATCCCTTAGCAAGTAGAAGTAGGTGCAAAGTTTGAAGTGATTCACCTTGCCTCCGCAAATAATATCAAACTTTAACTTACATTTTAATCATCAGCTGCATTCCAGCCATTCCAATTTTGTCCGGTGTTGCATTAACTTCATAAAAAAACTTGGCTAGTTTTTGCACGTCTGATTGTTGAAGTAATCGCAAGATTTTCACTTTTCCTAAAAACAAAGACGTTTTAACTTGAGATATAAAATTGGAGTCATAGTTGTTTTTTATTCAATTATAGTACCGGTAAGTATTTCATCTTGTTAGAGGGAGCTTATGCGCAAACATTCCTATTTAAGTTTCGGATAAAGTCATCAATTTCTGTGCACTTCAAAAATTTAAATCTTCGCTTACCATGTTGATAGGTCGCAGATGTAGTATCGCATCCTCCCCAGATGTGTGCGAACAGAATGAACTCTTTCAGCTGTATATTTGACGCAACTTGACCAATATTCCACCATGAATCAGTTTCCTTGCATTTTTCTTCATCTTTAAATGAAGTTCGAAAAAACAATTTCATACCACTTTTGTAGTGTTGAATTAATAAGACCGAAAGATCAGTATCTTTACCTGCCACTTCCACCGTTTTGCCTTCGTCGGCCAAGTCTATTGCAACCTGACGTATCATTACGTCAGCATCACCAGCACTTTGTTTCACTCTGATCCCAGCCTTTACAAGCATCGTTTTTAACAACTGTATTAGTTGCATCTTATTGCTTCTATTGCGTAAAAACTCTTGCTTGTTGCTGAATAGCTTCATTTTTGGATTTTTGATGCTTACCGTTGCTGAAGATTTTACAAGACTTCGGCGAGAATGCTCATCGCCTTTAATTGAATTTTTATGAGTATTCCCGTCAAAAACTACCCATATGATTTTGCTTTTGAAGTTCTGTTCAATAAACTTCAGATACGTTGCTGCTATTTCTTCGTAAGTACTCTGATATTTCCATGAAGTATGATAGAGCAGATCACCTCCATCAATCACGGAAACATCAGCATGTGGATCCGGAAGACTGTTAATAGCCTTCAAAAGGTGATTTCGAGACTTATGTTTGGTTGGCTTTCGCATTTTTCCATGTACGAACAAAGTTGTAGGTTCTGGAGTTAGTTCATAGTCAAAAAAGTTAGTACGTTCCTCATAGTTTCTCACAAGTACTGACATCCTGCCAAACAAAATGTCAGGTTTAATGTAGACGGTATTGTCATTAATTTTGATTTCATTCTGTAAGCAGGCAAGTGTTCGCACTTCATCCTTTCGTTTGATTGAGGAACTGCTAACTTTTTGATTTTCAAGGGTTTGTTGGATTTGAAATCCAACTTTCTCCACATTATCGCAGTTAATTTTATCCACCTCCGTAGCAACCATTCTCGTGGAAAGGCTACGCAGTTCTGGGCAGCAAGGATCAAATGGGTTGTTTGCGATAAACCACTCCTTTAACTTTTCCGTTGTTTCATTGTCCTTTTTCCTCCTGCTTTTGCTCATCTCAACATGTTGCTCGCTTGTTACGTGCTTGAGGCCAGTCAACTCAGTGACTGCATCATGAATACTGGCACATCGATGTGCAGTATTTATCCACAGAGTGCGAACAGATTCTGTAACACCTCGTGCTCTAGTCAGTCCTCCTCTACTCTTGATGGAGCGCATCATCACTTGTTCTATCGTCAGGTCAGTCCATAATCCGGACCAAAATCTGGAACAGCGTCGCACAGTATGAAAACCTTCATTTATCAATTTGTCATGCACCCATGGAAACTTAGTATTCAATTCCATCATTTGTTGATAATACAGACGTGCACATTTAGCATAATGCACATGGCCAGTTACCGCGAAAAGGTTTAGCATCGCATGTACTGACTGAAGATGAAGTTTCCAATTTCCGGTTCTTTCTGCTCTAATAAAATCTTTTAAAACTCGTACATAACTTAGGTACTGCAACCATAATTTTGCTGTGCGAGATCTTTCTCTAAGATCGCTTTTCAAAATATTCATAAAAAACTTTAACAAATTAAGTTTTTCGGAATTAACAATCGTCTCAATTCCTGTTTCATAATCATTTTCGACGGCAGCAATCAATAAAAATAAGTTGTTAGTTTCTTCAGTCGTGAGTTTACGCAGATTCGGATTGCATTTTAGGAAAGTTTGCTGCCAGCTTGTTGACCCTGAAGATACTTCTGCAAATTGATGACTTCGTGGGATGGGTGCTTCCATAATTGTGGACATAAGCAGTGCCACCAATGCAGATTCCGTTAAAAAGTTTGCTCGCAGAAACATTGCAATTGCCTTGCCTGAAAGCATGTGCTTGACTGACACTGGCCCGTAACAGGTTTCCAATGCGGTGCTTAATTCATCCAGAATTTGCCATTAGAGATCCAATACTTCCAGCAAAACTCATCATTGTGTGAAATCCACCAAGCATTAAAACAATCGGAAGTTTTTGAGCTTGAACAATCTTAACTGCTTTGATCTACAGATATTGATCGAATGTCACAACGGGTGTCTTGATATTCAGACTGTTCGCCTGGTTTAAAATGAAGCACAGCGTAGAATAAATGCAAGTCATGTTCGAAGGGTTCAAATCAATGATCGGAAGCATGTTGACCACTGCTTTGCCAGGAAACTCTCCTTTAATTATGTCTTGCGTGTAACCGTTCCACCCTGGGCGGAGGCCATTTCCATTTTTAAAGTGTGAAGCATGCCAGAGTAGATCTAAATTAATATCCGGTTGTGATGTCGTTAAAACTTTCACCTTGTGGAATCGAAGTTTCGATAGTCCAGCAACATCTGGATACGCATATTCCTTTATTGGTATCATGTGTTCGGCAGCAATGTCATTTGAATTTCGGCGTTTTTCACGAGGTATTGGTGGATGATCTGTGCCAACTACTAAGTCATTTCTAAGGGTCCATAAAACAAAACAAGTTTTCAAATGATAGTTACTGTTAGTTTTCATTCGGAAAGTTAAACTGCAGGTTAAACTACTACCGGTACCAGCAAAAGTAGTATTAGAATTCCACGTTCAGTTCGATTAAACTGTCATTAGGATGAGATTGCTTATTGGTAAAAAAGCAGGCAATAAACCTTTGCTGGAAATTCATCAAAAAGTCAATTTACCATAAACTAGAAAAAGCGGTGACGTTTGGTTTTTATCGAAAAGGTTATTTAAGCGTATAAACGTACTCCTGGTTAAAAAGCGTTAATAATGAATGGTCACATCATTTATTTATCTCATAATCAAAATATGCAATTTAAAAATATAGGGGAGTTTGCAAATTTTCAGGAGGCATGTACACTGTACAGGGGGGTTAACAACATCCCAGACAAAAATTTTTTATCCATCATGATTCCGTTATGGAATAGCACATTTTACGAGGGGGTTGAAAAAAAAGTATTTATCCCCCCCCCCCTAGTACTACTAGTTGTGTCGTTGCGAAAGACACTTAACGGAATTACCCCATCTTGACGTGTAGACAGGTGGCCGGCGACTCCTAAGCAAGCTCGTTATAGCGCTTAGATCGCTTTTTCGTGATAGGAGGATAAATATGCAACTAAATACAACACATACATATTTTGTTAGCGTAAAATGATCAGGAAGTCAGTCGCCTTCCGAAGCAAGAGCAATGTGCGAGTGGCAGTGTGCCGCGATATTAAAACTTGGCGAGAGATTGAACCTTTAACTCTGAGAACAGAAACGTTATCTATCCTGGAGAACGACGTGAGAGTATCAGTATTATATCCAATGGTCTTTGGAAATCTTGCAAACTACCGCTTTCAAAATAAATAATCCACCCCTTATATATAACGAAATTATGTATTGCGTAACTCAGAAAATAATCCTCTCTGAGCAATACAAATCACTCTGAAATCTCCGCTAGCACTCACTCAAAATAACCCACAAAATACAAAAAGCTGCCACACAGACTTTCCGTAAACCTATCTAACACTCATCTGAATACAGTAACAAATTTCCGCCCGTATTTATAGAAAACGTATGATTCCAAAAAATTCCAGATAGTACCGCATTGTTACGTAATTACGACACAACAGTAGGCGTTCCATTATAGTAAACAACACCATAGATTGCAAAATGTAGATTATGACATCATACACAAAATGCTCAAGGTAAGAAGTTTCTACAAGGGGCCAGTACAGTTTATCAAATATTCTAATCAAAGCCTGAGATAAACAACGAAAGTTCAGGATTTTGTCATGCTTCTCGTCACGTGTAGCAATTAATTCACCCACCAAATAACTATAACTATAGAACTAGTTCAAATTAGGCAAGTAAGACGGTTTCATCACCAGACTATTAACTCAAAACAGTGGCGTACGCACGGGGGAGGGGAGGTTTCGGGGGTCAAAACCCCGCCATTAACGATTGGAAAAAATTAAAAACCGCTCTTTTTGAACCGATTAGCGTTTTTTCATGCAGAGATTGTGTTTTCTGTGCTGTATCAAATTGCCTATACCGGTATAATCTCGAGAAACTTTCATTGTGATGCAATATTACCGGTGGTCAAACTTTTCTGGTGTGTTGCGCTTGACTCAAAATGCAAGCCTGGACAAGGTCAATGGGCACTATAGCTGGAGTCGTGTTGTGATGTCATAAAGACATTGTTCTCAACGGCTATGGCTGGACAAGACAACGTTTCAGCGCAGAAGGCATTCTTGGAAGAGAACGGTTGCAACGCATGCAGATATTCCGCTTGCGATGTCATAATTTTGAGCCAAATCGGCCGGTTGGCGTAGTGGTTAAACACATCGCTATCGGCGCGGGAGGTTTTGGGGTTGGGTTTTGGGCCGGTACCGGCCGTTAGCTCAGTTGTTAAGCGCACAGGTTATCGGTGCGGAAGGTCTGGGGTTCGATTCCCGGTATGGTCAAATCGGCACAGCGTCGCCAACGGCTCGCCACCGCTGTGATGTTTCTGTGTTACCCAAGCGCTAATAGATGGACCCCAGTGACGTTCGCAGGGGTCGGGAGTCAGCACCCCCCTTCCCCCTTGACAATTGCAGAAAAAAAGAAAACTTTCTTTTTTAAAACGAACCGACTTTTCTTCATCCGGAGCTTGCCGAAATTGCTATCATATTTTCATCCCAAACAACACCATCCCCACAAAACATTTTAGCGTAAACCATTCCCTTACAAGTACAATGATCATCCCTTCCTACGTCTGCGTGAAAAGTTGTACCATTTCCCCATAAGTGTTTTTACAACTCGAGCACTGATTACGATGCAATGCTACAATACCGGTACCCGGTAGTCCAACTTTTCTGTTATGCTTTGCTTGAAGTGTATTTTTGTCATTGATGTTGCTGTGAACCAATTAAGAAGTAGAAGTTTCCTTAAATGCGGTGTATCTGCAGTAACTATGGCTGCACACAATTTTTTTTTTTAAATCAAATCAAATCTTGATTATACTCGTTTCATTAAATTCGTTGTTGTATCGAAACGTGGTAGCGAGTGGCAGGGCGCGACCCTGCGGCTTAGCGCCTAGGCAACGCAGCTCCAAAGAAACGTCGCAGCGGTTGCGAGCCGTTGGCTACACTGTGTCCGACTTGACCGGCCTGGGAATTGAGTCCCAAACCTTCTGCATCGATAGCGAAATCTTTTAACACTACGCTATAATCGCCTGGTTTTTTGAGAAATTTTATTAAAACATAAAAAACTAAGTTGACACTGCTCTAAGTGCCAAAAGTAAGATAAAAATACTGCCAAAGACGACCATAGACCAACAAAAAATTTGAAGAGGCCTAGGGGCGGAACGAGGGGAGAGACAACGTTGTTTTTTCGTACCGTAAGCTGACTATCTCAGGAGCTAGAGTTCTTCGTTTCCCATAGACACCCCGATTATGTGTTTGAAAGCATCTGATATCGACGCTGTGATTTGGCAGAAAAATGCTTAGATAATATCGACGCTGTTTTTGACTTTAATCGGATGATTAGGGATTCTTCTCGCGCATAATTTATTTTAGTTTAAAAACGTTTTGGTAGGGAGGGCAGTTTTTTCTTATGCTCCAATATCTTCAAATTTCAAGCGAGAAACTGCCCCCTTCATAATGAGTGTACCGTATATTGACTGTTTATAACAAGGTTTAGCCTATATGCGTTGTTTATACTAATGTTGGTTCTTGAAAAAAGTTTTTTTGGAGAGAAGAAATTGCTTGTTTTACCCCCTGGGTGCACCCTGTTTGTGACGTTGCGACAGCTAGCCAGTGGTGTAAAAAGTATTTTGAAACTGTACTTAAGTAAAAGTATTGTTACTCACGGCAAAACTACTCGAAGTAAAGTAGAAAGTATTGACTAAAAAAAGCACTTAAGTAAAAGTAAAAAAGTAGTCATTTAAAAACTACTCAAGTATAAGTATAGCGTTCTTAATCGTTAAAGTTTTAACTGCTCACTTGCTGATGATGACTTGCGTTGAAGGTGACAAAATCGTAAACCATAAGAAATTATTACCGCTCACATGGCCGAGTGGATAAAACGTCTGCTTCTGAAACGGTAGGCTCGGGCTTCGATTCAGAGTGGGGTTAAACCAATGACTTAAAATTGTATTTATTTGCATTAGTGGCATGTTTATCTTCCTATCACGAGAAAACGATCAAAGCGCTATAACGAACTCGCTTGGAAGTTGCCGGCCACCTGTGTACCACACCAAGATGGCGGAACCTCGCTAAGTGCTCTTCCCAACGGCACAACAAGTAAACTTCCCGGCTTGTTCTCCACACTGTCCCGTTAATGCTAATCGTCAAACAGGAAAGCTGTACTCGAAATCAAATCCGTATCTGCAGCTCCCGAGGCGGACACTCTTACCACTCGGGCATCGCAGGTGTAAAAGTAGGTATTTGTGGCTTTCCTGCATGACGCTTAGCATCAAAGGCGACAGCGTGAAGAACAAGCCGGCAAGTTCATTTGTTGTGCCGTTCGGAACCACGCGTAGCGAGATTTCCTTACCTCGGAGTGGCAGACAGGTGGCTCGAAACTCCTAAGCGAGCTCGTTATAGCGCCTTTATCGCAAAGAAGGATAAACTTATGAATAAATAAGCATTAAATCAGAAGCGGAAACCTGCTTAATTCTGGTATCACTTCAATTTTAGCTTTGCAATTTGCTTTTTTTCATAATTAAGGTTGAAAGAGAAATTCGATAGTCAGTAGTTTTGCTGCTGGACCTGCAGGCTTATGGAATTGGAATGAATATATTTTTAAGAACATATTAAGGATTTTCTGCAACTTGCGGTCATGCGGTTACGGTCTTGCAGTATTTACAAGCAACAGTGACATTGGATGCGACGCAACTTTGCAAAGCAAGATTTTAGGTGCAACGAGGGATTTCAAGTGAGACTATTTACTCAGGGACAACTTTGTACTTTTCTAAAATAAAAACTACTCAAGTAGTGTTACTTCAAACTAAAAGTACTTAAGTAAACGTAAAAGTAGCCAAAAAAAAAACTACTCAAAAAAGTACTCGTTACCGAAAAAAACTACTCAAGTAGTCTACTCAAGTAAAAGTATTTCGTTACTTTACACCACTGCAGCTAGCCAGCCAATACTTTAGTCAATTAACTTTCCTATGGCCCAAAAATGATTTCAACTAAAATTTTTTCAGAAAATTTTTAACCACGGCCTGACAGCTTGAGTTTCTGTAAAACCTTTTCTCTCCTTAAATGAAACGCAAAGCATTAAACAGAAGTGTGAATGAAATATCTTTGTTGTTTCCTTAGTTATGGCATTATATAGCTTAATCATGGTTAACTGCAATTTAGGCTGGAAACATTACAATACGATGCACTTTAGTACCTCTAAACTACTGTAATTGCAATGTAGTATCTTTACATCATCACGATGTGACGTCCTCATTGAAAAATCCTGCGTACGCCACTGACTCAAAATATATCACTTGATTGATAACGTGACACTGTGAAATGATCTGGAATATTAGTAAATTCTGTAGCATAAAGTTGTATAATTTGGCTGAACATGGTTTATTAATATGTGCTGCACATTAAGTATTAATTTCTGCATACTTTGACATGAAACTTTTTGTTTAGAATAACGCCATGGAGTGTCAACGAGTTGAATCCTATTACCTACGGTTGATCGTATACCAGTCTGAAGCAACTGAAATAAGTTAATCTGTTGTGCTTTATGTGTATTATTGTGTTTCGTAGCTAGCTCTATTTGCAGTTGTTTTGAAGACATGATGGGCCCTCGTATGTCTTGTATATATTGTATCTGGGGATGGTGCCTGAACGATATATTGTATCTCGGGATATATTGTATCTGGGGATGGTGCCTGAACAAAAATCACTCGGACTCGCCGAGTAACGAGAGTTGACGAGATTACTCAGCGAGTCCCAATATTTATGACGTGGGGCGCAACCTTTGGTTGGTTGCCGATTTGTAACTGCTTCAAAACGGTTGGGTTGGTGAATAATGATAGTAGCAAAAGTAGCCTATACGCAGCATCGAAACAATACATGCTAATCAATGTAGTCTGTACTTTATCAGGCAAACGACAGTCGTGTTCATAAATTTACATATGTTAGTTCTGTAGTTTGAAACACAATCCAGATGCAGGATAATAGCATATAGGCTAAGTCTAACTCACTAAACGATGACGCAATCGATGCAAGTAACCGATACGCGACCAATCACAGCACATCATCACTGTGACGTCATTATAGTCCACCAGGATCTCGAATTTATTGCCAGGAAAACAAATTCATAGTGTCACTGCAGTATATGACTTTACGCCTTTATAATTGCCCGTGCAGGGATAAAACGAGGAAACTTCAGCATTGGGTTTAGATTTAGGTAATTGAAATGTTTAACAGTCTACTACCTAGTACTGGGACTCAACTCGGAACATCATTGACTGTATATTCAAGGAAAAATATGTTTTTGGAATCACTAGCTTGTGCTGCGCAGATACAGAGCCAGATTAACGCTTTTGTGGCCTCAAGTCAGTGCTTCCCAACCCGAGTCGGCGGACTCAAATGAGTCCGCAGAAAGTTTTGAGCGAATCCGCAAGCGCATCAGCCAAGGCAATACATTTAAACAATTGGCTATGTCTATTGGTCAGGCGACAAAAGATCTTTTGCCTTTCCAAATAAACATATCTGTGAAGCTAGATTTTTAGCACTAGCTATGGTTAAAAGCAAACGTCGCAACCAACTACAACCAGAAGATGGCTTCAGATCATCTGTGCACGCAGGGGGGGGGCACGGTGCCATGCTACCCCCCTCCCTTTTCGCGCTGTAATAAGGTGCTAAAACCTAACTTTCAGTCTGTAATTTCTTAAAGTAATAATGGTTTCAGCCTTCTTTCACATAAAGTTATTTTAGCCTAGCTTCTGCTTTTAGACAAGCTGCGAAATATTTTTGCATTGTCCATAGTCTATAGGGACAAGACTCCCGCAAAAAAATTGAGAAAGGGGGCACTAAACACATTTCGCTAAAATTAGAGCTTGTGTAATTACTGTACCCGTACCTACTTTAAGTCCGCAAAGAATTAGGCTGTTGCAAAAATAGTCCGTGATGTCAAAAGGTTGGAAAACACTATGGGGCGCCGTTTGGAAAAAAACTATTCGTTTTGTGAACCATGTTTTTTGAGCTTATTTAGACGATAGTTTGTCCGATATACACATCGGAAATACCCTGCTTATATATCAAAAAAATTGTACTCAAGTCGGAACAAAATACACGGGCAAAATATGTCGAACAAAATCGTTTTTGTCAAATGGCGCGCCAGACGCCGTTTGGAAAAAAACGATTTTGTGAACCTTGTTTTTTGAGCTTATTTAGATCATGATTTTTCTGAGATATATATCGGAAATACCCGACTTATATATCGGACAAATTGCATTCTAAGTCGGACCAAAAAGCACAAGCAAAATATGTCGGATATTTCCGACTTATATATCGAACTAATTCGCCGTTTGGCAAAAAAATATACGGTTTGTGAACCATGTAAAAAGCATGGTTTACAAAACGTATAGTTCACAAAACATATCCGACATGGTTTACAAAACAAAGCAGACAAATTACGGTTTAAATAAACTCAAAAAATATGGTTCACAAAACGTATAGTTTTTTTGCCAAACGGCGAATTTGTTCGATATGTAAGTCGGAAATATCTGACATATTTTGCGTGCGTTTTTTGGTCCGACTTAGAATGCAATTTGTTCGATATATAAGTCGGGTATTTTCGATATATATCTCAGACAAATTATGATCTAAATAAGCTCAAAAAACATGGATCACAAAATCGTTTTTTTCCAAACGGCGTCTGGCGCGCCATTTGACAAAAACGATTTTGTTCGACTTATTTTGCTCGAGTATTTTGTTCCGACTTGAGTACAATTTTTTTGATATATAAGCAGGGTATTTCCGATATATATATCGAACAAACTATGGTTTAAATAAGCTCAAAAAACATGGTTCGTAAAACGAATAGTTTTTTTCCAAACGGAGCTCCATAAAATACTGCCTCCAGCCATATTTCAAGTGCGACTGAACCTGAAGCGACGATAAAAGGAAATAAAACAAACTAAACAGTTTTGTTAGTAAACATTTATTTCTGAGCTTGGTAATTGCCAACACAAGCTGATAATCTTATTTGACGCACTTATGAATTAGTGCCTACTTGTTTCTCAAATACAATCAAATTTTTCTTCATGTCATCAAAGTTAACATCGACTATCTTAGATATACCTGACGAGGGCCAATGTTGTGCCGAAAACGTTCGTGTTAGATTTTGTAAATAATGTATAGACTGTAAATAAATTGAAGTAATGCATCAGATATTTTGGTTGCTGTATCTTGCAACTTTATGGTACAAAAAATCGACCTCTTTGCCAAAATTATACAATCAAATTCATCATCGATAACTGAAATAATCAGCTAATCCCGCGAGACCGCTTTAAATCTTCGATCAAGCTGTGAAAACTCACGCTCACCAAAGCAAATATTGGTGGACAGACTTCAGTGATACCGTAAGAACTGTAGTACAAAAATATGCTCCATATTCAGACGTCATGATCGAGTTAGTGGACAATACAAATACGTCAGGAATTGCGACGACCGGCCGACTTCAATAACTACATTCTAGGCGTGAAAAAACAGTACTGTCGTGATATATCAACTAATTCAGTGGCAGAACATAGCACCTAACAAAAACTACTGCTATTATCATTCGTTAGCAGAGACATTGAGGCTAACAACGTCTGCTGAACTTCACTGAAACGAAAAAGAAGAGAATGTATTAAAAGAAAAATTTTAACTCAGAATTTTAATTTTTTTTATTTAATTAAGAACTTAAAAGCCTCTCATCGTATCAAACTTAACGTCAGTCTGCGCGCGTTTTATAAACGTTACATGGCAGAAAAATTACGACTTAATGGACTTTGCTTGCCCTAGTGGTCCCAGTCAAAACGAAAACAATGAGACGCCTTTTCTACGCGACATCATACGTCAACATAGACTTGATATGCAAATCTTTCAGTATATTTTTTGTAGCCTCACGGTACATGCCCAGTTTGCCTTATAAACAGAACTCGAATTGTAAAAACACGTAAAGGTTGGATGAGAGTGGGTTATATCTTGTCACACTCAGTTTTTAAAATCACACAGTTCGTAGCCAGTCAGAAATTTTGGGAGGAGCGAACGCGATCTCCAACAAAAAAAGGTCTTCAGTGGCCGACATCCTTAACCCTATAACCACTAAGGTCTTTTGGTCTTCGATTTCCTAAGGACCTAAGCAGTGTCGGATCTCGCCCGCGCTTTATAGGCATGTATCTTTTTCACTCCACCAGGTAGAAAGCCGCAAACTTTCTGATGAACGCAAAATTTTATACTCTTTCACCAGATCTTACCTAATCGCTATCTGTTAATTTATTGAAACAATTGACTAAACTTCAACGTCGGTCCAAAATGTTGTATAACGTTCAAAATATAATAAAGATAGAGGAAAGGGAAGGCATGCGCTCATGATTGAAAACATGAGATGACACACAGCGAAAGTCGGCAACGTTCGTGAGTCAGCGCCGTAGCACTATATGAACTTAGTGGGGTGGCGGCATTCGGTTGCTATTTCATCAATCAACCTACCAAAGCACGATGTCGATAATAATAATTGTCTAAAGCCGTGGTCACACGAGGCGAGTTCTCGCGCGAGAGAATTTCTCCGTGTGACCACCTACTCGCAACAAAAAATCTCTCGCGCGAGTGGAAATTTACTCGCGCGAGTAGAGTTGAACATGAACATGACTGACGAGTGCGTCACGAAAAGCTTCTGGGACAAACAGCTTTTTTCAAAGCTACTCAAAAAGAGTTACTGGGACAAATAGCTTTTCTCAAAGCTCTCAAAAAGTTATGTCAGAGGGTTTTTTGAAGCCTAAAGCGAAAACAGCTTTTTTCAAAGCTATTCGCAAGTTCTGTACCGCCAATCAATTATTGGATATTTTTTGTAATTTTGAGGGCTTGTGGACAGGGACGGTGCTAAAGGGGTACCTACACCCCCCCCCAATCGACATGCTCAGCTCCCCCAATTAACAAGCTTACTCTTTTGAAGACAGCGGCTTTTGTGCTTAATTTCAAACTCTTGCCCCCCTTGATAAACGCTTGGCCCCCCCTAAGTCGTCTGCTCTGGCGCTGACTCTGCTTGTGGAACACGAGCCATCACAGAATCACTGCAATAAAAATGCCAAGGAAGCGAAATGATGTTGGTCTCGTGTTGAATGACGTGCTTCAAAAAAAAATTAAAATTATGAAACAAAGTTAGTTATAGGGGAAGCGCAGAACCGGCGCCAGAGCAGTCGACGTGAGGGGGCCAAGCGTTTATCAGGGGGGGGCCAAAGTTTGAAATTAAACAGAAAGCCACTGTTTTCAAAGGAGTAAGCTCGTGGATTGGGTGGGCCAGGCCCCCTATGGCGCCAGTCCTGGGGGAAAGTCAATAAACTTTGAAAATCTATGAAAATCGGCATGAGCGCAGCCGCAGATGAAGTCTACCCACCCAAGCTAACGTTACTCGCAGCTTAAAACTCGCGCGAGTAACTCGCCCTGTGTGACCATTTTTGCGAGCGATTACTCGCGCTGGTCGCTCGCGCGAGTAACTCGCTTCGTGTGACCATGGCTTAATATGAAAAAAATGAATCAGTTTGCTCAAAATAAAGTTTCAAAACATGAACATTGTCAATAATTAAATGATATTTCCGCATATAGCCTTCTTATCAGGATTATAATATTATAAAAGATTTCACATATTTTAAACAAGTTTTGTTTTTGTGATACTGTTGCAAGTAATGAAATAAAAATTGGTGGCGTGTCACAGTGATCGGTCATGGGCATAGTTACTGGCTCAACTCCCACCCACGTCTTGTTCTTGCGCTGTTGAACGAATGATTATAGCTGAGCATGCAGCAAGTTACAAGTTAATAAAAAATATAGAATGCATTGGAATAGTCAAACGCACGGATGGTTTGTGCTACAAAATTTGAAAAAACAAAATAAAGTTATTTCGTTCTGGAAGCTTTTCGCTTGGCACTCTTCAGGAGATTGTGAAGAATTCCAAATTCAAAACCCACAGCGAGTCTTGATTCGCCCAATCAACGTACAATTGCGGAGGCCTAATTTCTTTTTCATGAGTATGTACGCCTAAAAAGAAAAAGAACAGAAACTAATTTAATCGATTATTAAATTTAACAGATCAAATGCTTAACACGTTTCTAAATTTCATCATTTTTTATTTTTATTTTATAAAACAGGTCATAAGGCAGCAAGAGTTTTGTGGAACCCTATTATACTTCCACTAGGGTTACCATGTTTTCACTACGCAAAAAGAGGACAGGTTCTTTGAGGGTCATCATATCCGCAAATGTCCATTTTTCGCCCGAAAGCATGTGAAGACCAAAAAAAAAAAATAAATAAATAAAAGGTCAAACTTCCCAAAAATTTTCGTGAAAGAATGATATGACATGTTTTCACTGCTCATAATGCAGAAAAAGAGGGTACTTGGGCATTTTTTGGCGTCTTGTGGGGACAATTTTTTTTTGGTCAAAAAGGAGAACATGTCCTCCAAAAGGAGGACGTATGGTAAGCCTGACTTCCACACAGCTGCATTCAAAGTGGTATCCTGACCATAAAAGAACTTGCTAGAATTTTTTGAGTTTTACTTTAAATATTTACAAATGGATGAACTTTTTTATCCGCATTAGGTAGATTCCCCACTTTGCAAAAATTACGAAGGTAAAACTCACGTTTTCTCTTAAATTTCATTCGGTAACCGTAATTTTTACTAAATGGGATTTCTTTCCAGTTTCAAAAAAGGGTATACGGCTCCTTGATATCAGAATGATTGAACAGCACTGTTTTAAGGTTTAGTTTTTCGAAATCAATGCTTTTACGATTGTTTTGCTTAATTAAAGTTACTGACGAAGTACGCGGTTGCTTTGTAAGTTATTTGCTAAACGTGTTGTAGACCTACAGAAAAAAAAAGACAATTCAGCTCGTCACTTTTTTTCATTTTAACACAAACTCTTCGCTTTCCACTTCTTAAAAATATAAACTGATATTGAAATTTGGCTTACCAATTACCATACTCCAACTGCAGAAAGATAATTTGCTACAATACAAAAGGAGCTATTTTTACGTGAGTTTTTAGAAATGCTTATATCATGCAAGTTCTAATATAAAACTTTTAATTGGCAAGTGCGCATTTACACATGCAAGGTGGAAATCTGAACGTGGCATGACCCTTCTATTGTTTATGTTTCTTGTCAGAAACATACCGCCATATGGAGAGTAAAAGCGGATTCGGACAAATTTCGATTCGCCTATACCAGGGGTTGGCAACTTCTTTAGTCGACGGGTCATACGTGGGAAGACGAAGTCCTTCCCGGGCCGGATTATTAGATGGATCGAATTCAATATCTTCAACAACTACACTATTATTGTCAGGGCCGCTCTGATCGGAAAAGCAAAACAAGGTCCACACGTCCTCAGATGTCCTGTTCTTCACCAAAAAAGAGTAAAAAAAGGGCTACACGTTCTCAGATGTTCTGTTTTCCACCGAAAATATCGGTGAAACAGTGGCGCAGCAAAAAATTTTAAAATGGGGGCCATAATTTCCACATATTTTTTAATCGTCCTTTTACTCGGCAGAGTTACTTTGAAGCTGATTGAAAAACAAGAAAGGCTCTAGGGGTGTCCGGGGGATGCTTCCCAGGAAAAATTTTGAAAATATACACGCTATAATGGGTATTTTAGTGCTTTTTGAATAACTTTTAGGCAAGTTTTGTTTAAATTTTTTAACCTTGGTTCTGAGTTCTTCGCCAAATATGATGCATTTTGTTTGCACACTTTTGATTTACGCGTGCTTAAGGCGTAAAGCGAGCTTGACGTAAGCCGTTACCGTCAACGTCGGCGTTTCATAGCCGTCTACGTTTCCATGCCGTTTAACGTCAAACGTAATACGCTTACGTGAGCGTTCACACCAATTTCAAACGTTGCGCAGGCTGACTCGCTTATAGTGGTGGTAGTAGTAGGACCGGTAGTAGTTTATTATATTTAACGACCAGAAAAACAAGAACAATGGCAGAAAAACAGGTTACGTTGAAACGTGCAGGAAGTAAAAAAAATAAACACAACTAAAAAAACAATAGGCCTACGCCACGCAATCAGTAATGACCAGAAAAAATAATAATTTGACGTTTAAATAAGGTACCAGTAGTGGTTAAAAAAATAATAATAATCAACTTCCATCAGTAAATTCTTTGAATTGTTCTAGTGACCTAGTCAGCTTAATACACAGCAAAACTGATACAGATTAAAAAAATGTTTGACACAACGTAGAATTGTTGGAAATGGAAGTTGGAAAACCAAGAAATTTTAAATGCTCATCGATTGGGAGATGTCTGAAGAAACTAAAATCTGCAATAACAAAAACTAACAGCAGATATCTGTATTTGCTCTTTAATGCAATTAAATGTAGGTACTGTACTTAATATAATTACGGTATGCACTTCTATTACATATCCAATGAATTCATAAATTACTACAATGAATTCATAAATGGTTGGCCCAGAGCCCCAGACATGCACGATTCATAAATTACTATAATGGTAGGCCAAATTTATATTTGAACTAGCTTGTATATGCAGGGCACATCAAATGAATTGGCCTAACTTCCTAATCACTGCAGACAGGTACAAGTTTCCTACTGTATCAGTACAAAGTTTATAGGTATATTAGACATAAGGTTTTTTTTTTTGCTCTCAAACTTACCGCTCTCTATTAATTCCTTGCCAGTAACAATCCAAGCTTGGTCTTTAATGTTTCTACTCTTGAAATCTTTTATTTTTATGATATATTATGCAAGCAAGGATGTTGCTTAACTTGCTCAATTAAAATCTCATTGAATGCCATGCTTATTGCCTGATCTGTTAATCACAAATACGTAAAACTGTGCAGTGTAGGACGCACACACCAGCACATAAACAGTGAAGAAACATTATGGTACCAGTAGACAGTGGCGCCGCCACGGGGTGGCGAGAGGGGGCGACCGCCCCCCCCAATAATTTTTTGATCATTTTTCCAAATCGCCTAGAACCGCAGAGTTTTTTTTTTTTTTTCAGGGGGTAGGGGAGTGACGTCAGATGCTTTTGGCACTGTAATTTTTGTAATGAAATGTCTAGCTCCATCACGTGCTCTAATATTCTTCGACATTTATAATTTCGCAATTTACAAACGCGTGTGATAGAAGCAATCACTGCTTACTGTAAAAGACGATGGTTACAATTCATATCAATGACCAGCTGTTGTGTCATAAAATCCACCAGGAAGGGATAAGGTATCTTAATACTTTGTGAAATCATAGTTGGCTTGACAATTGACATACTGTAATTTCACGAAGCCTATTCGTAAACAGTGGCGTAGCAAGGGTATCCTGCGCCCCGGGGTAAACAAAAATTTTGCGCCCCCTGTGTTTTACAATTCTATGATTATCTGTACCAGCAGATTCGTCTTGTCTTCGTATATCGGCCGATTGTCTTTTTGCATAGCCATTACTTTAAAAATTTTTTTTCGTAAATTTTCTACATTCATTCAAAAACGCTTCAAATTGGACTCGCCGTTTTCGACCCTGAGCTCCACTCTCTTTTTTTGGCATAATCTTCCTACCAGTTAAATCGCTAACAATGTAAACTCTAAAAACGCTTATCTGTTTTTAGAAATTAGAGATATTATATTTAACGGTGCGGCAATTTTTCTGAGCCAGAGGCGGGCCGGTGAAAACTTATCACATGCAATCCCTTGAGTACAATCAGAAGACATTGTGGAGAGAGATGCAGAACGAAATTGGCAGCTTTTGCCAAAATTACATTTTTTGCTCTAATACTGTAGAATAGATCGTCCCAACTGAATGTCAAGGATACAAAAGACACACTACAGGACCCCCCCATCCAGGGCTTAAAAGAGGGGTCTGGGGATTACAGGGGGCAATCTGCCCCGGGTCCATGGGTGTGTAGGAGTCCATGAAAGAGCATTTCGGGGGCCCATCATAGAGGTCCCAAAGTAGTGTGGTGAGAGATTCCCTTAGCTGTCGAAGAGCCCCGGATTCCATTTGGGGGCCCCGAATTATGGTTGAAGACCTTTTTGTTATTTTTGGAGAGGCCACATAGCCGTCAAGGGTCCCCGGTTTCCATGTGAGGTCATCCAATTTCAGGTAAAGATCTTTTTTTTTTTCGGAGACTACTTGGCCGTCAAGAGGACCAAGATTCCATTTAAGAGCCGAGAATTGTGGGTGAACCGTTTCTTTTTTTTTTTTGGAGACGACAACATCCCAACGGTCGGCTAGGGGCCCACACTGGGGAAAGCTGCCCACATCAAACTGCAAAGCTTTTTCGCTCAAAATCTCAACAAGAAGTTTGATCGTCGATCTGAAAAAAAGGCTATCCTGAAAACGGAATTGCATTTCATATAGGGCAGTCAAGCGCTCAGCTGCAATTTTATCCTACGATACCACAATTCTTTCACATTTTTAACTAAATTATCTCAGCAGCAGCAACGGGGCTGCGCTTCGCAACCCCTAAATTGCCAGATTTTTCCCTATTTTCTCATTCTGTGATTGCTGTCAAATATTCAAAATATCCGCATTGGAAATCACAGTCTACACACCAATCACGGTAACAAAACAATACAAACTACAAAAGAAAACACCCAGAAAAGGCCATTGAGGCAAAGGTTCAGTTTCGTCAATGTTTCGATCGGCACTTGTCCGCTGTATTATCAGAAACGGCCTACTGGTTAAAAAAGTTTAGGATCACTGTGGTGTAGGTTTAGCACAGTATTACAGTGAGCGACTATACGCGTATCTTAATCGACTTACCAACAATCTTTAGTATCCATCTAACGCTAAAATAATGAAATCTAATACTGCAGATGCCTATCGCTTCTTTACTTTTCTTCTAGTGGAGTTCTATTTCCTTCTATTTAATTGCTGCTAAGTCGAATAACTATGTACGCGCAGTTTCAAACCTCTTTGTGATGTCATAATAGAGTAAACTGGCGATTTGTGATCGGGTGTAAAGAGTGATTTCACTTCTTTGTCAAAAGCATAACAGGTGTCAGATGCATTGCAATAAATTGATTGTTTTAAAGTTTAAAAGATTACGTCGAAACTGAAGTGTATAAAATCACTGTTTTGTGCGCCCCTTTGGTGCGTGATTTGTGGTCGGAAGTAAGGCGTGATTTGAATCCTTTGCGAACAGCATACATTACAATACAGTAATCCACGAAGTAGTTTTTAAAATCTGTGTGAATACGTCGAAAAAAGAGTACAAAAAGAACTTCTTGGTACGCCCCTAGGTGGTGCGCCCCCGGGCGCGTGCCCCCACTTGCCCCCTCGCTACGCCACTGTCATTTTGCCCCGTGTCCCGTTTTGCCCCACCTTTCACTACGGTGCGTACCAGTCTACTACCATCAGACGATGTCTGTCGCCGGTGCAATCTTGCTTGTGACCGGCTTTTTACCCTTGTGAAATTTTTGCAAGCCCCATTTTGGCGCCCCTGTACCTTGGCGCCCGGGGACATATGTACCCCACTGCCCCCCCTACGCTACGCCTCTGTTCGTAAACCGTGACTAGTGTAACGTTTTGAGAAATTTAAAGTAGCAGCGGGGAAGTGATGGCTTTTTAGAATCAGAAATCTCTTAGGTTTTTGCTAGTATTCATTATACATAGACTGATTGGCAATCCAAAACAGAATTGTAATTTAGCCGAATAGTATTAAATTAACTTTTTTCTGACGTGAGGTACCAATAACAATAAGCTTGCCTCAAGAACTCCGAAATGATGGCTAATTTAAACCAACCAAAAAGGATGTACCGGTATCAATAACAGTCTTGTAGCCAGTGGTGTTGAGAGAGGGGGCAGGGGAGTACAAAGTACCGGGGCCCGTCATGTTTTCAGGGACCCGGCCAGTTTGGCCAAACAAAGCGCCATCGCAAGACGAAGACCTTTTTCTTTTTTTTTGCTCTTCACTAAATTTTTAGTGGAAAACAGGACGTCTACAGACGTGATGGCCTTTTTTGCTCTTCACTAGATTTTGAGTGAAAAATAGTGCGTTTGCGGACGTGTGACCTTTTTTTGGAGACACATGAGGGGGCCCGCAATGGTGTCCTGCTCAGGGTCCCTCGCTGGCTCTCGGCGCACCTGCTTTTGGCTTTAAATTAGCCACATTTAACCAAAGAATGCGAATATTATTAGATAGATAAGATTTATATTATTGGTTAGACATAGTTACTGCAAAACCTTGCTAGCGCATAAGCTATTAGTAACTGGCTATTAAGTAGCTTGCATTGAAATGGACAACTCATACGATCCAAGCAGGGGCGTATTTAGGGGAAGGGCATTGTGCCATGCCCCCTCCCCCTTTTGACTCTGCTTTTTAGTCAAAAAGAATAAAACTAATGGTGCCAAGTGACTGAAAAATGCCAGACTCATGTGATGGTTTCTGTAGCTTATAGCCAGGTGCGGATCCAGGGGGTAGGATGAAGGGTATGCGTCCTTTCGCCAGCTATTTTCAAAAATGTTTTCGATGTATACAATTTTTTCATAATTAACAAACTCTTTGATAGCAATAACCCTCACGCTTTAAGCGCGCACATTCAAAAATGTGCGAGCAAAATGCATCATAGGCTATTTGGTAAAGCACTCAGAATTAGAGATAAAATATTTAAATAAAATTGTCCTGAAAATTATTCAAAAAGCACTAAAATACCCATTACAGTCCGTAAATTTTCAAAATTTTCCGGGGAAGCATACCCTCCGTACCCCCCTAGAGCTTTTCTTGTTTCTCAATCAGCTTCAAATTTGTTCCGCCGAAAAAAAAAAATACGCTTGAAATAATGTGAAAAATATAGCCCCCTCCCCCCCCCCCCCCCTTCAAAATTTCTCGCTACGCCACTGGATCTAGGTATGCCGCTACCAACAAATATCAATGAAAGAAATGCTGCAATAAATCGTGGCAGAATTCTTTTAACAAAATCACAGAATGAATACCCTTGAAGTCAGGGGCGGCTCGTAGTGAAGGCTGCAAAGGCTGCAGCCTACCCAGTTTATCACCTCCTCATTTTTTTTTTTAAGAAGCAAAATTTTTTTACCTATTCTTGTCTTTCATACAACTATCGACAATATTTTTTTTGAAAAAAATAATTTTTGTACAAAAAATGGCAACACGTAAAGACAGCCACAGCCTTTCGTAGCAAGAACTAACCCTGTAGTGTTACGTCATCAATGCTTTATGGAAGTTTGAATTACGTTCAATGAGACGTGTTAAGGCTGTGTCAAAGCAGCCTTTTTGGCGGTTATTGAGGTGTAAAGCTTAGAGATTGGCTCTATTTAGTTGCAATCACATAGAGATACTGGGATTAATGAAAGATTTGGGATGTTACGGGTTGCATACAGCTTAAGCTTGTAATACAGTGGTAAAGGCTAGTAGACTTTAGTTATACCTTATTTGAACTAATAGATTGCGTAAAAAGAAAAACTTTTAAGCTGTTGATGGACCGGCACCGCAGTTTAGCTAGGTTTGTAGACTAGTGGTAGCTTTTTTGTAGCCCACTAGATGTAGTCGACTAGGTACAATAGCAGAGTACCGGTAGTGTACTTAAATGGAAAAATTTGTTTAGGCCAAACTTGTGTTTATTCATGTAGACTACAGGAGCAGGTTACCTAGGCTACAGGTACGCACAGAATCAGCTATTGGTACAGTGGCGTGATAAAAAAAAAATTGTAGAGTAATAATAATTCATGGTAAACCTGCCAGTGTTCCTGCAGTTGTGTATAGCCCAAAGCCTACCGCTTTGCTAGTGAAATAAAGAGTTTTTTTTCATTTCAGAGCGAGTATTTATTCTGACCAGCTTTTTTAATCATGTAGCCTACCTGTTTAAAATAGTCACGAGCCGCCACTGCTTGAAATGCTAAAACTAATCGAGCTTTCGACTATAACAAAAGTCTCGTCAGCCTTGCTACGCACAGCCAATCCAGGCTAAACTCATTCCAGACTGTAAAGACTCTTTTTTGCATTGCTTTACCTGGACATCTCGACTTCATCTCTTTTCTAGGTTGTGCCCTATTTTTAGCAGGTGACTGGCCCCACACAACGATACAAAATGAAAGAGCCTATAACTACTAACCCCAAACTAAATTATCGGTAGCCTAACTAGCCCACATCACCAGAAGCCCCCATGGCAACCCACTCATTTGCAGCTGCAGACGCGTTTCGACCTTATTATGGTCTCATCAGTGCAGCATAGCAACCTCCCACCTTCCTGAAAAAAAAAATATTCTAACCTTCAAAACAACTACACCCCCAAATCTAAGCCTCTACTCGTTCTGCTCAAGAACATTTGAAATAAAACCTTCGAGAAATTAGTACATGCTGGATTATGATGTCACAGATTCCCTGTAAACAATCGACAAGAATAGAAATGACCGGTTGGTTTAAACATTATTTTCCCGGTAATCTGAGAAGGAATTTTTTGCTAACGGTTTGTAACTATACCAGTTACCAAAACCTGCAAAAAACCTCTCTGCCCAACCCGTTCGCCCGTGAAAAAGCGGGGGACAAGGCAGGTACTGTGTCTGCGCATGCAGCCCAGAAAACACAGTGAACGTCAGCGTTTATCGGTGGTTTAAACATCAATATTTCGGTACGTTTATCGAACTGCACGTACAGTTAAAGGATACAGCAAGATGATACAAAGAAGGATATGTAAGTCAAATAGAATTCTTCTATCCTATACTTTTCCGATAGGCACCTGCAAAGTCAGCCAACAACAAAGCCCAATGTGTCAGGGTAAGAATGGGTGCAACAACTAGAGCACAGTCTTTTAATGGAATGGAAAATTAACTCCCCCATACGGGTGGGAATTGAACCATCCACTTTTGTCATCAATTATGAGTTAGATGAGAAATTTGCAAGGGACAAATTAATGTTTTGACTGTAACAAAAGTCTCGTCAGCCTTGCTACGCACAGCCAATCCAGGCTAAACTCATTCCAGACTGTAAAGACTCTTTTTTGCATTGCTTTACCTGGAGGACATCTCGACTTCATCTCTTTTCTAGGCTGTGACTTGTGTCCTATTTTTAGCAAGCGACTGGCCCCAAACAACGATACAAAATGAAAGAGCCTATAACTACTAACCCCAAACTAAGTTACCGGTAGTCTAACTAGCCCACATCACTAGAAGCCCCCATGGCAACCCACTCATTTGCAGCTGCAGACGCGTTTCGACCTTATTACGGTCTCATCAGTGCAGCATAGCAACCTCCCACCTTCCTGAAAAAAAAAAATTCTAACCTTCAAAACAACTACACACCCAAATCTAAGCCTCTACTCGTTCTGCTCAAGAACATTTGAAATAAAACCTTCGAGAAATTAGTACATGCTGGATTATGATGTCACAGATTCCCTGTAAACAATCGACAAGAATAGAAATGACCGGTTGGTTTAAACATTATTTACTCTTATTGTTGGACTGTACTCTTATTGTTGGACCTATTCTTACCCTGTCACATTGGGCTTTGTTGTTGGCTGACTTGTTAGAATAGAAATGACTTGTAAGAATAGAAATGACCGGTTGGTTTAAACATTATTTACTTTTATTGTTGGACTGTACTCTTATTGTTGGACCTATTCTTACCCTGACACATTGGGCTTTGTTGTTGGCTGACTTTGCAGGTGCCTATCGGAAAAGTATAGGATAGAAGAATTCCATGTGACTTACATATCCTTCTTTGTATCATCTTGCTGGATCCTGTAACTGTACGTGCAGTTCGATAAACGTACCGAAATATTGATGTTTAAACCACTGATAAGCGCTGACGTTCACTGTGTTTTCTGGGCTGCATGCGCAGACACAGTACCTGCCTTGTCCCCCGCTTTTTCACGGGCGAACGGGTTGGGCAGAGAGGTTTTTTGCAGGTTTTGGTAACTGGTATAGTTACAAACCGTTAGCAAAAAATTCCTTCTCAGATTACCGGGTAAATAATGCTTAAACCAACCGATCATTTCTATTCTTGTCGATTGTTTACAGGGAATCTGTGACATCATAATCCAGCATGTACTAATTTCTCGAAGGTTTTATTTCAAATGTTCTTGAGCAGAACGAGTAGAGGCTTAGATTTGGGGGTGTAGTTGTTTTGAAGGTTAGAATATTTTTTTTTTTTCAGGAAGGTGGGAGGTTGCTATGCTGCACTGATGAGACCATAATAAGGTCGAAACGCGTCTGCAGCTGCAAATGAGTGGGTTGCCATGGGGGCTTCTAGTGATGTGGGCTAGTTAGGCTACCGGTAACTTAGTTTGGGGTTAGTAGTTATAGGCTCTTTCATTTTGTATCGTTGTTTGGGGCCAGTCACCTGCTAAAAATAGGGCACAGCCTAGGAAAGAGATGAAGTCGAGATGTCCAGGTAAAGCAATGCAAAAAAGAGTCTTTACAGTCTGGAATGAGTTTAGCCTGGATTGGCTGTGCGTAGCAAGGCTGACGAGACTTTTGTTATAGTCGAAACATTAATTTGTCCCTTACAAATTAATCGAGCTTTTGTTGTCGATTGGTATAAAGACCACTCCTCCTGGTTTTGGCTGGAATATCCCGACGTGTTGGAGGCTGTGCTTTGTTTTTATTGCCGCGTCTTCAATGCCACAGTAAGGATACTTATATGTAGCTAGTTTAAAAAACTTATGTACATTGTCTCAGAAACACAAATAAGTTGGTCCTATTTCATCTAAGAAAACCCGTAGATTCGACTTATTATGGGTAAAAGACTATGGATCGATTCCAGAGTTTCCAATATTTTATAGCGCTTCAGCAATATTTCTGTCGTTGTTTATTTCTACGCAAAATATACTCAGACGCAAACAAAGGGTGAAAAGATGACATAGAAAAAGGAAGGCGCAGCAAAATGTTTAACTGTTGCAGCATGCACATTGCGGACCCACAACCACTATAAAAGCAATTAAGGGTCTACATGGTTGCACAAACGATGATATTAGCAGAAGCTTTGTCACTACACCTAAAGTAAATGAGTGAAACAATGTGAAATATATCGTGTGATATTGACAAACGTACAATGAACATAAGTTTAGTCATTGTTAAAAAGTACATGATTATTCACCTTTTTGTAAATTTGGTAAGGCATGCAATGCATGCATGCAAGCAATGCATGCCTGGCATTAAATGCAGAATACGTCCCTGATTTACAGTGATTTTTTCCTTTCAACAAATGTTTCGTAAGTGTGGTGTGTTTTTGAATTATCAGTTTCCATGCACAAAACATGCCTGGTATCAATGTCTTACCTCCTAGAGTTTCTGAAAATAGCTGGTGTAACCCATAATCCTGTTAAAATTATACGTTACAATATAGTTACAAAATGAAAAAAATATCAGTTAAGTACAGTGCAATAGCCTTCTTTAGGAATGCCGATTAAACTACACGGAAAGCTAATGTGCCTATCGTCTTATTCATGTTTTCGCGTAGCTCTGCAAAAATCCCAAGTTATGACGTCATTTCGCCCCCCCCCAATCTTTTTTCCTGGCGGCGCCACTGCCAGTAGATCACATGGTGAACAGTGTTCCCTGTGAGGTGCAAAAATGAGAAATTTGAGCAGGTTTTGGGAAAATATCATAAAGATAGAAAAATAAAATAAATATTGGGCAAATCATATTGAATGTAGGCTATCTGAAAACTTCTGTCTGCAAACAATTGCTTATTCAGTATTTTTTATAAACCAGTTTCAAAGCAAAATTTTAGGCAAAAGTTGTGAAATAGCTAGTAAAAACGTTTGGGCAAATTACCGGTACTGGTATTGTAAACATTTTGTTTGGGCTAGACTAGAGAACACTGCCAGTGGGTACAATAGATAAGATAATAAGCCTATGAAAATTATAGGGTCAAAGTTAGGGTTAGGTTTATCTTTATGGTCAAGGTTAGGGCCTAACCTACCGGTACCCCCTAACCCTTATTTTAACCCATACTGGTAACCATGTATGTAATGATTTGTATGTATGCGATGATTTTACAGTACTGGCAAGTTGGCAACCATTGTAGCCCACTCTACTCACTCAGACACTGCACAGCCATGGAGTTGCACCAGTTGACCAGCTAATATGGGCTACTACTGGTACTATGTACCAGTAAAAGAAAACTGTATGCGTAGGCTATCACCAATAACAGACTGGCAGGTAGGCTTTTTAGGCTACCGGTATGTGATACTGTAGCGACTGGGGTCACCAATATAGCTGTCGTCTGACTCCAAACAGGAATGTCTATTTTATGCGCTTTATTCAAGAAACAGCATTACTAGTACGTAGATTACATAATGATATATCGTGTCAAATCAAATATAGTCGAAGATTATATAGTGGCACAAAGTGATTAGAGATCCGTGCATACATTAGCTTACTTCCTGCTCAGCATGCAATAGCGTTAAAAAAGGTAATCATCAAAACAATAATATTAAACTGAAGCGGATAATAACAAATCATCAACTACGAGAACAAATCATCAACTATACGAGATTGCATAACGAATAGGCCTAAGCTCCAAAGTCGAATGTCGTAGTCGTGAGCTGAATAATTATGCGATGAATAATCAGGCATTGCGACTACACAAAGTATTGCAACTATGCAAAGCATATTTTGCAATCACTACATTCTCCCCCGGGTAGCGAAAAAATTTTTAGATGTTCACGACTCACAGACAAATAACAGGGAATGTCCGTGAAAACACAAGAGTTATTGCGCAAACTGAACGAATGCAATTTAAGAGCACTGACAATTGAAAGCAATTTTCCAAAAATCAATTCAGATCAACATAAAAATTTTAAAAGTTGTTCACACAATCAAAAATTCAGGGCTTAGCACGATCAATTCACGATGTAACCTAAACATTCATATCAAAATCGCATATTAATGAATCGGCAGGAACAACTAGGCAATTTTAGGAATCATCGGTTGGAAAATGAGCAAAAATTCTTAATTGACTAACAAAAAACAAGTTATCTAATGCAATAATTATATCAATAGGCGATGTGTCGGCTGTGAATGTTTGTGTCATGACATTGTGTGTATGTGTGTGAGTGCGTTTGTTAGTGATATCGTGTCCGATAGAAGAAATGGAAGGCGATTAGTCGCTATGTTCTAAATTCAACAGTTTCCATAGAAATGATTCTATGATTAAAATGGTTATTGGAATTGCTGATTGTATCAATGATGAAAGCATCAACTTGTGGAAGCATCAGCAGTGTAAAAAAACACAATATTGTTATCATAATAGAGACAAAAATTGTAATCATTTTTGGTAATTGATTCGTACTTATCATCGATTCGTATTTATAACTATTTTTGCTTGTTGCTTCTTAATTTCTTCTTTTCTTGAATCGACCATTGCAATGCTGGCATGAGGAAATTGCTCGCTAGATGCTGACGTTGAGCATGGATGATTGCATCATTCTTTCGTCTTTCGTCCGTCATTGCTAAATTGACTCAGCGAATTTCATGCTTGTAAAGTAATTTTGTATTGCTTCCGGTTGTAGTAAACACGATAGCGACAAGTTCAGGTTCGTCTGATGTTCACTTTGTATCGGCACGACGAAATGTAGATGTAATGCGTGAGTGCGAGAGTGGTGTTTGTGTCATCGCCAGTGATATCAACTGCAAAAAAATGAAAAAAACGCAGTAATTCGTTCACAGTAGTAAAACTCATTCAGGAAATTCAACGTCACGCTTGGTTTTGTGTTTGCAATTTAGTTATCAATCAGTGAAAATGTCGACTCGCCGATTTATTTTGATTGTGGCAAGTGAACTATAAAACGACAAAGAACTTGAAGAGCGAAAAATTAAGTTAACGATCAAAAATACAACAATGATCACCGATAAAGAATTAAAAAAAAGGTTCAGAATTTCAGACATTGCTTTTAACGATTTGTTGCAAAACAAAGATGTGCGGGACAGGCATACCTAATATGAAAGGTATGAGCATTTGTGAACAATAGCATAAGAGGAAGGGAGCAGTTTCAAGTATAACTGAATTATAGTAGCGAATATCAAAAAAATTAAAGATTATATCACAGGATCTTGGTTATAGTTGCAAATATTACAAGATTACAAGGTTGTAAATGACAAGAATATAAGGTTGCTAATAACAATATAGCAAAATTGAAAAAGTTGGTCGTTTATAAAGTGTTTGTGCTTGCAAATCGATCTTCGACTTGCGGAAGACATGACGTTCGGGGTGTTGGTTGTGGTTGGGACACCTTCATGGCATCCATGTTTTCATTGCAATCATCGTCGTCATGTAAGGGGAGTTCATTTGCGGATTGACGAGATTTAGTCTTGATTTTTCGTTGTTGAATCCAAGTGACTGCTGCAGTTTTGATTTTGCGCAGTAGTTTTGGAGCATCGTTTTTTAGAAATTTAATGGTGAAAAATTAGAAATTTGATGGTATAGGCCCATATAGAACCTAAGATTTGGAGAATGAAAAAGAACAAGGTAATTATCGGTGAAGAGATTTCGCTTAGAGCTAATAAAAGAGACTGGTGGGCAAATGTCTGCAACTCTTGGGAGACTTCAGTCATGTCAGCGTCATCATTTTCTGACGATTTAAGCATGCTTATTGCTTGTTTGATTTGATCGCGATCAACGGCCGTTTGCGATATAGCAGATAAAAGCGAATGCAGATCTGTTAAGCCATTTTGGGTTTCTGCAAACTTTTGATGTAGAAAAGAGAAATCTTTGGCCGTAAAATTGTCATCGATTGTTGTAAGAGGCACGTGCAAAAGGGAAACTGGCAAATTGAAATGAGTTGCAGTGTAATTTTCGTAAAGTATGTATCTAGAATTCACTCGAAAAATGAGAGTTCTTCCTTAGTGATAGCTTTCGTAGTACGTCGGCTTGCCTTGGATAACGAAGTTTGGGCTTACAAGCTGGCCTGACCTAGAATTGCCGGCGTGATCGGGCCCAATATCTACCAGAGGCAGCAAAGAGAATTTTTGTCCATTATCAAAGGCTAATGAGGGTAGCACGCGTCCTATGATCTTTCGACAAGAAAGTTCAGTTATGACGTCGCCAGAAGCGATACCAAAGGTAGGCTTACCTTTTGCCAGAGACAAGATCTCAGTGGGAAACAATCTTCCTACTGTGTTTGCGATTATGCCCAGTGATCTCTCCAGTTGGCAATGTAGCAGTCGATTTTGTTCTTCGAGACTATAGGCGAATTCGGCCATTTGGTCTTCGACTTCTGTTATAAAGGCTGCTAGTTTCGGTTCAGGGTATTGTTTTGAAAGTGAAGGACGATGAGAGGAAGAAGGAAGCGGATAAGAAGTCAAGTTAGCAAGATCACGACACTTTGAAGAGGAAATGTAAAAACCATTAATAGTGCAAAACAAATTAGAAGGAAAGCAGTGTTGTGCTCGTTCAGAACAGCGTTTCCATCTATGAATAGAAATTCCTAACGCAGGCATCTCAATTCGGTATAGGGAAGAGGAATTATAATGTAAACGTATTTCTTGTTTTCCGAGTGACGTAGTCACGGGGCAGTCACCTTTATCGGTCACATCCCAAACCACTGTCATAGTTTGACTCGTGCAGTATCCCAGGGAAATATGACAGTTAGCCATGGGAAGAACTGTAGAAGAGAGGGTGTCACGGTAAAAATCATACATTATGAAGGCTCGAGTTAGGTAATGATTCCTGACAAGACCTGATTTGGCACTAGGCCATACACTAGGCCACTCTGGAATGGTACAACAGACTGGCGGAGGCACATACTAACAGGCCTTTTATTTTAGGGCCTACCCAGCTATAGACTACTGCTTAGTAACCATAGCCTACAGCATCGTAGAGTTACCGGTACTACAATTCACTCATGAAATGTACAGTAGTAACCTACCATACTGTAGTCTACTAGGCTATGGTTACTGAATACCGGTTACTACCGTAGCCTACCAATGCTTCTTTTGTTGCTTAGCACGCATTTTGAGCAAAATTACAATCTTCAAAACCTAAAAAAGTTGCCAATATGAAGCAATTATGCCACAACAAGTACACTGGTACTGCAATTTGCCCACTCACATAGCTCAAAATCAGTTCTCTTTCCTTCCGTCATTACGTTGAGATAAATATTTTTTATCTCAACGTAATGACGGAAAAACCAAGAAAATCTCTTACGTTCCGTCACCGCCAGCCCACATTTTTTTGGTGTGAACACCCTAACGTAGTCGTAACGACCGACGCAACGGTAACTTTGACGAAACGGCTTAGGTGTGAAGCCCGCTTCAGGCTTATCGCTATCGAAGAGGTTCGAAATTATGGAAAAATTGTAAGCATGAAAAACGTTTTTGAAAATGCCTGGTGGGAGGATGCATACCCCTCATCCTTCCCCCCCTGGATCCGCCCCTGGTCATATGCAACAGAAACCATCAAAAGAGTCTGGTATATTTTAGTCACTTGGCAGTTGGCACCATTAGTTTTGTTCTTTTTTACTAAAAAGCAGAGTCAAAAGGGAAGAGGGGCATGGAACAATGTCCTCCCCCTAAATACGCTCCTGCGGTGCAGAGCAAAATAAGGTCTACTTGTCCTTAGATGTTCTATAAAAAAATAAAGGGTCCTCGGCTTCATTCGCGAAAGGAGTTTATATTTCTGCAAGTGCCGGCGGGCCGCATCAAATGGTCTTGCTGGCCGGATCCGGCCCGCGGGCCGTATGTTGCCCATGCCTGGCTTATACAAATCTCTGCTGTTTTAAAGTTTTATGTCAAATTATTCAGCATACTAATTATTGCTAAAAGTCCGCTAAATTTGCATTTCGCCAGTTTAAGGATAAAGATTTACAAAGTTTAAGCAACTGTCTTGCGATTTGCGATTGTGACCTTTGCAAAAAGACATTACAACCTATTATGCTATACAGGTAAGTTGCTGGAGATGCGTCGACCCCTCAGACCGCTTATAGTTAAAGCTTTCATGCACCGATACTTTTTCAGCCTAGAAATGCGTAATACAGATGATAAAGTTATATTTAGGGAAGGTGCACTCTGTGTCCGCATAGTTTAACTTCAAATATGCAGAGGCCAGTTTTCTCGCAATTTTGCACCTGCAAATATTTAGTGCAGTTTATTGATATTTGGCCTTCTAGTCGTTGTTTTGGTTCTTGGATGATGCAAAAATCGCTTCACAGATGCGTTGTTGGAACAATCTAGTTGAACTAAGAACTACCGAGAAAGATTTAATTCCCACGTCGCTTCCAAAATTTTTTTGTAAAATAACATCACACGAATAAACCTTATTGATGAGTTAACGTGATTGTCAGCGAGCTGATTGAAGTTTACTTTCTTTAAAATTCTGCCAATTTTTTTGAGATTGTAGTATTGCACTTGATGTAGGCCTACCACTAATTCTGTAAAAATACTGTCTACGTTCGTATTGCAATTCTCATTGTTGAAGCAAAAAAAGAAAATATAAAAGTTTATTGTTATTTACAATTCACATTTTATCCACACAATTTTAAAAAAGCTAATCGAAAGAAGAAAAGCCATTGAAAAAATTCCGAGCTAAAATAACGCGCGTATAATATAATATTTACTCTTGTGATTGTTTATGACTAAATTTGTACGCGCGTTATTTTGTCTGTACCAGCCAAGAAACTTAGTGACAATCTTTGCAAAACCTGAAAGAATGCTTTTGACACATTTTATCCACACAATTTCAAGAAAGCTAATCGAATGAAAAAAAATCTGGTTCGTAACATTTTATGTACCGGTACATTACGAGAATTTTAAAACAGAACTCGATTTTCTACCTCGAGATTTTACGATTGTTAGATGAAAAAGGATCTGGGCAAAATTAGTGCTGCACATTGAAACATTATAGAGAGTTAATTTGTTCGTGGTAGAGTCGTACCCAGTGTCAAAAAAGCAGAAAGTGACATTTTAAACTTTAAATTATAGCCTGATAGCATTATATCTAAATCTTGAGCGCTTGACATGAAAACAGTATGTACTCAAAAACAATTACAAGCGTAAATTACTTTTATCTGTATGATAAATTGTAAATGAATTTTATGTGTATGGTAAATGAAAAATTTTGAATATCGCTTATAACCCCCCCCCCCTTAAAATATGCTATCCTGTGACACAATGATGATACAAAAAATTTTTTGATCATATGTGTTGCTAACCACCCTGTACATACCCCTTGAAGTTTGCGAGTTCCCCAAAATAGCAAAATGAATATATCTTGCTTACTGTATTACTAAAATACAAAGTGTGGCCATTCATTTTTAATGATTTTTCATCAAGAAGATGATCAATTGATTATGCCTCTTAATATGTTAGTTTGTGTACAACAATTTTTAACATTTTTTTCTAAAGCTGCAGGAAAATTCAGTATCATGCAATTTGAACATCTGTCGATCAAATATAGCAAAAACTGAACTTTAGATTAAAAAGGGATATTGCTGCCCCACGAAGCAACTGTGTAATCATCAGACTTAACAGAAAGCAGTGCAGCAGAGGAACAATTACAACTCAAACGAAGGCTTTAGTTGAAAAATTTCGCTACAATAATTGTGCGTTGAAAGGCAAGTGTCACCCGCATACCAAACTTCGTAGTAAAGTCGGATGAGCTTCATTGAAGTCAATATCAGTGCGAGCCACGCATATATATAATATATGTTAATTCTGCCGCACGAGCAAAGAGTCCACCAATGCTTTTCAGACGAGTTAGATCCTCATTACGACGTTGGTCAGTTCTTATCAGCTTTCTCCGAAATTCCGTTTTGTTAAAGCTGACGCCGAAACTCATTCCAAATCTTAATCAATGCACTTGTCGTGGTAGAAACCTTGCTATGATCTAACTCTGATTGTTCTGCTAAATTGAAGATTTTGAGCTTGGATATTCGATGAAGACGCACCGTCAAGACTTTGGTTGCTTGTATTTTTCAGTTCGTAATTAATACACCATACTTGACTTTCGACAGCCATATCGTTTAGGAGCATTTTCACGAAGGCCTTGATTCAAATTGCCAAATAATTTTTTCGAGCTGGATCAAAATTTCCAATTTCAGATACTGTTCCACATTGTCAGAACCATTCCTCTGCCAGTTTTGAAAGTGCAGTATTATCTTGTAAGATTTTCATCAACTCCATTTTTTGACAACTGTGATTTCGCCAAAGTCAGGCGACAAACTGACCTTAAATCACAAATTCGAAAACTGGTTTTGAGACACTGTTATCCAGAAGTTTTTCAGCTTCAGTATTAGTGAGATTATTACCAACAACGCTTTTGCGTAAAAGTGTTAATTTTTGGTATGATGTGTTGTTCTTGTATTTCAAAGTAAGTATACAGTATATCTTGAAAAGTACGCAAAACACATGCAAGATTTGCAAGGGACAAATCAATGTTTCGACTATAACAAAAGTCTCGTCAGCCTTGCTACGCACAGCCAATCCAGGCTAAACTCATTCCAGACTGTAAAGACTCTTTTTTGCATTGCTTTACCTGGAGGACATCTCGACTTCATCTCTTTCCTAGGCTGTGCCCTATTTTTAGCAAGCGACTGGCCCCAAACAATGATACCCAATGAAAGAGCCTGTAGCTACTAACCTCAAACTAAGTTACCGGTAGCCTAACTAGCCCACATCACCAGAAGCCCCCATGGCAACCCACTCATTTGCAGCTGCAGACGCGTTTCGACCTTATTATGGTCTCATCAGTGCAGCATAGCAACCTCCCACCTTCCTGAAAAAAAAAAATATTCTAACCTTCAAAACAACTACACCCCCAAATCTAAGCCTCTACTCGTTATGCTCACGGTAGATCATTTGAAATAAAACCTTCAAGGGATTAGTACACGCGGGATTATGATGTCACAGATTCCCTGTAAACAATCGACAAGAATAGAAATGACCGGTTGGTTTAAACATTATTTTCCCGGTAATCTGAGAAGGAATTTTTTGCTAACGGTTTGTAACTATACCAGTTACCAAAACCTGCAAAAAACCTCTCTGCCCAACCCGTTCGCCCGTGAAAAAGCGGGGGACAAGGCAGGCACTGTGTCTGCGCATGCAGCCCAGAAAACACAGTGAACGTCAGCGTTTAACGCGTCTGCAGCTGCAAATGAGTGGGTTGCCATGGGGGCTTCTGGTGATGTGGGCTAGTTAGGTTACCGGTAACTTAGTTTGAGGTTAGTAGTTACAGGCTCTTTCATTGGGTATCGTTGTTTGGGGCCAGTCGCTTGCTAAAAACAGGGCACAGCCTAGGAAAGAGATGAAGTCGAGATGTCCTCCAGGTAAAGCAATGCAAAAAAGAGACTTTACAGTCTGGAATCAGTTTAGCCTGGATTGGCTGTGCGTAGCAAGGCTGACGAGACTTTTGCTACAGTCGAAACATTGATTTGTCCCTTGCAAATTTCTCAAGTAACTCGTAATTGATGACAAAAGTGGATGGTTCAATTCCCACCCGTATGGGGGAGTACCATTTTCCATTCCATTAAAAGACTGTGCTCTTATTGTTGGACCTATTCTTACCCTGACACATTGGGCTTTGTTGTTAGCTGACTTTGTGGTGCCTATCGGAAAAGTATAGGATA